>OZ025243.1:6576364-7051364 GCA_964019155.1 Osedax fenrisi
AATAATTCAATTCATTCGAAAATCCAATCCGACTTTCTTCTATTTAAGATTATATTTCTCGTTTGAGGTTTTGAATTTATTTATTGTAGTGTGAACATGGTAGCTTATAGTTTGTCTCTATATTACACTATTCTAAGTTGTAATAACATAACGTATATAACATAACGTATATAACATAACCTATAAGGATATAGCAAGATAATCAAACATACTTATGCAATACAAACGAATACCCCCTTATTATAACCTATAGGTTATTATAATACAAAACTGGACCAAACATATAATTTCCAATCATATTAATTACTGTTATATATATGACTATTTCGGTTTGAAATAGTCGAGTATCATTTCGAGTCTGAGTTAGTAATTGTATAATTATCGAGTATCATTATCAGTTCGAATTAAGTATCGGTTTGAAGTTCGATTGCAATACTAATATATATATATATATATATATATATATAATATTATATTATAAGTATTATATAAGTATACATACATATATATATATATATATATATATATATATATATATATATATATATATATATATATATATATATATATATATATAATATTATATTAGAAGTATTACAGATTATAATTATATATATGAAAAATATATTATTATAATGAATAATAATTATGAAGATATAAAATGTATACTCAATTTCGCGATATATATAGAACTGTCACTTTCGTTATTTAGAGCCCACACTTGGTTATATTTTAAATATCTTAGGCTATAACTCTGATTTCAGAAATTATTAATATAATTATCATAATAATAACAAGTATTTAAAATATAATACTAAAATCGGAATTACTAATTTCCGAGGACATGTTATTATTTTTTAAATATATATAAATATAATCAAAAATGTGAGTATTAATGTAAATATTGTATATACATATAGATATATGAATTATTTGTTAGGATATATTTTCACGAGGAATAGTTACTCATGTGTATACATTTATTTTATAACCATGCATATATAAATCCACAATATAAAACAAATGTGAAAATCCAAAATATAATATTAAACAAATAGTAGTCAACAATTTGAGTATAGTATCAGTTCGAAATAGTCGAGTATCAGTTCGAGTCCGAGTTCGAAATTTTACAATTAGTGATTATCAGTATCAGTTCGAAATGCTTGAATAGAAATGCCTGTAGTTCGATTGCAACACTAATATATATATATATATATATATATATATATATATATATATATATATATATATATATATATATATATATATATATATATGTGTGTGTGTATACTAGGGATGTAAATGATGCTCAAATATAAAGCATGATGCAGTCTCAGTCTCGGTTACCCAAAGCATCGATGCAGTCTCAGTCTCGGTCACCTAAAGCATGATGCAGTCTCAGTCTCGGTTACACAAAGCATCGATGCAGTCTCAGTCTCGGTCACCTAAAGCATGATGCAGTCTCAGTCTCGGTTACCTAAAGCATGATGCAGTCTCAGTCTCGGTTACCCAAAGCATCGATGCAGTCTCAGTCTCAATACCTAAAGCATCGATTCAGTCTCAGTGTAAATAACAATAGCATCGTTTAAGTCTCAGAATGGGTTACCTAAATTATCGATGTAGTCTCAGTCTCTATAAAATGTATTGCTATTAATTCATGCTTATTAAAGGCATCATTCAAGTGTTAGTCTCAGTTTTCATAAGCTCAATATAGTTTCAGTGTCAGTTACCATCTGCAGAATCATTGTTTTTGTATATCAAACGAAAATAATTTCATTACAATACAAACTATCAGATAAGTATCATAAATAACTACCAGGAGTGCTAATTGATAAGAAACTTAATATGTTCATAAACACAAAAAGTCAAATCAGCCAACTATCAATTGCATAATATTAGAATTATAAGAATAAATATAAATTGTAATACATGTAAATTGCTAAATCAAATCTTTATTGGACTATTGTAAGTTACAATTTGTAACATACTTTTAATTAATTTACCTGCTTATCAGTTAATGACATCAAATAAAATAATTCGATCGCCATTCGCGTAATATATAAATTACTACCAAGATCAATATACGATCAGAATAACTGAACTGATGCCACAACAACACCTACTATCAATTAATTTCCACATTATTTATAAATTACTGGTAACTACACATTTTGCATATCATCACAAGACACCAACATATCTCGCGAAATTAATAAAGCCATATTCTAGTCTGAGAGTACAGAGAACACATAATCTACATCAAATTAAAAATATATTAATATTATAAACAAAATAGCCACTTATCGATACATATAATTAATATTATGTCACATGAAATAGGAAACATTAAAAATATGGATAAATATATAAAAATTATGATTAAAATATAACTTCAAAAAGCATCATTTCGGCCCGATTATATTTTGTAAGAGTCTCATCTCGGGATCGTTTGACTAGAGTCTCGGCTCGTTTGACTAAAGTCTCGGCTCGGCTTGGGCTCGTTTAGCTAAAGTCTCGGTTCGGCTAGGGCTCGTTTGGCTAGAGTCTCGGCTCGGCATGGGCTCGTTTTTTCTCCGAAAATGAAAGTCTCGGCTCGGCATCAAAAACCAATAGTCTCGGCTCGGCATCAAAAGCTCGGCATCATTTACATCCATAGTGTATACGTATGTATATGTATATATGAAAATATAATTATCACACAATTTAGTTTCAATTTTTAATTTAATAATTAATAATTAATATTTATAAATATTACATACTATTTATTAGACGAAGAAGATATTGTTTATTTCATTATGGTGGCGGGTTCCATAATAATAATCTTAGCATTCACATATACTAACCGATCAAAGAAAAAAATTATAATAGGTATTATTTTATTATAATACTATATATATATATATATGTATAAGGTAACTACGTATATAACTGTATGTAGGTATGTATAACTGTGTTATGCAATAAGTATAAATGTTGTTTTAAAATATTTTGTTATTTGTTGATTTAATTTCTTTTTTGTTAATTGTAAATAGTAGACGTGGCGTGAACGAATTTAACTATTATTAGAATACTATATATATATATATATATTTATATATAATAATACTAATAATAACATAATATTTGGCATAAAGCGTGGGTGAATGAACAAGCATGGCTTGTCAAGTATTTCACTCATTAAGATAAGGAGGAGAACAATTTAAATAACTAAAAGCAATAAACGAATGTAATAAATGATATAAAATTATAAATAAACATTGTTGAATGTATTTTTGAAAATTTCGGTTAAAAATTCTAATTAAACAAGTTTAAAAATAAAATTTATATTTTCGTAAATACCGGCAAAATTCAACTTTTGTACTTCAATACTTGAGTAGGTAGTTCCCAAGACTTACCTTTGAAAACATAATATTATTGTATTCTATTATTGTAGGCATTTGCTTTCCACCAAAAACTAATCATATACTCATATATCATAACCTACATATAAAACAAGTCAATATATTATTATTAAAATATCAAAAATGTGCTAATTATTATATACAAATATTAAAGTACTAAAATAATAATATAAAAAACTCCTCAAAATCTAAATCATCATTTAATAAAATGTATATAAAAGATAACCATAAAAATAAAATAGATAACAATATATATACAAATAATAGAGTAAGGTAGTCAAAGTTATATATATATATATATTTAAGATTATATTTAAAAATTAATGTCGTTAGTCATTTATCATTAGTCATGTAAAAGTTACATAAATATATAGGTATACATTTTGATTTGCATGAAATCATGAATATTAATATTTAATATTATGCATTTTAATGCTATTTTCTGTAAAATTGCGATATAACATTTATTAGTTTTAAAAGTATTACCCCATATATGTGAACAATAGTTTAAATGAGACATGAATAATGATTTAAAAATTAAAATTCTAGTATTTAAATTTAGTTAATATTTAATTTTTGTATTATACCAATAACTGTACATAACTTCGAAGTCACATATTGTTGTTTCCAGTCTAGTTTTTCATTAATATAAACTCCTAACTATTTATAATTTAATACATGTTTAATTGAAATTTTGTTTAATTGATAATGTATTACTTGAATAAATATTCCGTACATTAAAAAGTATGTAAATATATTTATCAATATTCAGTGTCAACTTATTTATTTTAACCAATATGATATATTTTTCAATTCACTATTCATTAATTCACTTAGATCAGATATATTATCACTTATAAACATTATATTCGTATCATCAACATAAACTACTGATTTAAATAATGTAGATATATTTGGAAAATCATTAATATATAAAATAACTAAAATTGGTCCTAAAACAGAACCTTGTGGAACAACACAATTTACTTTTTAAACTCAGATAAAACACCATCAAACTCAATATTTTATAAAATATCAAAACAATACATATCTATCAGATATATATGATTTCAATAAATCTAAAGTAATGCCTATAATTGATCCAATCAATAATATATTATGGTCAATGGTATCAAATGCTTTTTTTAAGTCAATAAATACTATTGAACATTTTAAAATGTATACAAGATTATCATTTATGGTTTCCATTACATCACCAGTAGACATATTTGTCATAGTATATATATATATATATATATATATATATATATAAATATATATATATGTACTTATTACAACTAATATATACTATATATTATATAGTAGTGTATATAAATTAAATGAATATTATATAATTGTCATATAAATATAATTCATACTCAAATATCAAACATCAAATCTTTTTTTTTCGGTTCGGTTCACATCTTTAATTTTCGGGTATTTGGAAAGATTTGATGGTTTCAAATCTTTATTTTAAATTTAGTCTCGGTTCAGGTATCATGTCGGGTAATTGTTCGGGTAATGATCGATTAACATAATTATGTAATAAGTTTCTTTCAACTATTTCAAAATATTCATTAAAATGTATAGATACTATTAATTCGATCATTAGTTATGCCACCTATATGATAATATATTTAAAATAGAATAATGTTATCAAGGACACCCCAGTAAATAACAACATACAAATATGAACATATTATGAACATAAAAATATGCACATATTATGAACATATTTTGGCTATCATATTATGAACATACAAATATGAACATATTATGAACATAAAAATATGAACATATTATGAACATACAAATATGAACATATTATGAACATACACATATGAACATATTATGAACATACAAATATGAACATATTATGAACATACAAATATGAACATATTATGAACATACACATATGAATATATTATTAACATACTATGAACATACAAATATGAACCAATTATAGTTATCTTACATATACAATATTTACTATTAAAATAATATATATGAACATACATGATAACTTAACATCGATAACTCAACATTGACGGGACGGAGTTTTCATGTTGAGTTAGCGAGTATGTTGAGTTATCGGATGTATAAATTAATGACTTAATTAATGTTTTGTTCACATAAATGCATTCAAAATAGTACTCTTATGATAATATAATAATTGTAATTGTATTTTTACGTTTATATATTTATATCCATATATTATTAAACAAAACCATATTGAATAATGTATGTTGAATTATATTTGTTGAGCAATGTAAAAGATACGAATCCAACAACATATATTTATGATATTTTGATTTTTCATAAATGTTGAGTCATCGGATGTATATTTACATGTAATGTATAGGCTAGGCTTATAAAAAACGATGTTGAGTTATATGTATGTTGAGTTATATTTGTTGAGTAATAGGGTTTTTGTTAAAATGTAAAAGATACGAATCCAACCAAATATTTTTTGGATGTTGAGTTATCGGCAATGTTGAGTTATCGGCATGTTGAGTTACCGAGCTTCTACTGTATATACATAGTCTAAATATAATATTTATATTTAGCCTTCTACATATATATGCTGTGGTGTATATAGTATATAGGATTCCCCGTACACCTTTACTAAATACTATATACTGATATATATGATTATTAGAATAGTAACGTATTCAATAATTCAAGTAATTAATAATTATTTATTGTTAATTATTTAATTATAATTTATTAATTAATAATTATTTATCAATTATTATTATTAATAATAATAATTAATTATATATTATTTTAATAATTATTAATTATTTAATTATAATTTATTAATTAATAATTATTTATAAATTAATTATTATTATTATTAATTAATAATAATTCTTTATTAATTATTATAATTAGTTATTAATTATTATAATTATTTATTAATCAATAATAAGTATTTATTAATTATTATAATTAGTTATTAATTATTATAATTATTTATTAATTATTATAATTATTTATTAATTATTATATTTATTTATTAATTATTATAATTATTTATTAATTATTATAATTATTTATTAATTATTATAATTATTTATTAATTATTATAATTATTTATTAATTATTATAATTATTTATTAATTATTAAAATTATTTATTAACTATTATAATTATTTATTAATTATTATAATTATTTATTTATTATTATAATTATTTATTAATTATTATAATTAATAATTAATTTAATTAATAATAATTTGTTATTAATTAATTTATTATTATTAATAATAATTAATTAATTAATTTATTATTATTAATAATAATTAATTAATTAATATCTCATTTTTTTCTTCGTTAACTTATTGTTGAATATTATTCAAAGATTTGAAGTTCTCGAGAACATACCTAAATATGAGAGATTAGAAGTTCTCGAGAACTTGATATTTTTTTAAAGATTTGAAGTTCTCGAGAACAACAATTTTAAGATTTGAAGTTTTCGAGAACAACAATTTTATGATTTGAAGTTCTCTATAACAACCAAGTATTTGAAATTTTACAGCACGACTAGTAATATACTTTCGTATTAGGTTTATGCTTATTATAGCATATTTGCAATGTAAATGTTATAGCTATGTATGTATTATGGAATATACCCGTGATGGGATCAACACGTAGTTGTATTTGTATTTTAATACACTGCATTGTTGAAATTGTAGTTATATTTATATGTTATTGTTATCTGTATTTATTAGTGTATTTGATCAAATACAATAACACATCCCAGTAAACAACAACATACAAATATGAACATATTATGAACATAAAAATATGAACATATTATGAACATACAAATATGAACATATTATGAACATACACATATGAACATATTATGAACATACAAATATGAACATATTATGAACATACAAATATGAACATATTATGAACATACACATATGAATATATTATGAACATACTATGAACATACAAATATGAACCAATTATAGTTATCTTACATATACAATATTTACTATTAAAATAATATATATGAACATACATGAATTATTTAAAATGATGACAAGAAAATAAATAAAAAATATGTTATAACATGCACATCCATGTATAAATAAGTATGGTAATATGTTGATATTTTTATTTTGAGATATATTTTACATAAAAATAATTATATTTTATGAATTCCCATTAAAAAATAATAAGATATTTTCGTTCAATTTAATATTTATCACCTAATCAATATTTAAATTATATTTAAAGCATTCATTTCTCATCAAGATTATAAATTAATTGTATACTATTAATATATCAATCAATATTATAATGAATATCTGTCCTAAATAGATAATATTTAAGAATGATAATAAGATATTTTCGTTATTCAATTTAATATTTATCACCTAATCAATATTTAAATTATATTTAAAGCATTCATTTCTCATCAAGATTTTAAATTAATTGTATACTATTAATATATCAATCTATATTATAATGAATATCTGTCCTAAATAGATAATATTTAAGAATGATGTTAAAATAGAGTAATAAATATTATTATATATATATATAATATTTATAAGTTATTTAAGGTTTTAAATATTAAATTATTACTAATTTTACAATTACATATTTTATATTTAGTTCATTATATAAATTTATATAATAATTTATATATAATTTTAAAATATCTTAAATATATTTATAGTATATCTTTGGAATAAAATAGTATTTAGTTTTATTTAGTCTTATAAAGAAAATAGTTAAACAGGTAATACAATTTATACTTTATTAATTAATGATTTTAAATAGGTAGTGTTTCTTAAAAAATTCTTAATTTTGTTCATGATTTGGTCAGTGTTACCTTCAAAAATACCTATTGGTATTTAAGTAAAATTAAATATATATACAATGAATAAATTTAACTAACCTAAAATAACTTTCACCAGTTCAGAACAACAAAACCCCCTCCTATTATTTCCTCCAGATCTATTTATGTTCAGCCATACTTCCGGACTACATATACTTAACAATATGCTACCAATTTTTAGATGTTTCAATGGGCGTAATTGATTAATCTATAAATGTGAATATATATATATATTATTTATTAATAATATATAGAATTATAGTAATTAATATTTATAAATGAAATTTAAAAATAATTACGTGGTTGTTTAAAATAAAAAGATAATATCACTAACGGCTATTGTCATCTCGCCCTCCTTTTCGAGTAAAATATTATATAAGTCGTATTGTTCTATGCTTAGTATAGTTGTAAATGTTTCATGTGGAATGTTTTGAGAATGCATATATGTAAGTGAATCTTTACTTCTTAAAAGTAGATTAACCTTACGATTAAGCTTATCATTATCTATTGAAACAATGTATTATTAAATATGTATATATATACTTTAGATATATAGTATAAGTAGTTATTAATTAATATATTCATATATTATAACTATTATTAACAATTTTATTATTAAATATTTTTTAATTATTTTATTTAAGTATTCATATAAAATATCTGGATTGAAAGAATAAGATAATTTATACATAAGGATCATGTAGTATATATATATATATATATATATATATATGTATATATTCTTGTGCTTTCAATTGTTAATATTAATATTCAAACTAAATCATGTATCAGTGGATAATTCTATTCACAAGGAACTTTTAATTATAATATATGTTCATGTATTAATAATTCTAACTTTTTTCTAATCTTTCAACTTTGTTTAATATTTGTTTCAATAATGCAATGGTCTCAGCTAAAATGTAATATATATATTATATTATAATATATATATTATATTATAATATATATATTATATATATTATATATATATATATATATATATATATATTTATTTTAATGAAGTAAAGAACACCAAGTTTTAATCATATAAATGATAATTTAAAACATTATTTTACATTTTAAAATTGTATAATTTGATACAAATTTACATTATTAAAAAATTAACATATATAGGTTTCACTGATGGTGTTTTGTATACAAAATTGAATTACATTATTTTGAGTAGGTGTTATATCTTAACTATAACTATAGTTAATCGATTAAACTAATTTGTATTACTAACTTTTTTCATTGGACTCATTTGTAGATAGTTGACCGTCACTCGATACATCATCAGATTCAACTAAAAGTAATAATATGTAGAGTTATAATATATATATAGAACAATAATGTGAGTTTATTAAATTCGGCTTAATTTAACTCGTGTGAATAACATATTTAATATAGTAATTAATTATATGTGGTAATTTATTTACTATCAATATTTAAACATGTATAAGATCAATGTATGCGTCAGCCTTAATGAAAATAATATTCAGTTAAATATATTGTAAAATATTTGTATGCAATAAATATAATCACTTTATTTAAATATAGCTAACATTTTGTGAATGGCCTCTTAGGTGTAGATATCCTTTTAGACGTAGATGAACTTTGCATGGATTTATTGGAGAACATATCACGTTTAGTGCAGACTATGTAAATTATATGTTTATTAATAATGATTTTTAATAATGGTAAAAGTAAGTAAATTGACATGATTGTTTATATTTAAAAAATAAAAAAAGACCATATATTAGTATTTTGATTTTGATTTTTGTATTTAAACAAAATCGAATTACAAGTTTTTTAGTAGGTGTTATATCTTTACTATAACTAGTCAATCGAATAAACTAATTTGTATTACTAACTTTTTTCATTGGACTCATTTGTAGATAGTTGACCGTCACTCGATACATCACCAGATTCAACTAAAAGTAATAATATGTAGAGTTATAATATATATATATAGAACAATAATGTGAGTTTATTAAATTCGGCTAATTTAACTCGTGTGAATAACATATTTAATATAGTAATTAATTATATGTGGTAATTTATTTACTATCAATATTTAAACATGTATAAGATCAATGTATGCGTCAGCCTTAATGAAAATAATATTCAGTTAAATATATTGTAAAATATTTGTATTCAATAAATATAATCACTTTATTTAAAGCATAATATGCATGAAAATAGATTTATCTGAATATATTTAATATTAATTAATTAATAATACGTGTCGAGTTAAAAAATTACAAAAATGTATAATGTATTCATAATATGAGTTTAAAAGTGCTATTTTGGCATATTTTTCAAAATCGAAATAAATAAATAAATATTATCGTGACGTCATAGTGGGACAGTTTATGATTATTGACAGCTAAATTATTTAAAAAATAAATACTAATTAAATTTAAAATACTTTTAATATAACATTTATGGATATATATATTTAAATATACCAGCGGTATTGAAAATGAATCGTCCGTTATAGAACATAACTGGTTAGTTAAAGACTTATCAGCATCATATAATGTTTATACTTATTATATTTATTAATTACATAACATTATACTTATACAAAATTAGTTAGATGCTTAGTATAATGATTTTAATAATATTAATAAAATTATATTCAAAATATTTTTATTAATATTATTATTATTATTATAATACTAAGCATCGATCTACTTTATAATCTATCATCTAGTATAATATTAATACGACTTATTATTATAATTTAATATTTTAATTATAAATTATAGTATAGGATTTATAAGTTTAATATATCTGAGTGTTTAATAACATATTGAATAGTATTCAATGCATACCTAATATGTTGTCTATATAAACTCGATTATTATAACTAAATGATCATATACAATATATATGTACATTATATGATATATATATATATATATATATATATATAGTAATTCAAATAATTCTATTCTAGTAATAAAAATATAGGTACAATAAGTTATTCGGTTAAACTAATTTCAATATAAAATGTATTCATACACTTAAAAATTGCATATAAATATGATATATATATACATAAACATATATTATATATTATAATACTAATAATAATAATAATAATATGATTAATATATCTATTATTAAATCTACTTTAAATATATGATATTATATATTTATATGGTAGGTGTACTTGAAATCCAAGCGATAACAAAGAAACTCTTGGAGAAAGAATCTGATGTAAGCACTATAAGAAAACTTGATGCTAAACTTTGAAGAATAATGTATATTATAGACAATTCTGGATTCAAACTAAATATTAACCTATATATAATATATATTAATGTTAAAACTATATATATAAAGAAATAATTTCGTTCTGATAATAATTAATATACTGGATATTAATATGCTTCAAAATTGTAATTTGGTATAAAATATTAATATTATATGTTTTAATAATAAATTCAATTAAATTATATGTTATCAAATCTTATAATATATCTATAAAATGGAGATTGATAATTAATTATTCATATTAATCAACTAATAGCGGTTTTATAGATTTAGAAATTTTTTCATATTTCATTTATCGGCATAATATAATAAATATAAATTAGTAAAAAATACCATAACAGGTTCTTCAATTTATCTGACTAATCCTTCTCCTAATGTATATTTAGCAAATATTTTGCGAAGCAAAGATATAACACTCCCTATGCATGAAACGTAATTTAGTAATATACCCAACCGCTGCTAGCAGTAGTATCAAAATCACTGAAATAGATTTAGGTTCGGCTCTGTTTGTATACAACAATGTTTTCATTGCTCTATAAAAATACATGCAATATAAATGAGCTTTTACTCACTAAATATATACTTATAGCATTTAAAACATACATATCATATTTGTTTGTTATATATTAGTAATGAATACTTAGTTTTCATTATATAAATATTAATTTAAAGCATATTATTTAACATTTTAAAAGTGTATAGTTAAATACGAATTTACATTATAAACAACGCATAGTTCTTAAAAGTAACCCGCTATAGGTGGCACTGGGGTATTTTGTATACAAATTCGAATTACACGATTTCGCGTAAGTGTTATATCTTTTCTTCGGAAAATCTTTGTATTTAGTGTAAGAAGTATTATATAATATCTTATTAATTAAGAGCCTATGATATGATATATTGTAATGATACATATCACCTAAATATAAAATAGTTTATAAAAAATATTTATTTATACAAATAATTTACAATTATAATACACATGAGTTTATAATATACACTATATATATAAATATCTTAAAATACACATATAATATATATATATATATATGAAATATATAAAAAAAATTATAATGATGTAAATAGAATTATAATTAATTTATAAACACATCAAAGGATTTTAATATTTTTAACACATTAATTAATTTAAATATTAAGTTTTATTATTATATTCTATAAATAATATTTCATTATTATAATCCCATATCATTATTCAGTGATTATATATTATATTTAATCATGTATATTACTATCTTACAAATATAATTGATCATTCTATATAATTTTATCAAACTATATTGCCAACAGTAAATATGATCAATATATATCTTATCTCTAGTAATTTACACTATTATATATGATATGTCACTCCCATCTAAATATAGATCATAGTTACTAATTTTAATTGTAATATATATCGAAAGCAATAAGCATATGAGGTAGTTAAATATATACATATATATTTATTTATACCATATATTAATATTGATAATCTATTTTAGTGCATATTATGCTTTAAATAGAATATAGCTAACATTTTATGAATGGCCTTTTAGGTGTAGATATCCTTTTAGACGTAGATGAACTTTTCATGGATTTATTGGAGAACATATCACGTTTAGTGCAGACTATGTAAATTATATTTTTATTAATAATGATTTTTAATAATAGTAAAAGTAAGTAAATTTACATGATTTTTTATCACATATAAGTAATAAAAATATACATATATTTAACATATATGAAATGTATTATTATATTAACATATGTATGATACCATAATTAAAATAATTATTATAACCATTTGTTTGAATGGTTTTTCCATTATCAGTTGTAGTATTATATTGTAAGTAGGTATTTTGCCACATCTTAGCCTCTTTGTGTGTATCTTAAGGAACAATTAGTAATTTTACTTACATAAAATATATATTATATTACAAATATTACATCGATATTATAATAAAAGAAATATAAAACATAATTTTAGATGACTATTTATATAGAAAAAATACAAATTTTAAGGAAATCTGAATTAATTAATATTAAATACAAGTAATAGAAAATAATAAGTTTAACACATAAAAGTAAAACTGTGTCATATATATTTAAAAAAAACTATATATCTCAATAACGATAACGAAATTATTTAAATTGATAAAGTATCTTATTTTACTTACCTGTCCTTTTTTTTAATGTTATCTCGTATGTAGACCAATTTTGTTTATCTGGAAAGTGACATTTCTTTACGGCATTGGCACTGTTAGATAATGGCCAGTATGTATACATGATCTGTATGAAATAGAAAAATAGTATATTAATTTTTGTATCGTATATAATATGAATGATATGCATATAAATGTTATAGTGGTTAAATTATTTGTAAATTAGTCTCTTAGTTTGATAAACACAGATTTTAATCCCCACTTCTTGAAATAATAAATAATGTCCCTAAATTATTGTATTTATAGTTATCAAGGTTATCAAGTTATATAAAATTAATAAAACCATTTTAAAAATATTTATAACCTGATTTTCATAGTATATCCACATATAAGGGACAACAAATATTTCGAGACCTGCCTGCACAATTGCAAAGTCTCCGGTATTAGATGTCATAGTCTTTATTTATATGTGTATAGTTATATTTAATATTAGAATTATTTTTTAAATGTACGTACATGTATTTATTAATATCATAATTATATTTAATATAATATACATTTAAATTCACACATTTTTATATCTGATCGAAAAATTATGTTAGTCTATAAAATATTAAAAATACACTAATTATTCTAATAGAATAGTTTATAAGCAAAATTATAACTAACTAATTTTAATTTTCAATTTCAATATAACATACATATATATATATATATATATATACTTTATATAACAATTATCTTATCCAATAACATATTAAAAATACACCATTATTCTAATATTGTAGTAGAACTTATAACAACTAAGAACACAAAAACCAATTGAAATTTTCAATTTCAATATAAATTATATAGGAACGAACATAATAAATATATATATATATATATATTTAAAATATATATATATATTAAAATATATTTATAAATTAAAATATATATATATATATTCTTATAAATTAAGATATACTTTAAATAACAACTGATAGAAATTTCTATTTACCTTTAAAGGTATATTATAAAAATTAAAAATAATAATATATATCAGAATTGTTATAATAAATTATATACAAAATTAATACTATTGTAAATGTAATATAGGAGAAAAAATGAACTGATTCTCTAATTTAAAAAGTATTCCTTGTTTATGTAATTTACTTTTTTCAATAAAATCAATTCTTGTACTAGTATTATCTACTAAATAACAGTTTATAGACTTAGAATCAATATTTACATTTTGCCCATTTAAAGTAACCGGTATTCTATAATATGAAGCTAACTTTTCATAAATACGGCACCTATGATATTTATCATAATCAATATTAAATGATATATCTTTTTCTAATATCTCATATACTATAGAACAATCTAATAAATAAACATTATTTGGATATTTGAATATATTATACTTAATCTTTTTAGGATTATATGATATATTTAATGAAATACGAGAATATATTGTATTTATAACTTGCTTTAAAGGATTTTTTCCAGGTTTAATTATCTTTTTAAGTGCACCTAGATAATTTTCAAATGGAAATGCCGAAAAATTATCCAAACATCCAAGACTTTTGACATCATTAACGATGTGACTTAATGAATGAACATTATATATTGGAAATGCAGATCCATAGTACTGGATTCCATCTTCAATAAAATGAATAAATAATTTATTGGATAATACTAAATTTATATTATTAACATAAGTTGGACATATTATTAAACTGACAGCATGAGAGAACATAATAAAATGATTATAATACTTATTTTGTAAAATATTTTTTAAAACATATTTGCCAATATAAAGTAGAAATAATCTAAACTCTGTAGCTTTCCATTTATCATATTCAAATAATGATCTTGGCTTCCTTGAAAAAACTGCAGGCAAGAATTTACTAATATTCTTAATTCTACACTGTTAAAAATGTAGGGTAAATTACATTATTATCTATGTATTATAGGGTAAATTAGCTCAGTTTACCCTTTGTAGGGTAAACTAGCGCAATTTACCCTTTTAATTTCTACATTAGGGTAAACTAGCATAATTTACCATATACATTTCACGTTAAAGGTAAATTAGCGTAATTTACCCTATACTTTTCACGTTAAGGTAAGTTAGCGTAATTTACCCTATAGGGTAAATTACGCTAATTTACCATATAGGGTAAATTAGCGTAGTTTACCTTATACATTTCAAGTTAAGGTAAGTTAGCGTAATTTACCCTATAGGGTAAATTACGCTAATTTACAATATAGGGTAAAGTAGCGTAGTTTACCTTATACATTTCAAGTTAAGGTAAGTTAGCGTAATTTACCCTATAGGGTAAATTACGCTAAGTTACCTTAACGTGAAAAGTATAGGGTAAATTACGTTAGTTAAGTAAGTCTATATAGAATTGTGTGCGTGTGTAATATTATGTAAGATCTAATAAACTATCAACGTACTTTTTCTCATTATCGGATATCTAAAATACATTCCAATGTTTACCTTTGGGATTATATTTATTCGCGCCATTTTCAACCAACATAGCGGTTCTGTGTATGTATCCGCGACACTATTACTCAGCATAGCTTCCCTTTGTATGAATATATATATATATATATATATATATTCATAGTCTGACGCCTCAGTGGCTAAGACGTCAGACACACAAGCAGTATGACACGGGTTAGACCCTCGTCCGGACCATTAATTAAATTTATAAAATGGGTCTTAAAATATTATTTAGAAGTGATCTTATATAATTGTGTATACATAAATGATCGGCTCTCGTTAAAACTATGGATGCCTTAACATGAGAGCGGCTTCGAAGGGACATTAGAGCCATATATGGTTATAAGTGAAAACTTCATCTAAGGACTCCACCAAATAAAAATAACAATAACAATAACAATATATATATATATATATATATATATATATATATATATATGTATATTTACACGCATAGATACACACACAAACACACACACACATATATTATAGATATACATAGATATTATATAGTTGTTCTACCACATATCTATAAATAGATGTACATAGCATAACACGATTTTATTATAGAATACATGTCGTGATAATATGTGCAATGAAGCGTTACGACAAGACACGCCCAAAGGGCGTCGCCCATTGCATCACCCATTGCATCATCCAATGCGCAGGTTATTGTGTATGGCGCGAAAATTGAAATTAACGATATTGTTTATTTATTTCCTTATATGTACACTTCCTTTTATTCTACTTCCTTTAAAGACACCTTACCAATATTTAGATTATATATCATATATACTACGAGTTGATTTAATAAGGTAATATAATAAATGTATTGTTAAATATAAACATATATACTTATATAATTGTTAAGTGTTATCCTTTATCATAGAGCTAGAGAAAAGCTCTCTAGCTCTATGTCCTTTATGCATAATTATATATTAATATTATGGGATGTACTAAAACGCAGTTGTAATCCAGTTGTAATTTTATAATATTTATTTGTATATAATATACTTAATTTTATAGTTTGATACTATATATATATATAATATATATTATATTTTATAATTTATATATTATAATCAATAATTGATATTAAATATTCAAAATAATAATGTATTTATAGTACAAATTTAGGTTTTAAAGATTGTTATTAATATGTTGTTGCTCAGTTGTAATTGTATAACAATGCATAACCTTGCATACATATACCAGTAGTAATTTAAATACATTCAAAATTAATGTGTTTACTGCAGTAATAATTTAATAAGTAGTAATATATCCTGTTATAATATACATATACCATTAGTACTACATGTCAGCATTCAAGTCGTATATATAATTAGTAATTAAACTTAATATTTTAATATAAGGCATTTTTACTCAATTTTGTAAAACTATTTACAAAAATATATTAAAACATAATATTTTAACATAAGGCATTTTATTAGAAATTTATGAAATAATCATATTAATATTATACTATATTATACTATATATTATATATAATATCAAAGTGTCAAATTATGTTTAACATGTGTAAATATGTATTATGAATTATTATAAAATTACAACTGGTTTACAACTAGGAAAATACAAATTAATAACAATCTTTAACCTAGAATTTTACAATAAATACATTATTATTTTGATCATTTAATATAACTTATTTATTATAATATATAATATATATTATATATATATAGTATACAAATATTAAATTAAGTATATTATATACAAATAAATATTATAATAAGTATACATATATAATATAAACATTATATGGGAATATCTATAAGTTATAATTATAATATCTATAGATAACATACAACTATTAATAATATTATATATATATATATATATATATATATATATATATTAATGTATATATGTATGTATATACATTAGTGCTGTACAATTATTAATTATTAATTATATAGTATTTTAATAATTATTAATTATTCAATTCTAATTTACTAATTAATAATTATTTATCAATACTTATTATTAATTATATATTATTTTAATAATTATTAATTATTAAATTATAATTTACTAATTAATAATTAGTTATCAATACTTATTATTAATTAATAACATTAATTATATATTAATAATTATTAATTATATATTATCTTAATAATTATTTATCAATAATAATTGTTTAGTAATAATAATTAATTGTATATTATTAATTATTATTTATATATTATTCTAATAATTATTCAATTATAATTTACTAATTAATAATTATTTATCAATATTATTATTAATTAATAACAATTAATTGTATATTATTAATTATATATTATTTTAATAATTATTAATTAATATAGTATTTTAAATTTTACAGCATTAATATACATATATATATATATATATATATATATATATATATATATATATATATATATATATATATATATATATATATACACGATTTATTTAGTATCACTATATACCAGTATACCGCCACTTAATTATTATAAATAAAATATATTTTAAAACTTTGAAAAATGTTTAACAATATTTTTTAAGGGCATCCTAGTATCATCAAAAATAACGCAAATATTTATATGTAAATATTTTCAAGATCATCTCCGTTACCGCCCTAGACGTCCTCCGTATGATATCCGGGATCGCCTCCGGTATCGTCTTCGTGAATTCCATGTATCTAAACTTGTTGGCCAGCTTCTAGTCCGACAAATTGAATAGTCAAGATGCAGAAGTTAGAAGTTAGTATACACATATAAATATTATAGTGTCATGATAATTGATTTATTAATATACAATTTATAATTTCAGGATAATTAAGATCATCAGTAGTTTTCTTCCTGCTTGGCTAGATGAATATCTTCATGAATATGTTCAAGATCATCTCCGTTACCGCCCTAGACGTCCTCCGTGTGCTATCCTGGATCGCCTCCGGTATCGTTTTCGTGAATTCCATGTATCTAAACTTGTTGGCCAGCTTATAGTCCGACAAATTGAATAGTCAAGATGCAGAAGTTAGAAGTTAGTATACACATATAAATATTATAGTGTCATGATAATTGATTTATTAATATACAATTTATAATTTCAGGATAATTAAGATCATCAGTAGTTTTCTTCCTGCTTGGCTAGATGAATATCTTCATGAATATGTTCAAGATCATCTCCGGTACCGCCCTAGACGTCCTCCGTATGCTATCCGGGATCGCCTCCGGTATCGTCTTCGTGAATGGCATGTATCTAAACTTGTTGGCCAGCTTCTAGTCCGACAAATTGAATAGTCAAGATGCAGAAGTTAGAAGTTAGTATACACATATAAATATTATAGTGTCATGATAATTGATTTATTAATATACAATTTATAATTTCAGGATAATTAAGATCATCAGTAGTTTTCTTCCTGCTTGGCTAGATGAATATCTTCATGAATATGTTCAAGATCATCTCCGTTACCTCCCTATACGTCCTCCGTGTGCTATCCGGGATCAACTCCGGTATCGTCTTTGTGATTAATATTATTATTATTATTATTAAATGCCTTACTTTATTTTATTATATCATATATCAATAAATATATCTGCTTATTATTACATTACTCATTAAATATCTATTTATTATAAAATAAATAAATGTAGGATAAAATATGGATAAATATGGATAAAATAATAATCTATATATAGATAGCTTATAAATGAATATAATAATGTATTATGATAAATTCAGATGTAAACTAAGATACAGATATAAGGACAATAAACTAAGGTATCTATACGATATGATCAGGGGTAAACTACGATGCTCTCAGGGGTAAACTACGATGCTCTCAAGGGTAAACTACGATGCTCTCAGGGGTAAACTACGATGCTCTCAAGGGTAAACTACGATGCTCTCAAGGGTAAACTACGATGCTCTCAGGGGTAAACTACGATGCTCTCAAGGGTAAACTACGATGCTGTCATGGGTAAACTACGATGCTGTCAGGGGTAAACTACGATGCTCTCAGGGGTAAACTACGATGCTCTCAGGGGTAAACTACGATTATATCAAGGGTAAACTACGATGCTCACAGGGGTAAACTACGATGCTCTCAGGGGTAAACTGCGATGCTCTCAGGGGTAAACTATGATGCTCTCAGGGGTAAACTATGATGCTCTCAGGGGTAAACTATGATGCTCTCAGGGGTAAATTAAAACGTATTATAAGTTACCCTTAGGGGTAAACTACTGCTCCTAGCTAGTTTACCCCTGTGAGACTTCTAGTTTACCCCTAATTTCTAACAGTGTAGCGTCAATTTGTGATACATTTGAATATGATAATCTATAACAATGCTTACGGTTTGATCTTATCCATAATTTGATTAACTTCTTAGTTACACCTAATAAAATACAATGCATATAGTCTACAGTAAAAGTATTAATCATATGAATATCTACATTTAAAAAAGGTGTATCTATATAATTCAAGTGATGATTTTCATCAGTTTTATTCCGAAAACTATAATCACTTCTAAGTGACTCATTTAACAAGGGGTATGTCATTCTACCACCCTTTTCATTAACATCTTTATAGTAAAAACCCTTTTGGGTACATTTATCGCACCCATAATAACCATTATACTGTCTAATATTTTTTATAAAACATTTAGCTGGCGAATCACATACGATAGAAGATAATTTTATTTGAATTATCTTATTATTATATTTAATACCATTAGATAAAATATGTTTTAATTCATATATGGTTTCTTTTAAAAAATCCAGATTATCTGGTTTTCTACCAAGTGTTACTATAACAGGAAATACATGTTTAATGGGTAATAATAGTAATATTAAAATAGGCCACATTGCTAAATTTGTACTCTTTGAAATAGGTAAACCATCTATATTAATAGAAATATTTATAGTATCAATATTGTCAATAACATTATTAGTATATAATTTAAGAGTATTAATGAGCATAAATTCTACACCAAAAAAAGTAATATTCAACACCAGATAATATACGTGTAGAAATATTTTTATATTTATTATAATGCAGTAGGGTTCGACATGTAGATGGAACTTGTACATTTTGTATTTGTAATAATTTTAATAGGGAATCACAAAAAGTATGACTAACATTATGAGCTGATATTAAAGTAGATAGCTTTGATTTAAAATCTGATGAATTTATAGTAGATTGATTTTCAATACGGCCATTTACTGGTATATTATCTAATACATCAGGTGAATAATTTAAATTAATAGCTGAATTATCAATAAGATTAAGTGAAGAATTTGAGATTATAGATGAGTTAACACTTAGATTAAATTCTGATATACTATTATTATTAGAAACTGAACTAGTTACGTTAGATTGTATAGTGTTTATTATGTTAATATCTACATTATCATTAAATTCCATATCATATTCAGAATAATTTTCTACATTAGCTATAGAATTAACATCATCATCTGATTCAGAACTTGGTAGCATTGATAATTCGCGTGTTAGAGATTTGTAAAATGTGTTATAATTTAGTTTCATTTTAAAAAATATATAAAGATTTTCTTGTATACATTGGTTAATTAACTATACTGTATAGTCTATACACAATATTAATTATTATATATATATATATATAAGTAGGCTATACTTAAGTAATATTATATAAAATATATACAGAAGTTAGGTTTTAAATGTGTTAGTGAGAAAATAAATTTATAAATGCATAAATATGTGGAATTCAATGTATATATATAAATATGAAAATTAATAATTAATATATACGTAATTAATACATACAGTACTTGGCTTTTACAAAATGTATAATGTTAATATTCTTTTATAAACGGTAATTAATTAATATTTAAATAATAAGATGTTAATTAAGATGGTACCAGGAAACACAATCCAATATTAATCCAGATTCAATCCGGATCTTAGATCCGGATCAAAGTCGAGTATTTAGGCTACTTTGAAATCCGGATTGAATCCGGATTATGATCCAGATTTAATCCAGATTATGATCCGGATTCAATACGGATTTAAAAGTAGCCTAAATACTCGACTTTGATCCGGATTAATATTGGATTTCCTGGATAATAAACATTTTATTACTGTAATTATAACAAAAAAATTAATAATTTATAATGTTAATTTATATTATATTGTTATCTCGTTAATTTATATTATGGCTAGAAGTAATCTATATATCAGTTTTATGTTAGCGAAAATATAATTTCGTGTCTATAATAGATCTATAATATATTATACTTATATGTTACATGTATCCCCTATATATGTTCCCTCATATATAAATATGACCCCTAAATACTTATATTATCTTAATGATGTTGTAAATATTTATAAATATATATATTGTATTTTATATAAATTCTATAATTATACATTGTTATATATAGGTTAAATAAATTGTTTTTAAAAAAAAACATTTTTTTAATATGATAAATTTATCAAAAAATAATCAATATTTTTTATTTATTTTAATTAATTTAGATTCAATAGATTTACTTAAATTTAATAAAATAATTAAATAATTGGTTATATTTATAAATAAATATTTAATATATGTAATATATTTAATATATTAATAAATAAATACTTTTTGTATACATCTTTAAAAGCATACAGTAATAGCCTAATAATAGCAACATAACAGCATAATTAATAGCCTCAAATATTTACATTGTGCTATTATGCTGCTATTATATTGCCATTAAATGTCTATTATGCTGTTATTAATTTGTCATGCTATTATGATGATGTTATGTTGCTATTTAAAGTCTATTATTCTATTATTATGCTGCTATTAATTTTAAAAGTATAGTATGCTGATATTATGTTGATATTATTAAAATAGCAGCATAATAGCACAATGTAAATATTTGAGGCTATTAAATATTCTGTTATGATGCTATTATGAGGCTATTACTGTTTTCTGGATATATATATATATATATATATATATATATATAATGTATACAATTTGAAAATTCGTATTGAACACTCAAAATTCAATCCGTATCGCTTAATCCGGATTATATCCGTATTGAACAATCCGGATTTAATCCGGATTAAATCCGGATTGAACAATCCAAACACAAATCGTATCACTTAATCCGGATTGAATCCGTATTGAACAATCCGGATTTAATCCGGATTACATAATACAGATTAAATCCGGATTGAACAATCCAAACACAAATCGTATCACTTAATCCGGATTGAATCCGTATTGCACAATCCAAATTAAATCCGGATTACATAATCCGTATTAAATCCGGATTGAACAATCCACATTAAATCAGTATCGCTTAATCCGGATCAAATCCGTATTGAATTTGAATCGAAATGCAAGGTTAAATCCGACATTTTATTCGAATCCAATCTGGATCTAATCCGTATCAAATAATTATTAAACAAATTTGAGATTATATAATCTCAAATATAATATATATTCGTATATTTAATATATTAAATATATAATAATCTTCATTTATAAAACATCAAACTTTGTATATTGTAAAAATAATTAATTTTTATATAAAATTATATTTTTGGATCCTATGATTCAAATTTAATCCGGATTAAATCAGGATCCGGATACATTTATCTTGATCCGAAATTAATCCAGATGCAATCCGGATCTAATACGGATTGAAAAAGTATGTGTTTCCTGGGGTGGATAAATAGAAAGGAAGTTGTTATATATAAACGCTAACTCCAGGTGCTAAATGAACCATGTAACCATGGAAATGTTTCCTTGTCATAACCCTAAACATAAACATTGAAATTAAATATGTATTATTGATTTTTTAGCACATATTTCTAATTGACTTTTTGTCTAGTCAAATATAACTAGTCATACATTATTTCAAATTATAAACTAAACATTTCTTTATTGAATTTACAAATTATTTGATGATATATAAAAAGGACATTCGTATCTATATATATATATACTATATAATATAGTCATCGGTACAATACAATTCAAAAGGATAGTCACTATCATAGTGGATCGAAACGGAGCGCAAAAATATATACAATTTTGTGTGGCGTACGTCGCTGACCTGCATTATACATATTCAATTGGTCGTATAGATCATTCATACACACAAGTTATATTATTCTTTATCCTTTTTATTATTTAATATATATATATATATATATATATATATATACAATAAATCATCATATTCGTACAATAAATAAAATTCATACACTAAATCTTTATATTATTCGTTCTCCTTTTTATTATTTAATATATATATATATATATATACAATAAATCATCATATTCGTTCTCCTTTTTATTATTTAATATATATATACACAATAAATCATCATATTATTCCTTCCTTTTTTATTATATATATATACAATATATTATCATTATTAACCTTTTAATTTATCTGCAATAAACACCTTTATATAATTCAACTATATTTATATTACACTATACATATAGCATTTACTATGGGTTTACTCGTGGATTACTTTGTTATTTACTTGTATTGAATGTAGGTCAGCGACGCACGACACACATTTTTATTTAAAACTTGCTCCGTTTCAATTCATCCCCCAATTCAAAAATATTATATTATATTAAAATATTATATTTAATATATATTATTATGATAATATTATATTATATTAAATATACGCATTTATATACGCAAACATAGCAACACAATTATTCCGAGAAAAAGCATATATATATTATATGATTATATATATTTATATGATTATATGATTATATATATTTATAATTTATTTATATTTGGGTATATAACTGAGTTGGGTATTATTATATTAATTATAATAACTATAATAATTAAACAACGTTTGAAATCAACTTTATCAGTTGAACATTTAGGTGGATCGCTTGAGTACTTTTTATTTAAACACTCATTTATATACTCAAACATAGCAAACACACTATTCTGAGAAAAAAGCAAATATATATATAATATGAGTATATATATATATATAATTTATTTATATTTGGGTATATAACTTAGTTAGGTATTATTATATTAATTATAATAACTATAATAATTAAACAATGTTTGAAATCAACTTTATCAGTTGAAAAGCATGATATGATATAATGTGACAGTACGGAATGCTGAAAGTATGATATGATGTAACGTGATAGTACGTTATGCTAGAGGGGACAGTATGAAATGATATAATATGACAGTACGGTGGTCTAAAAGTATGATATGATGTAACGTGATAGTACGTTGTGCTAGAGGGGACAGTATGAAATGATATAACTTGACAGTACGGTGGTCTGAAAGTATGATATGATGTAACGTGACATTACAATATGATATGATATGACAGTACGGTGGTCTAAAAGTATGATATGATGTAACGTGATAGTACGTTGTGCTAGAGGGGACAGTATGAAATGATATAACTTGATAGTACGGTGGTCTGAAAGTATGATATGATGTAACGTGACATTACAATATGATATAATATGACAGTACGGTGGTCTAAAAGTATGATATGATGTAACGTGATAGTACGTTGTGCTAGAGGGGACAGTATGAAATGATATAACTTGACAGTACGGTGGTCTGAAAGTATGATATTATGTAACGTGACATTACAATATGATATAATATGACAGTACGGTTGTCTAAAAGTATGATATGATGTAACGTGATAGTACGTTGTGCTAGAGGGGACAGTATGACATTATATAACTTGACAGTACGGTGGTCTGAAAGTATGATATGATGTAACGTGACATTACAATATGATATAATATGACAGTACGGTGGTCTAAAAGTACGATATGATGTAACGTGATAGTACGTTGTGCTAGAGGGGACAGTATGAAATGATATAACTTGACAGTACGGTGGTCTGAAAGTATGATATGATGTAACGTGACATTACAATATGATATAATATGACAGTACGGTGGTCTAAAAGTATGATATGATGTAACGTGATAGTACGTTGTGCTAGAGGGGACAGTATGAAATGATATAACTTGACATTACGGTGGTCTGAAAGTATGATATGATGTAACGTGACATTACAATATGATATAACGTGACAGTACGGAGTGCTGAAAGTATGATATGATGTAACGTCATAGTAGTTGTGCTAGAGGGGACAGAATGATATTATATATTGTGACAGTACGGTGGTCTGAAAATTATATTTGTGTGATAACATATTAATATGAACATATTATGAACATAATATGTTCATATTAATATGTTGTCAAATAAATATTTTTATGAAAATTATATTTGTGTGATAACATATTTATATGAACATATTATGAACATAATATGTTCATATTAATATGTTGTCAAATAAATATTTTTATGAAAATTATATTTGTATGATAACATATTCATATGAACATATTATGAACATAATATGTTCATATTAATATGTTGTCAAATAAATATTTGTATGAAAATTATATTTGTGTGATAACATATTTATATGAACATATTATGAACATAATATGTTCATATTAATATGTTGTCAAATAAATATTTTTATGAAAATTATATTTGTGTGATAACATATTTATATGAACATATTATGAACATAATATGTTCATATTAATATGTTGTCAAATAAATATTTTTATGAAAATTATATTTGTGTGATAACATATTAATATGAACATATTATGAACATAATATGTTCATATTAATATGTTGTAAAAAAAATATGCAGAATCATATAAATATGTTCATATTATGAACATAATATGTTCATATTTGTATGTTGTTGTTTACTGGGACGGTTTCATTGATTTATTATCCATTAATAACCATATTTAAAAATTAATACGGATATTCTGCATATTCCTGAAGGAATATCATTATATTAAGTTTAAATGATTTATACTCTATATTGATATATACAAATGTTAATTCATAAACCGTTTAAAACTATATTTGTCTACAAGTACATTTTGAATACATATTTGACACTATGTTATATATATATAATACTAGATACATCTACTAGATATATAGTCTAAATATAATATTTATATTTATCCTTCTATATATATATATATATATGCTATAGCATATATTCCATATATGGTGTATATAGTATATAGGATTCCTCTTACACCTTTACTAAATACTATATAGGATTACTACTGATATATATGATTATATATATACTAGAATAGAAACGTAATTAATTAATAATAATAATTTATTATATATTATTTTAATAATTAATAATTATTTAATTATAATTTATTAATTAATAATTATTTATAAATTAATTATTATTATTATTAATTAATAATAATAATTTATTAATTATTATAATTATTTATTAATTATTATAATTATTTATTAATTATTATAATTATTTATTATTTATTATAATTATTTATTAATTATTATAATTAATAAATAATTTAATTAATAATAATTATTTATTAATTAATTTATTATTATTAATAATAATTAATTAATTAATATCTCATTTTTTTCTTCGTTAACTTATTTTAAAATATTATTAAAAGATTTGATGTTCTCGAGAACATACCTAAATATGAGAGATTTGAAGTTCTCGAGAACTTGATATTTTATTAAAGATTTGAAGTTCTCGAGAACAACAATTTTAAGATTTGAAGTTCTCGAGATCAACCAAGTATTTGAAATTTTACAGCACTAATATATACTATTAATATAACATATACTCTAATATTATAAGTATATTATATTTACAAATTTAATATTATTAGTATATGTATTCTAAATTGCATACTTATAAGTATTATTATCTTATATTATAATCGTAATCTATATTATTTAATACATTTTTATTCAATATTTATTTTGGTTAATTGTATTTTAAATAATATAGTATACTCTATGATATAGGTATACATTATGTAGATAATCGTTCAATCCTACTATTATGTTATCTAATATATTTATTTATATAAATATGTATCTATATATTTAACGAAATATTATTTTATAAACTACATTTTTTAAATATTGCATTTAAAAAAAATAAAATATTAACCTATTACATACAATAAAATACATATGTATTATTTTTTGTTATTTACCGATGTAATAAATTAAAAATTTTTATTAAAATTAGTATATTTATAAATAATAATATAAACTATATAATAATAACTATAACCTGACTATTCGCCTTTATTTATACGCGTATTATAATACGTATAAATAATATTATTACTATACATAATATTATTTAAATAGTTTTTAAATTATCTCAAATTATAAGTAGGGTATACCTAGCTAATAATCCATCATTTAATCTTCCTAACATATTTTATCATAGAATATCTTCATTCGTATTTTGTATTAGATAAATTGTATTTGTATTTATATTTCTATTAGAAAGAGAGTATTTATATTTATATTTGAATAACAAATTAATTAATATTTGAGATTGATTTTTTTCGAAAAAAGTATTTGTATTTAGATCAGAGAAATATATTTGACAATTTCCCTCATCTAACATATCGTGTGCCTAATTTAATATTTGTTTAATACAATTATATATACGGATAATGTAATCCTTATAAAGAATGTCATAGGTATTGTATGAAAATATTATTTGGTATTACCATATTATTTCAGTGAGATAACATATTCAAGCATTATATTTAAAATATATTTCCAATTAAGTATAGGTAGGTACTACAATACCTATACTTATATATAATAGATCCCATACACTAAATTATCTATATCATATTAATATTGTATATTATGATTATATTATCATCACACATGAACACACCACGTTATACAATACATGGTTTTAGAAGCTCCCTATTCTTAATTTACAATTATATAATTATTAATAATTTATTTCATTTTTATTTTTAAATTATTAAAAAATTTCTGTGTAAATTATATAAAATATTCGTTTGAATTTTGATCAAAAAATATAATAATTAAATAATATATATTAAACATATATCTAGTACTATTTGTACTATTATATATATATATATATATATATATATATAATAAAATATATTATAAATAATACTTTATTTATATTACAATCTAAAATTATATTATACGAAATTGTAATATGAAATAATAGTTAATTCATATAATAATACCAGATAATAATACTAATTTATATTACCCATCAAAAATTAGAGGTTATTATGAAATATTTATATTAAAAAAAATAGAATTAATATATTAATAGTTTATTAGTATTATTATTTTAGAGTTTGATAAATATATGGTATACGCCTAGATGATCGTATAAGATATATATAATATGTCATATTCGAAATCCCATCCCACCAAAATGTACCTAGGTCATACCCTAATCACTCCTTCTACTACATATTACCTTTATCGACTAATTTCTCTCCATACTGCACCACGCCACCTACGATCCTCTTACTATACGGTCCTATTTGAACGATCCTTTCACTGGAAAAAATCTTGGGAAACGTCGCTACTCTGTTTACGCCAGCCTTCTTTGGAATCAAATCCCTTCATCCCTCAAAACCATCAATACATTAACGACAACATTACAATATAAACTATAGAAGTACCTCCTCGTTCATGATATCTGAACTTAAAATATATTCGTTTTCGCTATGTTGTACACTTGTCTGTACTTACTATTACATTTATTTATTGTTTTTTTTATATATTATTCCCACACTATAATAATTTTATAATTGAATTAGTGTTTAAATAAAATCATAATCATCATATTTTTGTCGAGTAAATCAATTAATTATACGATAATATTTTATCAAGCAATTAAATTAAATTATATTTTATTAAATACTTAATATAACATATATTATATATATATATATATACATATATTTTATATACAAATTATACTTATAAGAAACACAACACACCTAGTTCATTAGATACAATACATATTAATATATATATATATATATATATATATACGTGTGAATATTACACGTGAATTCACACGTATGAAAATAACGATATACATCCACATAAACACACCCAGGAAAGTCAATACCGAATACCTTACCTTACCAACGCAATAGTTTAGTACCTTATAATCGTCAAGAAGTTAGTTCAGGTTTATCACACACATATATATATATATATATATAAACTAATTAAATGCTAAAACTGTTATCGATATAATATACCGTATGCGGTTCATACCATATATGGTGTATAGTTAGGTTCATACCATATATGGTGTATAGTTAGAGGCGTCACAGGGTCAACAAAAGTGTGGGGGGTATTTTCAAATAAAATGTATGACATTATTTATTTAAACATGGATCTTCTCTATTCGGATTGCATAATAAATTGACGCATTATACTATCATCATTATACTAACTTCATTAAATAGTTCTTTGTGCACATGACATAACTGTATATTATTTAGTCGTTCGTTAGAAATTGCATTTCTTAGCCAAGTCTTCAATCTTCTTAGACCGCTGAACGAACGTTCACATGTTACTGAACTAACTGGTTTGCATATAAGAATACGAATAAGTTTAATAATATTAGGAAACACTCATTTTAAATTATCATAACGATTAAAATAATCGATAAATTCGCTTATATTAGTAAAGTTATTTCTTTGGAATATTGATTTTTCCTAAAACAGCTCAACATTATCAAGTTCTGGATATTTTTCAATCTAAAATAATATCAGTAATAAATATCAATTTAATTTATTATATATAATTGTATTATAATGTAGTATAATATATATAGGCATAATATACTATATATAATATTATATTAGTACCTATAGGTACCTATAGTTATATACATATATAATTTTGTATTAGTGTATATTTACATATACATAATATTTATATATTTATACTATTAATATCCTATATATATAAATTAACCTAACCTTAGCTAGGTTTATATACTGTCTGGAATGTATGCATTTACTGTAGTTTCATATCTAAATATAAAATTATAAATATAATATTAATAAATACATTAAGTATAAACCTATAGACCTTTCAGTCATTTTCCTTTTTCTCTTCATTACAAGTGGTTCGATGTCCAGGCATTGTATTTTTACTTTTATACTATTAATTTTGCACCCAAATCATATCTCTGACTTTTCAATTCCGCTAAACAAATTTCTGTAATCTTATAAGTATTTTCAAGAGTCGTATTTATATTCATATAACATTTAACAACTCTTTCTATTATGCTGAATATGTCATATTCTTCTAAAGATTTGATTATATCGTTATAGTTATTTAGAACTTTGAAAATAGCATATTTTCTTATAGTCCATATTGTTGGACAAAGTGGTCTTATTTTTTCATTTGAATTTTGAGAGTGTATGTGTCTGAATTTAATTGTACCGCTGAAAAGAAGTCCAATTTCATTTATTAATGCTAATTCATCTTTAATAGCCACTGATGTTCCAACAGCCTGAGCTATCAGATTTCCACGATGGGTCCCACAATGTATATAATATGTTAAAGGCTGTTGTTTTTGTAATAATGTTTTAACAACTTTATATTTTCCTGACATATTAGATGCCCCCGTCATATAACTCTTCACGTAAGTTTTCTATTGGTAGATTATGTTCATTCAAACAATTTAATATTAATGATGACATATATTCTCCTGTTATTTTTTCAACATTATAGATATCTGTAGACAATATATTATTATAAAATAGGTTAGAATTAATATAAATATATATATATATATAAATACATTATATTATTATATATATAGTTATATTAATTAATTGAATTCAACTTACCGATTAATACTTCATTTGCATATCATTTTTTATCTACGCATCTAATACAAATAACTTATTGTTATTGACCAGAAATATCTGGCGTACCATCTCACATAACGCTATAGGGTCCATGTATATTTTTTAATATATTCTTTTTAATATTATTAACATATATTGCTTTAATTTCATTCTGTATTGTGGTGGAAATTAGATATTTTCGATTTTCTGTATTAAACCATGCCTTGAGCTCAGGAATATCATGACATATTAATGCTATTAACTCTCTAAAATTACCATATGTATTCTTAGGTATTCTTCATTATCATTGGTATTCTTACCTCGTAAAGCAATATTTTTAGATACTAAAAATGAAATGGATGTTAAAATATGTTTTAAAGCTATATTGTTTTTCTTTAATTGTGCATCTTGTTGATTATATAAAAATGGAGTTATATCAATGTGGCATACTTCCATAGCATGGCTATGTAATGCAGACTTTGAGTGATCTGAAAAATGAGATATTGCTTTTTTCCAATTTAGATAACCTTTACTTACATATGCCAAATCAGTGCATTTAAATTTATTCCTTTGATTTTCTTTTAAATTAGAACACATATAACAAGTCATTTTCATAATTGAAATATCCCAATTAAGCCATGGCAATAATTTGAACCATTTGGTCTGACAATTCAATTTCATTGTACCATGTATTGTTATTTTTGACATCTGGATAATTAGCATTGCTTATGTCAATAATTGTTTCAGGTACTATGCAATTTGATATCGACTTTGCTATTGCAGATACATCTGAATTAATTAAAATAACTTCATCTTCAATAATTTCATGAATTGGATTATCCTCATCCGATGATATTTCGGCTTATTCCTGATTATCTTGTTCACTCACTCTAGCTCTGATATTACAGCATGGAATCATTTCATTGAAATGTATTCAATTAAACTATAGTTTACATACATTTACACATATTATAATTGAATAAACAATTGTTTAATATATATGAAAAAAGTCTCTATAGTAATATATTATTATATTAATGTTTTTGGTGGCCTAAAAGTCGGGGGGCTTTTGATATGATGTCCATCCCAGTTTTAAAAGTGGGGGGGGGGGCATGTCCCCCCCACTCCCCCCAGTTCCAACAAGAGGCACTTAATTTAGACTACTTTGCACCAATAAGTTGTTTTGCCTATTAGAGTATTTCAGGTTTGTTATAATAGTCAGTTTTGTGTCGGTAATTAGTATCGGTATCTATTGTATCAGTTGGAATTTATGTATCTATAATATATACAATGTCATTACGGTAAGCCAGTAAGTCAGGTTTTCGTAAGCCAAGTTGTGTTCGTATGTGTAGTTCCAGTATAGTTGTAAATCTGTACTTATTCAGTAGAGTGATTAAAAGATTGTTAACATAAGTATGCATGTGAATAATGTTATTATAATTAAATCTACAGATCTGCATAATATGATTTAGGATGTCATATTTATAATTACACCCTCTCCTTAAACAGTTTGTATTTAAACTTGGAAACATACGTTTACATCTGTAATGTAGACCATGCTTTAGCTTTACCATATCTACAAAATACGACCAGAAAACATCTTTATAGGAGAAGTTATCCAATTATTAATAAAAGAACTATGCGTGCCTAATTTTAAACCCTTGCCATCGACGGAATTAAATAAATATATAGAATGATATATAAAGTCATAAATATATATATATATATATATATGTGTATATATATCAATGTAAACATTCACAGGTACGACTACATTGAACATTTATTCTAACAAATTAACTTACTCCCCAACATGTTAATAATAAGAATTAGTAGATCCAAAGGTAATGTTCAGAATAATAGTTCAATTCCAGTTATCGATGTATCCATATATCCATATATATATTTTCGAATACACATGGATATATATGTATATATATATATATATATATATATATATATATATATATATATATATATATATATATATATATATATATATATATATATATATATTTACATATATATATATTTATAAGGAAAATGAGAGGTTTAGTCGACGTATATAATCACAACGGCAATAGCTATGCACATATTTTAAATTAACGAACTGAGTACTATATTAATGATTTATTAAGCGTAATATTTTAATAAAATTTAATAAAAATTAAATAAATTGAATAATATTATCGATTATGTGATAAATGTGTATTCTTCTATTTTATATAATATTTTAATAAATATCAGAGAGTTAATGGTAACATGCACATATGTATAATTAATTAAAATTGAGAGTGTATTACATGTAATATGCATATTATCATAGAACTATAATACATCTTCAAATTTGTAATTTAATACCCATTTTATCATTTTAGTAGGTACTATCCTATATAGTGTGTACACATTATACAGTACAATATACCCCTCCGTACTGTAGTACACCGATATTAACCAGTATTATTATAACTGATAATACATACATTTGAATCATCAAATAAAAATCAGAGATAGATATTAATTAGATCAACATATTTTAATATTAAATCTTAAAATAATAATATTCAATATACGCGGATATACTATAGTACTATAGTACATATTATGGCGAGTGCCTAATTATATATATATATATATATATATATATATATATATATATATATATATATATATATATATATATATATTACTTTCCCTCACGTTTCTTATACAAAAATGGCTAGTCTATATATATATATATATATATTACTTTCCCTCACGTTTCTTATATATATATATATATAGACTAGCCATTTTTGAGAAAACATTTATGATTAATTTAAGTGTTTAAATAAACTTGTAATCAATCAATTAATATATACATATATATATATATATATATATATATATATATATATATATATATATATATATATATATATATATATATATATTGTTTATACGAATACTATCGCATACAACAATTAATAGGTATTATATCGACTACATACATCAATAACTGAAGAGGACCTTAGATTTAAATAACGCCAGATTATTTAATAACATATAAAATATAAATGAAATATAATACATTTAATTGTCAAAATAAAATAAAATATATTTATGGATTGTTATGTATTCATATAATGACTCATATTTACATATACTCCAACTACTGATTACTAACATAAAGTTAGCCAACTTACTGGTGTATTTATGTTAACATAACTTAAGTAATTGTCTCAGAAACCAGACTAACCTGTATTGATAACCATGTATAACGTGTTATCAAATAAAAGCGAATTATATTTCTTATACAATGAAAATATAGTAGAAAAATATAATCATAATGATATACCTACTACATTTAATACTTAAGTAAATATATGTTAACATCAATAAACCACAATACTTCGTATATTATTGAATATAAATATTAACACATATATAATTAAAAACAATATAATATAGTTAGATCACACCACTAGTACATATTTATGTTATTATGGGGACCTATTCGCTCTGTTGTATGTATATTTATAATAAAAAATGATTTTTTAAATACTCCAACTTTAACTTATGTTACTTAACTTTAGTCGAATTTGCACTTGACCATACTTGCAATTGCTTTCCATACTTCTCTGTCCATCACCAGTGTTATATTCTTCATAATCGCAGTCATTCTGTAGGATGTATATGTATGTCTTGGGTTGTCTCCCTCTGTTTCTATTCTATGGCCTAATTTTGTTTCAATAAATTAAGTTCTGCTCTAGTTCATCGTGCCTTATGCAGTGACCTTCTAATCGCAATCTTTTTTTTTTATCACCTCCAAATATTTGTATTCCCCTGTACAGTTTTGTATTGGTGACCTTAATTAACCATGATATAAGTGTTGCCATTTTAAGTAACCTGGTATAATAACCATCGACTTGCTTACGCATTGTGAAGTAGATTATCCAGCATTCGCTACCATATAATAATATAGGTTCGATTGTAGCTTTGAATGTTCTCATTTTCAGACTATTTTCCATTTTGGAGTTACAGATTTATTTCATTTTGTGTATTATTGGCCATGATAAAGCTTTGCGAATTACAACATCTTTGTGAAATAGCCATCCTGCCCCCAAATATTTAAAATTGGTAACGTTGTTAATCAGCGTTCCACCGTTTTCTAGTAAGATGTTGACCGGTATTATGAGATTGAACGTCAAGACTTCTTTTTCTTTGAGTTTAGTTGAAGACCAATATTAGCTGAGCTTGTTAGACTTATTGCGATACAAGTGCTATATCATCTGCGTAACTGAGATCTATTAGCTTATTGCTGGATGTCGTATTCCTTGTCGTTGTATTATTTTGAGTCTTAATTCTGCTTCTCGTCCTTCAATGGCTTGTCGAATGGTGTAATCCAGTGTGATCACAAATATAAAAGGAACTAGTGTGTCACTTTGCAGACTCCCTTTGTTATTTGAAAGTTGTCGGTCTCTACGTCAGGTGTTATAACTTTTACGTAAGTGTTTTTATAGATTAAGGCGATTGCTAGTATAATATTATGTGGATATACAGTATGATTTTAGTATAGGGAGGATTATTTCTCTGTTGATTCTGTCAAATGCCTTCTTAAAATAGACAAAAATGATAATAACCTTAAGAATGTGACTTTTCACTCCTTATATTAAAAAACTTAGAGCTAATATTTATGAGATCGTAGATCTTTCAGGTCTGAATCTGTTCTGATTGGGACGTAGTATAAGGTTGATGTATGGTTGAATTCAATTTAGTATAATTATATTCGTCATTTTAGCTGCTATTACTGATAGTGATATGCATCTGTAGTACCCTGCTTCTTAATTATTCAATGATTTGGGAAATGGAACAATTTTGCATTTTAGCCATTTCGATGGTATTTCGTGTCGTGTGAGTATAATTTTTAGAGAACTCGACATGATATCATTGATGTTGCCATATTTTAGGATTTCGAGAACGATTCCCTCAGCTCTACTTATGCCTTGCTATATTCTTCATTCGTGAAACATCCAGTTTGTATAGCGAGGATACTTTCACTGATAGTCTTGATTTGTATGCAATTTGTTTCGTATTCCTGTCCCTCAACTAGCAGTTTCTTCAAGTGATCGTACCATTTGCTTACACGATCCTCTTTGCTACTGGCCTTTTTTTTCTTTTTTTTTGGGTTTCTCCGTCCAGTCACTCTGTTAATTCACTTCCAGCTCTCTGTATGTCTGCTTTGCTCATTGGATTGTACAATATGATTGATGTGAGAGTTTATAATTTTAGCTGCAATGTTGTCGTCTTCTTCTTGTAGACGTTGTTTAGCTTTAGATTTTGTTTTTCTTGTGAATCATTTTTGTTTAGAACGGACTATTCCTTATATGCTGTTTGAACGTCGTTTTTTAGTTCGCTAATTCTGCTATTTCGGGAGATTATTTTGTCGCGTGATTATATTTTCAAATGTATTAATGAGGATTCTGATTCTTCATTCGCTTTTATGAAGTGTTAATATTTGTCTGTATATACTATGTTGCTGTATTTTTTGCATGACCTGTCGTATAATTTTATTTTATTCTGTTTAACATTGGAAAATATACTCAGACGTATCCAACTTTAAAAATGATAATATGTATACATAATTTAGCCACATGTATAATACATTTAATGTTGTGGCAAGTTTTGATTATACACTAACGAATTGGATAGTGTACACGAAATGACAGATAAATAAGGTTATTTAAATTATTTTTTACATACATTTTTTATAATTATGTAGGAGTATCTTAATTAATGCCTATATTATTCTAAATCGTACCCAATATCCAATAAGTCTATAATTAACCATATTTTATTTTATAGGGTATGTGATATAATATTAAGGGATACATATATGTAGTATATATTAATATATTAGCTCTACACTGGCATATATAATTTTATTATGAGTTTACTTGAAAGAATGTATCTCCAAATGATGTTCAGGTTATTCAAGGTTGCCCATGCACTCAAGATTCTTATGCTTACGTAATGTTGAGTTATAATATAACTACCTAGCTATTTGAATTATTTACACATGTTATATCATGGCCTGATAGGTTCTTCATGTTTATCTGATTTTCTTGATTTAAACACACGTATTCCGTCATGTCTGAGTTTATATGTAAACCGATATATATAGCCACATCTTCAAATTTGTGTTGTAGTTTATTTCATCAGGGTATCAATTTCCTTTTATTTTGTAAGAGTGAAGCCGGGATGTAAATTGGTATCCACTGATTTCAATATAATCAAGATATATAATGAATATAAATGGTGCAAGTGTATTTCTTTGTAGTACTCCAGTAGTTATATCGAATAAGGGTGTATCACCATCAGGTGATCTTACCCTTGAGCGGGTATTTTTGTAGAGCATCAATATTGTATTTACAATTTCAGTTGGTATACTATATATATGATTAATATATCTTTCATCTTTTAACGATTTCTTGAATCAAAAGCCTTTGAAAAGACAAATAGATAGGAGGGTAGATGGTAGGTTTTTAGATTTTACCCCTTTTTAGTATATATACTGACGTATACGTCAAATGGTATATTTTATTGTTAACAATAAAATAAACCAATATACCTATAAAAAAACAAAACACGTTAGTAATAAAAAAACCCAATAATATTACGAAACAAACAATATAATACTTATTACTATAATATGAAATAATAGTCAATTATTAATATTTATTTTAATAATATAATAAATTTATATATTGTTTTAATTATTTAATTATTTTATTTTAGTTATTTTATTTATTAATCTTATTTTTAATTTTATTTATTACTCGATTAATGTCATTATGGAGTATAACATTAAGAATATAATAAATATAATCTTATTTGTATATACATATTATATATATTATATAATATGTATAATAAAATAATTACCATTATAAAAACTTAATCTATTGGAATATACAATTTATATTAACATGTTCAGTATTTTAAGTTGTATTTTGTTGTGTGTGACAGAGTGGCTAATGTTTTTTGTGTAAGTGTGGGTTTAGTAAGTGTCGCGGAAAGGGACATACTTGTAGTGAGAGGGAAGTATTTACAGTGTTCTTATTATTGAAACAAAGAGGATTCCTAAGGCATTGGAACAAATGAACCCATACCCTTGAAGTTTATATACAATTTATCCTCATTATTTCCAATTACTAATGGCTACTCTGGATATAATTGTAATAATTAAAAATCTCTGATATATATATATATATATTTATTTATTTTACTAACTTTAAATTTTAAAATTTTATTTTATTTTATATTTACTTTAATATTTTCTCCTCATAATTGTTCTTTAGGAAAGATTAACAGGTAAATGACTAGAAACGCATATTTCTTATTTGTTTACCATTATCATACTTAAATTCTGATATTATTATATTAATAATACTAATAATAATTATATATATATATATATATATATTTTATTACATATATTGTTATATATTTTATTCAATATATATTTGTATACTGAAAAATGGTTCTCGTTCATTTGTTTTCAATGTTCTTCGAGCATGGTATTCATTGTTATCGTAGTAAGGTGTCCAGCGGTTATCGATTTAGCTTTAATATAAAATGACAATAAGTACACATAATAACTGTTTAAACAAGTGGCACACATTACGAAGATGACAATCCACAGTTTATGTGTGTCCGTTAGTGTTTCATTGTCATCGCCTTCGTCTGTAAATTATTGATGTATGTAAATATATATATATATATATATATATATATAAGATTCGTGTTTAGGCATTCATAGTGAACGGTCGTGTTTTTTACCATATTGTGCATTCAACCAAATCAACATTCAGATAAGTTATTTAATTTAAAATTTGTTATAAAATCGTATGTATTACAATTATATATTTCTCTATAAATCATTTACTATTTAATATACATTAACTATCATTTGTATATATATATATATATACTTATATATATCTTACTATATATATACTTATATATACTTATATAATATCTTATATTTTATATAGGTGTATATATATATATATGGATATATAATTATATTTATTTATATATTTATTTAATTTACATAATAATTATGGCTAATGGTAGAATGTCAAATTCTGAATTATCTGACTCTATTAAAAATTATATTAAAGATATGTTTGATACTAATATTAAAGCTATTATTGAACAACATAATACAATTATTATAGATCTAAAAGATACTATATTAGATTTACAAACACAAATTAAAAATAATAATAAAAATAATGATAGCAATACAATATTATATTCTAGTATGGTAACTAAAAATCTTGATGAAATTAAATGTACTATAAATGATACTGTAACCAAAAATATTGAAAATATATATGAAGATAGTAATCGTAAAAAAACTCTCATAATATATAATATAGAAGAAAAAAAATTTAATAAAAAAATAGATAAATTTAAATATGATAAAGATTCAATTAATAGTATTATTAGTGAAATTAGTGATGTTGAAAATATATCCATACAAAATATACATAGAATTGGTAAAATAAATATAGATAGTGAAACCAATAAAATAATAAATAATACAATTAGGCCTATTAAAATTACTTTAAACACAGAACTAGATAAAATTCATATATTAAATATGGCATATAAATTAAAAAATACAAAATATAGCAGAATTGGAATTTCACATGAATTTACTACTGAACAATTAATAACACAAAAAAAACTACTAACTGAAGCAAATAATAATACTATATTTAAAGTTAGATTTATTAATAATAACTTTAAATTAATTTCACATACAATAATTGAATCACAAAATGGAACCTAAAATATATACACTTTATGAATATAATAAATTAAATTATGACTTTTTAAATAACTTATCGATAATTATTTTAAATATACGTAGTTTTAATAAAAATATAGATAACTTTTTAACTTTTCTAGGTTTATTTACATATGAACCAGATATACTAATTTTTACTGAAACGTGGCTTACTAAATATGATGATCCTATTATTTATTTTAAAAATTATAATATATACCAAATGAATAGATCATTTAAAAATAAAAAAAGAGGTGGTGGTGTAGCTATTTTAGTGAAAAAAATTTTATAAAACATCAATAATTGATAATCTATCTATTTCAATTACAGATTCAATTGATATTGTTTCTATTCAAATAATAGATGAAAAATCAAAAAAACACAATATTTTATCTGCTATATACCGCTCGCCTGATAGTGATACTACTGTATTCAATGATTTAATTTTTAATTTATTTTCAAATTATATTAATAAAGATATATTTCTATGCGGAGATTTTAATATAGACTTTTCAAAAAATTCAAATACTACACAAAATTTTAATTATATACTAACTCAATTAGGTCTCTCGTCCATTATTAATATATATACCCGTACAACAATAAATACAAATACATTAATAGATAATATCATAACTAACAGTAAAAATATATTATCTAGCGGTATTATAGAATCTGATATAACAGATCACTCTATTTTATTTTTTATTTTTAATTTTAAACATACAAATTTACATAATACTAATACTAAACCATACATTAGAAATCAAAAAAATATCAATGATTTGAAAAAAGAATTGAATATTATAAATTGGCAAAATGAAATTGTAAGTACGACCCTTTATAAAATGACCCTTTACATTATTACTCATGTTTTATTAAAAAGTTAAATTTTCTAATGGATAAACATTGTCCTTTAATACATACAAATATAAAAAACGATTATATTAATCCTTGGATTACAAATAAACTTAAAAATGCCATTAAAAAAAAGAATAAACTGTTTTCATTTTATAAAAAACATAAATGTCAAATTGCGCTAATGAGATATAAAAAAATAAAAAATAAATTAATTAAACATTTAAAATTTCAAAAAAATAAATATTATAATGAATTATTTTCTAAAAATAATCAAAGTGATAATTGGAAAATAATTAATAAACTAATTAATAAAAAATATAATAACTTTCCAAATATATTTATTTACAATGGTATTGAAATACATAATGAAAAAGATCAATGCGAATATTTTAATAACTATTTTTCTAATATTGGTGAAAATATTGTGAATACAATACATAATAGTAGTAACAATGATTTAAAATTACTAATATATAATCCATATAGTTTTTATTTCATACCTATTACCAATAGTGAAATAATTAACGTTACTAATAGCATGAAATCTAAAGTATCCATGGATGTAAATAATTATGATATGTCATTGATAAAACAGATTATTAATTGTATTTTATATCCTATAAAACATATATTTAATAATAGTATTGTAACTGGACTATTTCCAGCGGATATGAAAAAATCAATTATAAAACCACTATTTAAAAATAATGATAATAAAAATATTATTAATTACCGCCCAATTGCACTTTTACCACAAATTAGTAAAATATTTGAAAAAATTATATATAATAGATTATCCAATTTCATAATTAAACATACAATAATAAATAAGAATCAATATGGTTTTATTCCAAAATCTAATACAACGACATCGCTTTTAAACATTCAGCATTATATTCTACAAAAAAATAGTGAACATAAAAAAATTGCAAAAATTTTTCTTGATCTGAAAAAAACTTTCGATGTTGTTGATCATGTATTATTATTAAAAAAACTTGAAATATATGGAATAAGAGGAAATATATATAATTTAATAAAAAGTTATTTAAATAACAGAACATTTACCACAAAAATAAATCATTCATTATCGAATACTAAATATGTTAAGTACGGGGTTCCTCAAGGTTCTGTTCTGGGGCCCTTATTTTTTATAATTTTTATAAATGACCTACCAAATGTTTTTAAAAATGTGAATAATATTAATTTAAATTTATATGCTGACGATACATCACTAACAGTTTACGCAAATAGTGATGTTGAACTATCAAAATTACTTCAAATATATATGGATAAATTAAAATATTGGTTCGATATAAATAATTTAAAACTTAATATACAAAAAACTAAAATACTTCCATATTTTAATACTAAACTGACTAATGATATAACAATTGACAATATAAAAATTGATATTGTAGATAACTATAAATTTTTGGGTTTGTATTTAGATACAAAATTATCATTTAATATACATATTGATAATTTAAATATGAAACTTTCAAAAATAATATACTTAATTAAAAGGTTATCATATTTAAATATTAAAAATTTGATTTTATTATACAACTCTTTGTTTTTATCTAATTTAACATATGGTATTGAAATATGGGGTAATATTTATAATTCTAATTTAAATATATTAAATTTATCACAAAAAAAAATAATAAGAATAATTAATAAAAAGATTATTGACAATTCAAAATTACCATTAATAAGATTATCGCATACATCAATTTTATTTTATAATAGTAACATTTTAAAACTTGATGATCTTATAACTTTTAGAAATATTTTAATTATATATAATCTTTTAAATAATAAATATGTTAACGATATAACTGATTATTTTAAATTTAATAGAAATAAAACCAAATTTATTTTACCACTTATGAAAACCAATAGATTCCAAAATACAATATTTTTCAAAGGACCTAAACTTTATAATTTAATAATGTTTAATAATATTTTAAAAACTAATACAATTACTCATACTTTAAAAATGAAGAAAGTATTAAAATCATTTTTAATTAAACAGTATTATTAATTTTTTTATAAATATTAATTATTATAATTTTGGCAAACATCTTTTTTTTAATCATTCTAAAATAATTACACATATTTATTATAAACAGTATTACAAAATTTACACATTTTTATTATAAACAGTATTACAAAATTTAAATTATAAACAGTATTAAAAATAAACTATTACAAATTAAACAGTATTACAAAATATAAAAATTATAAAAGTATTATAATCTTTAAAAAAAAAACAGTATTACAATTATAAACATGTTTACATTACAGTATTAAAACAAAATCTAAAAAAATTATTTAATTTATTGTATATTATTTTATCTTCATTTTTCTTTTTTTTCATATTACACTATCGCGATATTAACCTATTACATTTTTATGCTTATTATATAATAATCAATTATTTCTTTAACAGTTTTAATTTTAGTTTTTATTTAAACAGTATTAAATTATATGTCATATTGATAGTACAAATTATTTAATTTTCTCTTTCTTTACAATTTAACTTTGAATGCCTATTCACGAATCACAACTTTTATTTTTATAATCTGTATCAACTTTATTTATATCTCCTTTATTATTGTAATTTTATATTTTATCTTTGTTTCTAATTTTAAATTTTATTATTTTCGTATGTGATTAATTTTTATTTTTACTTTTATTTAATCATTTCATTGTTTTTTTATATTAATATGATTAATATTATTATGTTTATCATTATTTCTATTTTATTATTTTATTTGAATGGCAATGATGATTTGACATTGCACATACTGTTAGGAGGTTTCGAATAAATAAAGCTAATCGCTTTCACTGATCCTCCTTAGACTTTGTCTATAAACTGAATTCATTCATTCATTCATATATATGATGGTGTTGATTATGATGATAATGGGGATACAAATAAGGTTTATTATCACTTATCATAGGTGTGACTACCCCTTGTAGGTGCATATAACAATATAGAAAGAGATAAAATGAGATAAATAAATAAACAAAACGATAATATAATATAATTTATAAAAATAGTAATGTTGTATGATTAACATAAGTGGATCATAAGGATGGAAAAATATAAATGAAGGCGCATTTATAGTATTCCAGGTATGAAACAATATAAGGAAATGCATTAGAATGTAAGGAAGTTATTGGGCGTATTATTATTAGTAGGGAAGTAGAATAAGGAGAAGAAGTATAATATATTGCTTTATGAGCGAGTGATAGAAGGTATAGGAGAGAACAATTTTGTTGAGGGAATCAGTTGTATAGGAGTTGGTAGGAGTCGGTAATGGAATGATCAAATCGATTAATGGAGACAATTTATCATATATATATACACAAATTATACGATTTAAAAGAGAATAATGAAGTATTAGGCATATTATAGAATAGGGAGAAGCAGTAGTCGACAAGAGAGAGGACGAGTGCGTTTATGAGGATAGTGGTAAGAGGTCGAGTTATGTGTTTTCTTATGAGACGAATTCTGAAGAGGATAGTTAGCTTATTTAGATATATCAGCTATAAAAATAGCTGATAAAGCTTGGAAATTGAAGAATAGATTAGTATAAAAATAACACCACATTTTAAGATTTAAAACAGATGAGGTTGGGATGATAAGGAGACCGTCAATTACACAAGGAGGACAATAATTATAGTTAGATGGGCTATTTAGGATTGTAGATTTTGAAGAGTTAAGTAGAAGGTTGTTAGAGATAAGCCATGATCTGATATTTGATAAATATTTACATAATTGTGAGTTATCGGGTAGTACAATAGAGGAGTTAGATAAGAAGGAACTGAGTTTAATAACATCAGCGTAATTGTGATAGCGGGCATCTGGAAATTTACCAATAATATCATGTATAGAGCGAAATATGCAGATTTAAAGGTGTACGGTAAGGTGGGCCGCTATGATATGTTTTTTGGAAATGAAAGCTGTCTCAAAAGATATATCTACCTATATATTCAATAAAGTTAAATTAAACATTTTTTTTTTTTTTTTTTAATTTTTAGTTGCTTCACATGAAGATTTAAATTTAACATTGCAGAGATACAGATTTAACATGGGCTATTAATAGAATTATATAAATCCATATTAATAGTAGTTATATTTATTTAATTAAAAAAAAAATTTAACATGTTATTACTTATATATCACCTTATTATAAAAAAATGTTTTTAAATTTTAAAAAAATTTTCCCTAGAATTCCTGATAATAATATCTATTTTTAGATTTTTTTTTCAAAAGTACAAAATTTTCAAACTTCTATTTAAAATTCATTATATTATGTATAAGTATATATTTACATATATATATATACACATATTTTATTTATTTTATTAAATTAAAAATCAAATGAAACAATAAAAATCAGATTTTATTGATTATTTTGATGAAATAATTTTAATTTTTAAATCATCAATAAAAATTTTTGCCGATGATTTTTTTTCAAAATGTTTATAAAATCTTCATACCTAATATATGTTACACCAATGCTACCAAAGAAAATTTTTTATTTTCAAAATTAAAATTTTGATGAAATAATTGATGAAATAATTTTAATTTTTAAATCATCAATAACAATTTTTGCCGATGATTTTTTTTCAAAATTTTTATAAAATCTTCATACCTAATATATGTTACACCAATGCTACCAAAGAAATTTTTTTATTTTCAAAATTAAAATTTTACAAATATATTTATTTTCAAAAAAATATTTTATCATAATTAAATGATTTTTAATATTGATAATTGTTAATAATTAAAAAAATATAATTTCTTGATTACATTAATACATTTTAGATATAAATAATTTTGTATTTGATTATTTTAAATTATTACCTAATCAAGACAAATAACTATTACTTTTATATCTAATAAATATTATAAGATTACTGTCTGATAAAAAGTAAGTACTTGTATTCTAATGAATTCAGTATGTATTAATTTAACATTACATTGAAAAATGTAATAACAAAATATATATTTTTGTATAAAAATATGTAAACAATATGAACCTAAAATGTAATAATAAAATATATATTTATTATATAAAAAGAAGTACAGCATATGAACAATATTTAATTAGTATATGAATAAATGATATTATTTAAAATCTTGTTTCGAATTAAAACACGGCATTATTTTTCTTGTTTCAAGTGTAATACGTATTCTAGCATCTCTCTGATTTGTACATGCCGACATAGTCGATGTCTCAGAAATTAACCTAATAACCCTTTCCACAGCTTGTGTATGTGAAGGATAATTAGGTAATTCTAATATTTCAAAGGTTTCTTTCGCGTGTAATAATTGATTTAGGGTCAACTTTTCAGTCAGAATTGATTCAAGCCATGAATTATTATAGTCTACGAGTTGATAATAGTCCTCGGCATCAAAATTTATGTTCGGCTTTATAAACTTTTTGATACCATTTCCAACATTATTATTAGTCGTCCTCGCATGAATAATCCGATTAATGCCCTCACAACGTATCGATGGTCTTGGATCTGATATCATAGCTAGTAGAATATTCTCAGTATGCAATGAATATGCATTTTGAGATATAGTTCTGAAACATACATTTTTTATTTCATCAGAATTCATTTCTTTTATCCATTGTATCATGTTAAAGATATGTTGTGGACTTATATTTACTTTAATTATTTAAATGCATAGATCTGTATTTTACATTGTAAACTATAAATCTATGGTGAAACACATCTTTATTCTATCCATATATATATATATATATATATATATCCATAGATTTATAGTTTATAGTTTAAAAATATATGTATATAGCCCATATAGCTAGAGAGAAATTTCTGAAATTTCTCTCTAGTTCTGTGATATAGCCTTACCCGACTGTTTTTATGAAATGTATGTAGGTTATTATGAGGATATTATCATAATGCTGTTATGATTCTGTTATGAGGCTGTTTTTTATATAATTTATGTAGGCTATTATAAGGATATTATCATATTGCTGTTATGAGTCTGTTATGAAGCTGTTTTTATATAATTTATGAGGATATTACCATAATTCTGTTATGAGTCTGTTATGAGGCTGCTTTTATAGAATTAATGTAGGCTATTATGAGGATATTACCATATTGCTATTGTGAGTCTGTTATGAGGCTGTTTTTATATAATTTATGAGGATATTATCATAATTCTGTTATGAGTCTGTTATGAGGCTGTTTTTATAGAATTAATGTAGGCTATTATGAGGATATTACCATATTGCTGTTATGAGTCTGATATGAGGCTGTTTTTATATAATTTATGAGGATATTATCATAATTCTGTTATGAGTCTGTTATGAAGCTGTTTTTATAGAATTTATGTAGACTGTTATGAGGATATTATCATATTACTGTTATGAGTCTGTTATGCGGCTGTTTTATATATAATTTATGAGGATATTATCATAATGCTGTTATGAGTCTGTTATGAGGATGTTTTTATAGAATTTATGTAGGCTGTTATGAGGATATTACCATAATGCTGTTATGAGTCTGATATTAGTCTGTTTTATATATAATTTATGAGGATATTATCATAATGCTGTTATGAGTCTGTTATGAGGCTGTTTTTATAGAATTTATGTAGGCTGTTATGAGGATATTACCATAATGCTGTTATGAGTCTAATATTAGGCTGTTTTTTTTCATAAGATCCTGTTATGAAGCAGATATGAGGCTGTAATTTTAGAATATGCTGTTTTAAGGCTGTTATGAGGATGTTATGTTGTTATGAGTCTGTTATGAAGCTGTTAATGTTTGCTGGGACGGCTCTGATATGATGTTGAGCATCTTCTACTAATATCTATTGTCATGTTTCTATCTGATCTCATATCAATCATAAATGTTATCTCAGCTTCTGGGATACGATTAATTCTAATACAATTACATACACGCTTAATTCTATGAGATCGCAAATCGCAACTGCAGGGACAAATATCAAATAATTTATTAAATTTTAGATAGTATTTCTTTAAAGAATCATTAAATGATTGTTTATTTATATTTTTTTTAAACTTAAGTAATATCGGAATATGGCGCTTAAGTTTATTATATATAGAATGACGAGAAATATATGGTACTGAAGCCGATTCCCAAATTGAAATGATTTCGTCGACGACTAAATAAATTCGATCATTTACAGATTTTTGGGAGAATGACGTAATATAAAAATAATGTTTATCAATATCAATATACGTGGGCAACTTATTTATTTTCATACGTTCGTATTTAAATAATGTTGAGAACGTTGATGTATCACGAAGTTGCATTTTAGATCTAAATTAAATATTATTTAATTTAATTAATTTAAAATATAGTATAAAAAGTAGCGACACCTAACGTGAGTTTCATATAGGTAATAGTAGAATTTTTTTTTTTTTGGTCAATTTTTGGTCATTTTTCAAATGGCCAGGGAAATGCCTAAACATAATCAAATCAAAAAAAAAAAAATTGTACTATGTTTCAAATTCTATGTAGTTTCATTGATTAAGTGAGACATGCTATTCTGAGACTACCGGCTCACCTTAGTGTACGGTATTTATACTATTTACATCGTGTGAATATATTAGTGATATTTATATGTATTTCATAATCATTATAATACAGAGTATACGTAAATAAATATATATATATATATATTTATATATACATACTATATAAATATAAACCTTCTCCATAAATGTTAAAATCATCAGTATCTGTAAATTATAATATATTTAGTATAGTACAATATGCTATATCAGATGTATTATATAATATCAATATTAGATAAATAAATATATGTATTAACAAATATATATATATATACATCTTTATTATTTTTTTTTAGTTTTGTATAAGGTTATCAAATTGCCTATTATTTTTATCATATATTTGTATTATTATTTTCCATTCTCGAATAATTAACCGGGTAGAACTAGATAAGCCTTGCTTTTTTTACCCAGTAGTTCGCTACACCTTCTGAGTAATATCATAATACATACATATTTGATGTATAATTAATAACTGATGTATATAAATTAGCTATAAATAAAGTGTAAGAAATTTCCCTAATTATTTTTTGAATCCAACACAAATGTCCATAAAATGTGTCTATTATATAATTATTAAGCAAGAAAAATAAGTACATTTATGATTAACATTACTTTAGTAATATTATCATATGGTAATGTACTAATATAATTGCTTATTTATAAATAACATAATATTACGCACATATATAATCTTACTTTTGCGATGCGTTCACTAATAAGGGTTATAAATGATTATACATATTACATCATTTAGAGTTATATGATAAGTAGATACTGTGTATATATACTTATATATATAAGTACCATATATGGTGTTGATAAGAAGTAAGAAATGACAACTATAATATGTGTATAATGTAGTGATTTAGGGTGCGTTTTTTTGTAACGTACCACAGTACCACATTACCATCCTCGATATATATATATATATATATATATATATATATATATATATATATATATATGTTTATTTATATCGATGTTTCCAATTAATGTAATGTTTAACCATATGCAACGCCCGCGAATTTAACTCAAGTGGTACTGTGGGACTGTGGTACTATGGTACTGTGGTATGTTGGTATGTTACAAAAAATGCACCGACGTACCACAGTCCCACCTGTATACTTATAAATGTAAACTCAAGTGGGGCTGTGGGTCTATATGTTACGCAAAACGCACCCTTAAACGTAGACGAGTTCATTATTTAGTTATAAATTAATTATAAATAGTGTTACAATGAGAATATAAATATTGGTTACAGATTATCAATGACAGTGGTAGGATTGAGGTCTTTAATCTCAAAATAAACATAATAAACATTAAATGCATTATGTTTAATACAAATAAAAAACATGCAGTACATTTGTAAGGATTTATGTTGGAATGTGTTGTTATTAAGAAATCATTAAATATAATCCATATATATATATATATATATATATATAAATAATAACATGATTGTGTAGATGTTACTTCTGTAGTTTCTAAATAAAAGTTAAATTAATTATGTATGCTGATAGATATACATATGTATATTAAATAAGTATACGTATTGTATATTGTAAATATTCTACACAACTTGTATATTTAATATATATATATATATATATATATTTATATATCTAAAGATATGCAAATAATATAATTATGGCTCTCTAATAGAGTATTCTAAAACGTTTTATCTAATTGCTTATTATTAGTTAACTGGAAATATTTTTTTATTTTCTGTAATTTGTGTTAATTCAAATATTTAATTTAATATTACTCGATTTAAGATCCGGATTATAAGTAATTTGGTATTTAACAACATAAGTTAAACTATCGACATTATTAGATGAGTAAGCGATTAGCTTAAATAGTTGTTCTGTATTGTTACGTGTACATAGTGATACTAACTTGTTGTTGGTTTCAATGAAATGTCAATAGTTTCTAAATAAAAGTTAATTTCATTATTTTGACAGAAATAAATATATATTATATATATATATGTATTATAGTGTATATGTACATATATATATATATATATATATATATATATATATATATATATATGTTCAACTCAATTAAAATATAAAAATGGAGTATCACCTAGTATACCAGTCAATCGTGGAGTAAAACAAGGTGACCCAATGTCTAGCGCTCTTTTTAACTCCATTATAGATTATGTAACTGATAATATGCCAGGTAGTATTAATTTACAAGGAAATAGTACAATAAGCCATATGGCATTTGCAGGTGATCTGGTTTTATTTGCGAAAGATGATGTAATGATGCAAGATCAAGTTGATCATGTTTTATTTAGACTAGCTCAATGTGGGTTAAACGTTAACAAATTAAAATGCGCTACATTGAATATAATTATTAACCCAAAGAAAAAACAATGGATATGTAACCCATATAGTTTTATATCTATTGATAATTCTACAATTAAAGCGCTAAATATAGAAGACACTTATAGATATCTTGGCATCAACATAGGCGATTTGGATAATTAAAATAATTCAATTAATGATGACCTCACATCGAAACTCTTGGCAATATCTAAATCTACTCTAAAACCCCAACAAAAATTGTTTATGCTCAAAAATCATCTAATTCCAAGTATGCTTCATACCTTGACTTTCTCTAACGTATATTTAAATTCATTAAAAACGATGGATAGAAGTATTCGGGCGTTCTTCAGACGTTGGCTTCGACTACCTTCTGATACTTCACTCGGTGTATTCTACGCACCTAGTAGTATCGAGGGATAGCTATCACTCGTCTTTTTTCTGGCAATACCGGTGTTGCGGCTAAAAAGGATTTCATCTATTAGAAGGAATGATGACACTAGTATTCAAACTCTTCCCGATAGCGTTATTCTAAAATGGTCTACACCTCGAGTATACGATGAATACACGTTTATTGATAACACATCCATAAATAAATATCATTCAATATATTTATTTAATTCTGTCGATGGCAAGGGTTTAGAATTAGGTACGCATAGTCCTTTTATTAATAATTGGATAACTTCTCCTATAAAGATGTTTTCTGGTCGCGATTTTGTAGATATGGTAAAGCTAAAGCACGGTCTACTGTATACAAATTATTTACAAAAGATGTAAACGTATGTTTCCAAGTTTAAATACAAACTGTTTAAGGCGAGGGTGTAATTATAAATATGACTGCCTAAATCATATTATGCAGACCTGTAGATTTAATTATAATAACATTATTCACAGGCATAATTATGTTACCTTGTTACATTGGTCCCTTAGCCTGTTGAGCCGTGGGGGCGTGTCACATTGAAACACAATTTTCTCCACTTCTTCCGGTCATATACAATTTCATTTAGTTCATTGAAGCCTTTTCCGGTCCATTCTTTTATATTATCTATCCATTGTTTTTTTGGACGTCCACGGGATCTTTTACCTTCGACATTACCCTGAAGGATTATCTTGGCAAGTCCATCGCCTCTGGTCACGTGTCCATACCATTTCAGTTTTCTCCTTTTAACTGTTGTGAGGATATCGGTGAAGGGACTTGTTAATGATATTCGGTCTATTATTTCTTGATTAGTAACTCTATCAAGGTATGTTATACAGAGTAATTTTCTGATGTTCTTCATTTCGAATGCTAGTATTCTTTTCGCGAGTTCAGCAGTTAGAGTCCATGTTTCACATGCATACAGGAATATTGAGTTGACAAGAGAGTCCATGAGTTTTAACTTGTACTTTAGACGTATGTCTTTATCATTCCATATTATCTTTAGATTGCTATATGCTTTACTTGCTTGTGCCGCTCTTGACAGGATTTCTTTTCTTGATCCATTTCCGTTTATGATTGATCCTAGATATTTGAAGCTTTTTACGGTCTCAATTATTTCGCCATGAATATCAATGTTTGGTTGACAATTGTCGTCGTTTAACATAAACTTAGTTTTGGAAGGATTTATTTCCATTCCAAATCTATTTGCTGATTTAAAAAGACACTCAGTTAAATTTATTAGTTCTTCTTCCGAGCCAGCTAAACCATCTATATCATCAGCAAAGCGGAGATTTGTTATATTTAGGCCATTTATCTTTATTGAACCAGTATGATTGCTTAGCGCGTCGTTCATTATATCTTCTAGGAATATATTAAATAAAGTAGGTGATAGAAGACATCCTTGTCTTACTCCGGTTTTCGTTGGAAACCAATCGCCACATATTCCTTTATGTATTACTGCACTGCTTGCCTTTTCATATAAACTTTGTATTAAATTAATTAATTATGTTAAAGCTCTTTTAATCACTCTACTTAATAAGTACAAATTTACAACTATACTGGAACCACACATACGAACACAACTTGGCTTACGCAAACCTGACTTACTGGCTTACCGAAATGACATTATTTATATTATAGATACGCAAATCTCAACTGATACAATAGATACCGATACTAATTACCGACACAAAACTGACTACTATAACAAACCTGAAATACTCTCCTACGCAAAACAACTTACTGGTGCAAAGCAGGCTAAACTAAGTGCCTCTTGTTGGAACTGGCATGGTATACCCTCATCCCTAACGTCTAAAGACCTATATTCGTTAGGCCTGAGGAAGCATGATATTACGCTACTCAGTATTCGTGTCATGACAGGCAGTCTAAATATTTATCGCAAATACTGCTGCAATGGATTATTGTAAAATCATTAATTACCTGGCCTCTCCCTTGCCTACTTCGTCATATTTTTATTAATATGTTTTCGCTAATAAATGGGATAATTGGCTCTGGTTATTAACTAACCATTGTCCGAAAAAAAAAATATATATCTATATATAAAATATGTATATGAGGTCTTAAAGGGTCATAGTGATATAACTACCAGCTACTAATATATATAAGGATACTATACCCTATCATATCCCTATTAAACCTAGATATTAATAATAAATTAGTTGGTGTATTAAGTTATAACTAAATAAAGAGTAAGTGGTGTATTATTATAGTTAGTTAATTGGCCTATTTTTAAATATTGTGAATGTAATAATGATGATTATGATGATGATAAGGTGTATTAGTACTTATCATAGGTGTGGCCACCCCTCGTAGATGCATATAACTAAATAAATAAATAAACAAAACGATAAAATAATATAATTTATAAAAATAGTAATAATTTATGATTAAATAAGTGAATATATTACATCGATGATATCTAAGCTTTGATGTGTGTAATAAAGGACGGGTATGAATGGATTGATCTAATAGATGCAGGGAGGGAATTCCATAAGGATGTAACAATATAACTGAAGGCGCGTTTATGGTATTTCAGGTATGATACATGAGGGAAAATTATGGAAATGTCAGTATTTGATCGTAAGGAAGTCAGTCGGCGTCTTAGAGTTAGTAGGGAAGTCAAATAAGGATGATAAGTGTATAATGAATCATTATGAATCATCATTAATGATCAATACCTATATACACATGCAAGGAACTATACAACCAACCATTAAAAGGAAATCCTAAAGTACTGGAAATAACAAATAATTACGAAGAATTATCATTGCCAATCCTGAAGAGTGAAATTGAAAAGGCAGTTAAGTCCTTGAAGAAGGGAACATCCCCAGGCAACGATAATATACCAGGTGAATTAGTACGGGAGGTGAAAAGGTAATAGAAATACTTACACTTATTTGTGATAAAATATGGACAACATGAATTTGGCCAAAGGCTTGGACACAATCACTCATTATAACTATCCCAAAGAAAGGTAACCTGCAATTATGCAATAATTATCGAATTATCAGTCTCATAAGCCATCCAAGTAAAGTTCTGCTAAACGTTATATTAAACAGACTAAGACTTCAAGCAGAAAATATGATAGCAGAAGAACAAGCAGGTTTTCGTGTGGGTAGAAGTACAAGTGAACAGATATTTAACCTAAGAATGTTATGTGAAAAATATACTCATCATCAACAGTATTTATATCATATATTCATAGACTTCAAGAAAGCGTTTGATCGGGTATGGCATAAAGCATTATGGGCCACTGTGAAGAACTATAATATTGATCATGATATTTTACGTGCTATTAAAGGTTTATATAATAATTCGACTAGCGCTGTATATAAAGATGGAACGATTGGTGATTGGTTCAAGACAACTATTGATGTAAGACAAGGATGTTTGCTCTCTCCCACCCTGTTCAACCTATTTCTAGAAAAAATAATGACTGATGCTCTAGATGTTCATGTTGGTTCTGTAAGTATAGGAGGCAGACCAATAACAAATCTCAGATTCGCAGACGATATTGATGGTCTTGCAGGCAGCGAGGAGGAACTGCGACAATTAGTAGAGAGATTAGTGAATACATCTGACGACTATGGTATGGAAATTAATGTTGGCAAAACTAAAACAATGATAAACCATCCAGAAGGAATTATTAACCCCATACAAGTGAAAAATGAAAAGGTGGAGGAAGTTCAGAAATTCATATATTTAGGAGCAATTATAAGCGAAGACGGTTATAAACTTGAAATTATACGCAGAATTGCACAAGCTACAGCTATATTAACAAAGCTAAAAATAATATGAAAAGACAAGAATATTACCTTATAATTAAAAAATCGGCTAATGCGATCTTTAGTACTGTCCACATTTCTTTAAGCATGCGAAAGCTGAATGTTAACATCAGATATACAGAGAAGAATCCAAGCGATGGAAATGAGTTGTTTCAGGAGACTACTGAACATAAACTACATAGATCACATTACCAATGAGGAAGTAAAAAGAAGAATAAGACTGATGAAGATGGCAATATGAAGAGTTGCTATCTACTGTTAAGAAGAGTAAGCTGAAATGGTACGGTCATGTGACACGAGCATCGGGTCTATCAAAAACAATAATGCAGGGCACAGTAAGAGGAGGCCGCAAACGTGGTGGTCAGCGGAAGCGGTGGGAACATAATATCTCAGAGTGGACGAACTTGAATATTCGCCGAAACCCTGAGGCTAGCCGGCGACCGAAGTAGATGGCGGAAAGTGGTTTCAAAAGCAATGATGGCGCCCCTACGACCACCCGAGGTCATGGGATAGGTAATAAGGTAATAATATACACCTATATTATTGTATTATATATAAACACAAATAAATACAACTATGTATGTATTAATACATATTATTAATTAACAATCTATGCAATTAATATGAATGACTAATGATTATAACTAAAAATTAAATGTTATGCATCAATGATTTCGATAATAATAAAAGCAATATTACTTAAATTTGCATTTATAGGTTAATAATATTGTTAAATTTATAAATAATAGATGTATTGTATGTAGTATATGTTTATAAACAATATAGTAAAACAATATTATATAATGCACTTATCTTAAAGTTGATAATTGATGATTATTATTGATAAATATAAATTAATGTCAGTATGATTGAACCAGGAAATGAATGTATATATATATATTTATATATCTAAACTTATGCAAATAATATAATTGTGGCTCTCTAATAGAGTATTCTAAAAAGGTTTATCTAATTGCTTATTGTTAGTTAACAGAAATGTTTTTTTATTTTCTGTAATTTGTGTTAATTCAAATATTTAATTTAATATTACCCGATTTAAGATCCTGATTACCAGTAATTTGGTATTTAACAACATTAGTTAAACTATTGACATTATTAGATGAGTCAGCGATTAGCTTAACTAGTTGTTCTGTATTGTCACGTGTACACAGTGATACTAACTTGTTGTTGGTTTCAATGAAATATCAATAGTTTCTAAATAAAAGTTAATTTCATTATTTTGACAGAAATAAATATATATTATATATATATATATATATATATATATATATATATATATATATATATATATATATATATGTATTATAGTGTATATGTACATATATATATATACATATAAATATATATATATATATAAATATATATATATATAAAATATGTGTATGAGGTATTACAGGGTCATACTGATATAACTACCAGCTACTAATATATATAAGGATACTACACCCTATCATATCCATATTAAACCTAGATATTAATTATAAATTAGTTGGTGTATTAAGTTATAACTAAATAAAGAGTTAGTGGTGTATTATTATAGTTAACTAATTGGCCTATTTTTAAATATTGTGAATGTAATAATGATGATGATGATGATGATGATAAGGTTTATTAGTACTTATCATAGGTGTGGCCACCCCTCGTAGGTGCATATATCAATATAGAACGAAAACAATAAATATATATATAAATTAGATAAATAAATAAACAAAACGATAAAATAATATAATTTATAAAAATAGTAATATTGTATGATTAAATAAGTGAATATATTACATCGATGATATGTAAGCTTTGATGTGTGTAATAAAGGACGGGTATGAATGGATTGATCTAATAGAGGCAGGGAGGGAATTCCATAAGGATGGAACCATATAAGTGAAGGCTCGTTTATGGTATTTCAGGTATGAGACACGAGGGCAAATTAGGGAAATGTCAGCATTTGATCGTAAGGAAGTGAGTGGGCGTTTTAGAGTTAGTAGGGAAGTCAAATAAGGAGGAGAAGGTTATAATAATCAATAACTATATACACCTATATTATTGTATTATATATAAACACAAATAAATACAACTATGTATGTATTAATACATATTATTAATTAACAATCTATGCAATTAATATGAATGACTAATGACTATAACTAAAAATTAAATGTTATATAATGCATATGCATCAGTGATTTCGATAATAATAAAAGCAATATTACTTAAATTTGCATTTATAGGTTAATAATATTGTTAAATTTATAAATAATAGATGTATTGTATGTAGTATATGTTTATAAACAATATAGTAAAACGATATTATATAATGCACTTATCTTAAAGTTGATAATTGATGATTATTATTGATAAATATAAATTAATGTCAGTATGATTGAACCAGGAAATGAATGTATATATATATATTTATATATATCTAAACATATGCAAATAATATAATTATAGCTCTCTAATAGAGTATTCTAAAAATGTTTATCTAATTGCTTATTGTTAGTTAACTGGAAATGTTTTTTTATTTTCTGTAATTTGTGTTAATTCAAATTTTTAATTTAATATTACACGATTTAAGATCCTGATTACCAGTAATTTGGTATTTAATAATATTAGTTAAACTATTGACATTATTAGATGAGTCAGCGATTAGTTTAAATAGTTGTTCTGTATTGTCACGTGTACATAGTGATACTAACTTGTTGTTGGTTTTAATGAAATGTCAATAGTTTCTAAATAAAAGTTAATTACATTATTTTGATAGAAATAAATATATATTATATATATGTTTTATAGTGTATATGCATATATATATATATATATATATATATATATATATATAACTCAGAAGGGTGATATTGAAAAATCAATTAAGCAAATATGTTAGTTTGAGCTTATGAACTCTTCATCATAGTTAGTGATCCTAAAACTAAAACGGAGGTAAACTGTATAAAAATATCTATAATAATTAAACAAAATAAAAATTGATAACATATGTATAACGTGTCGTGTGTTAAGGCTTATTAATATTTATTAAGCTACTAATATGCTAATAGTTGCTTACCTTGCTTTAGTTGACCGGATAGTATGATTATATGTATTAGTTTATAAAGTTTAGTTTAGTTGATGACGTATATAAATTGAGTGATGTTTACATGTCAGGGTTCAGTATCCTGTTATAATCTTTGATTATAGTTGTTATTGGATACCGTCACATCTCCTTTTCTTTCTGCAAGCAGATATAGTCATATATAGTAGCTTAGCAAACCTTAGCATGTATAATAATAATAGTATATAGTAGGATAATAATAGTAAGATATAATAATGTATTTAATGAAACGAAAGTAATATAAAAATATAAATGAATAAAAGAAACAAAACCATCCCTGTTTTTGGAAGATATTTACTCTTCCCGATAGCGTTCAGGCTTATTCCTTTTTCTACCTGACCGTCTAATCGTCTCCTCTTCTTCATTGTTTACCTCTTTCTCTTCATATTTGTTCTAGTTAATTAGTGTTTGTATGTCTATTCTGTTTCTGACATAACTCTTTCCATCTACCTCCACTTTATAAGATCTATCTCTTATTTCTTCAGTGATTTTACCTTCACTCCATGTAGTTTCCCCTGGTTTTATTATTATTATCTCATCTTGATTTTCTATTTTCTGTTTCTTCTTTGCACCTCTATCATAATATATTTTCTGTTTTCTCAACTTTATTTCTCTTTGTTCTTCCATTTCCTTTAGTTCATTTCTTGGTTTTAAAACCTTATTCAGTACCATCAGTTTTGTTCTACATTTCCTTCCAAACATGATCTCTGCTGGGCTTAAATGTAATCCTTATGTTGTTGTATTATTGTGATCAAGTATTGCTAGTTGTTCAGAGCCATTACATTTTTTGAATATTCGCTTAGTTGTCTTTACTGCATTCTCAGCTTTTCCATTACCTTGAGGGTGGTAAGGACTAGTTGTAATGTGTTTGATATCTAATTGTTGTGTAAAGTTTCTAAACTCGTTTCGGAATTGTGGTCTATTGTCTGTGACAATCTCTTGCGGTATACCATGAATAGCAAACATCTTTAATAACGTTTTAATTACTTCCTTACTTGTTGTTATACTTAATTTCTCTACTGATAGAAAATTTGAATAGTAGTCTATAACGATTATTAAGATTCAATTGTCTAATTGACATAAGTCTATGCCGATTTTTGACCATGGAGTTTCTCCTCTTGCATGTTGTAATAGTGGTTCTTTCTTATTTTGAATTTCACTATGTTTGATGCACGATGGACAAGATTGTATGTAGTTTTCTATATCATTGTTGATTCCTGGCCAGTATGCTATGTCCCTTAGGCGACGCCTACAAGCACCAATACCACCATGAGCCGCATGTGCTTGTTGCATCATATCTTTTCTTAGTGTATTTGGTACAATTAATAACTGATCTTTAAAAATTAGACCGTCTATGTGGGTAATTGTATTTCTTATAGAGTAATACGGCATTATAGTTTCCTGTATTTCATTCTTATTAGGCCAACCTTCTTCTGTATATTCTATCAGTTTTGTGCATATTTCATCTTTGTTCGTTTGTTCTTTTAGTTTATTATTTTTATCTTCAGTTATCGCTAATGTTATTGTATTTACCACTTCCGGCAACAAATCTTCTAGCTCTTTTTTCTTTTGGAGATCCCTCGACAAGGTATCCGCTATCTTGATATCCTTTCCTGGTATAAATTCTAGTTTGATGTCATATTGCTGCAATCTTAGTCGCATCTTCTGTAGCCTAGTTGATATGTCATTTAGTGGCTTCTTGATGATTCTTATGAGTGGCTTATGATCGGTGTGTATTATTATGTTTGGTTTACCATATATGTATTGTCTAAATTTCTTACAAGCAAATACAATAGCTAGCATCTCCTTTTCTATCTGGGCGTACCTAACTTCAGTTTCGGTTAAACATTTTGATGCGTAAGCCACTGGTCTGTCTTGTTGGAGTAGCACCGCACCTAGTCCGTATTTGGATGCATCACATTGTATGATTACTTCTTCCTTTACATTGTAGTATTTTAGCGTGGGTGTTGTTGTGATGCTGGTTTTTAAATTGTTGAATTCTTCTTCTTGTTCTTGTGTCCAGTTCCATACAACGTCTTTCCTTATCAGTTTCCTCATGTTCACTGTTTTTGTGCTTAACCCATCGATAAACTTATCTATGTATTGAACCATTCCAAGAAATCTTTTATTTCCGTTGGATCTCTCGGAGACGGCATCTGTAGAATGGCATTCAGTTTGTCATCTCCTGGTTGTACTCCATCAGCTGATAAATTGTGACCAATATAAGTTACTGTAGATTCTCTTAATTTTACTTTGGCGCTATTTAAATGTAGATTCTGTTTTCACATTTGACTAAAAATCTTCTCAATATTTTATCATGATCCCTTATTGCTTCTTGTTGGGTATTTCCGCATCCAAATATTAGAAAGTCATCAGCTATAACTTCGATTCCATCCATGCCTTCCACCATTTCATGCATACGCCTTTAAATATTTCAGGAGCCGAACATAACCCGAATGGCATCCTTATCCAGCGATAACGGCCAAATGGTGTGTTGAATGTCGTCAAATAGCTAGATTCTTCAGCTAGTTTCACATGCCAGAAACCATTTTTTACATCCAGCACTGTGAATACCTTAGCTTTATGCAGTTTGGTCGCAATGTCTTCTATTGTAGGTAATGGATAATTTTCTCTTTCAATCTCTTCATTTAGATCTTTCGGATCTAAACATAACCTGATTTTTCCCGACTTTTTTTTAGTAACGACTAGTGACGAAATCCAAGGCGTTGGTATAGTCACTTGTCTTAGTATTCCTTGCCTCTCCAATTCATCTAATTCCGTTTTCACTTGTTCTTGTAGCGGTATTGCTATTTTTCTTTGTGCGTGTTTCACTGATTTTGCGTTCTCTTTCATCTTAATTTTGTATTCTCCTTCCAGTTCTCCTACATTATTATTGAATACTTTTTTGTATTCTTTCACCATCATTTCTTTTGTCATCAGTTCTTCGGTTGATTTTATCTGATTAATGGAATCATTATCAATTATTTTCACTAATTTCAACTTCTCACAGGCCCTTTTACCTAATATAGGATGAAATTGTTTACCTTCTACCACTAATCCTCGTATTGTGCATTTTTCTTTCTTTCGATTTACCGCCAATAGAATTTCTCCTACTACTGGCCACTTGCCTTCTCCGTATACTGATATGTGTTTCACAGTTGATGCTCTTATGTTCATCAGTGTATTATCCCCTGTTAACTTAATATATGTTTTGGTATTACATTGCATGTGGCCCCGGTGTCTATCTGTAACGTGATCTTCCCATATTTCGTATTCAAAGTTATTTGATTTTCTATGGCAATCTCTTTAATACTTGCCACTTTACCGCTAACTGTATATATACAATTGGTTTCGTCTCTTCGTTTCCCTTGTTGTCTGCACTGTTTCCTAAAGTGATTTAGTTTTCCACAGTTTGAACACGTTTTGTTGAACGCCGGACACAACTCTTTCTTCCATACATGTTCGGTTCCACAGAATTTACATTTCGACAATTTTTTATTTGCATGTTTTTCATGACTTTGTTCTGCTTTTTTGTAGGGTTTTCTCTCTTTCATATAGTTTACTTCTTGCTTAATATGCATGGAATAATCTTGTTCCTCTGCAGTTTCATCTAGATGACAATTATTTATTAAAGATTTTAATGTTAATTTGTTGTCTTTCAGTAGTCGTTTCCTTAGGTTTTCATCGCGTAATCCTAGTAATAACCTATCTCTCAGTATTTCATCTGCGGTGATGTTCTCTAATTCACATCTGTTTCCTAGCCTCCGAATTTCTGTTAGGAATTGATCAAATGTCTCGTGCTGCTGTTGAATTCTTCTATTAAATACACATCTTTCGTATGGTATATTTATTAAAGGTGTTACATATTTATTAAACATTTCCTTTACTTTTATCATGATAGCTTTGTCCTTTTTATCCAATGTGCTCGTTGCATATATTTTGCGTCCACATGCACCAATGCATGTCAATAAGGTTGCTATCTGTATTTTCTCGTCCTTTGAATCTAATTCTGTTGCGCACGCATATAGGTCATATTGTTCTATCCAAGTGTTCCATTCTTGTTTCGCATTAGAACTATCTAGATCAAACTCTTCCGGTGCTTTTAATCCTGCCATTACTTATGTTGTATTTTATATTCCGTGAATACAATTTAGTAAAATAATAATATCTATATATGTTATAATTAATATTATCAATTTTTCAAAATAATAAATAAATAAATAAATAAATAAATAAATAAATAAATATTTTATACGAAAAAATTTATAAAAATTATTATAATCGATATAATAGCCGCTGTCACCATATAACGTGTCGTGTGTTAAGGCTTATTAATATTTGCTAAGCTACTAATATGCTAATAGTTGCTTACCTTGCTTTAGTTGACCGGATAGTATGATTATATGTATTAGTTTATAAAGTTTAGTTTAGTTGATGACGTATATAAATTGAGTGATGTTTACATGTCAGGGTTCAGTATCCTGTTATAATCTTTGATTATAGTTGTTATTGGATACCGTCACAATATGTATATAGAATTTTGTGATAAAAACAGTTAAAAGTAGAGAATAAGATAATAAACTAAAGATACAATATACAATCCTAAGTAAAATAATAAAACGCTTTAAAAAAAGTTGAAGAATTTCGATAAAATACTTCCCGAACCTTCTATTTATTGATAATTTATTTAAGTAAATACATAGCCGAAAATATAATCGAAAGTATCAAGTATAAATATTTGCTAACGATAACATACGTTATAGAAATAAACAAAGAATAATACGAAATTAAAAAATTAAAGAAATTAAAACGTTTTACAGTTACCGTAAAAATAAACGAAAAACAATCGAAAGTAGAAATAAATAATATAGTAAAAATAAACGAAAAATAATCAAAATATAAACAAAAGATAGCGTAAAAATAATCGAAAATAGAAATAAAATACATTATTTTGTAAGTGGCATCGAAATATTCAATTTCTACTTTAACTTTATAGAATTCTTCTTATCTTTGTACCACTTTTTAGTAATAAATTATTAGTTATATAGTTTAATATTTAAATGTTAAATTTTAAATATATTATAAACAGAACATATTAAAAATCAATTAAACCAATACTAGAATGAAACAAACAAATAGTGTAATACTTACCAAAATCTGTAATAATAGTAGGTAGTACTTTATTAATTTTACATTTTAATTGTATAATACATTTGAAACACATATATATATATATATATATACAAACAAACACGTTACAAATAAAATAAACCAATATAACTATACAAAAACAGTTAATAACAAAATATACCAATAATATTACGAAACAAACAATATAATACTTATCACTATAATCTGAAATAATAGAAAATTATTAATATTGTAGTTTAGTAATATAATACATTTGAAACATATTTACAAAATATATATAAAACAAATATATAATACCGAACAAACAAAAATAAAATAATACTTCCCACTTTATCTGTAATAATAATGAATTATTAATTTTATATTATAATATATTTGAAATATAGATATAAAAACCCAACTTTTCTATAACAAAAACACATTAAAAAAAACCAGAAGAAATAATGCAATAATTAAGATACAAAATGAAACATATATCAATATAAAATTATAAATTTCTGTTAAAAAAAAGTTGTTTGTCAAAACATATTTTGTATATTTTATTTTTAAAAGATGAAACAGATACAGATTTTATTATATCATTATTTAATGAATTCCATATATTAACTGATCTATTATTAATTATATTTTTAATTGTATTATCATAATTATGTATTACATTTAATTTTTTACAATTAACTATAGTTCTACAATTATTCGAAATGTTAAGAATATCAGATATATTTATATCTGTATAATTATTTGAAATTTTAAAAATTGTAGTTAGATCTATTTTTAATCTTCTAAGTTCAAGTTATTCTAATTTAAAATATACCAATCTCTCTATATATGATTTATATAAAATCAATTTTTAATAATCGAATTGTAAAGTAATGCATAACTTTTTGGGTAACTAGGAAATGTATATTATTTCCAATAAAATTTGGTAAATTAAAATCTCCTATAATTATAGATGAATTATAATTTTGTTGGGTTATATCATATAATTTACATATCTGTTCATGAGATACTTCATTACAATTTGGAGGTCTATTAACACATATAATATTAAATGGAATTTTTGAATTCATTTTTAAATGTAGGTATATATATACCTATATATTGAACATCTATGTGTGAAATAAAATTTCTTACAGGACATAAACTAGATTTACAAAATATCGTAACACCTCCTCTATGCATTAATTTATCGTATCTAAATAGTGTATACTTTTTTCCACCGATTAAAATTAGAGAATTCTCTATATTCTCATAATTAAATCTCTATCATCTACCGTTAATAATGTTTCAACTAAACATGTAATGTCATATTTATCAGATGAAAGTAAAAATTCCAAATAATTCATTTTATTTCTAATACTACGAGCATTAGCATAATATATATTTAAATTGTTATTTTTAATATTTTCATCTTTATTGCCAGTTAGTTATCTAGAACCTGTAGTTTTATTTTTAATTTATTAATAATGGAATTTTTATAAGTAATATATGACAATTTCCATACATTACAATTATCTTCACCAATTGACATATTCCAGTCAATTTTATTATTTATAATATATCTTAGTTCATAGGAACTACTTCTAGAATTATAAATACATTTGATAATTTTTTTACTTTTAATTAATTTATTTTTAACTACATGGTATAATATCTGATGTCGTTCTAGTGATATTTCATCTAGAGATGTTCTAATGAATGAATTTTGTAGATCTCGTAATTTACATAATCGGTTAATATTTGATAAAATAATTTTTTTTGAGACCACATTATCTACAATTAATTTTAATTTATTAAATGATAATTGAACTATTGATAATACACACGATTTATTAATATATACTGTTTTACAAATAATATTTACTAAGTATTTAAAGAAATTAGTTTTATCATTATTAGGAATATTTATATTGTGAATAATTATTTCATTATTGCTATCTATATTATTTTTAATAATATTTACTGATTTTACCAAATTGTCAGTAAAGGTATCAGAAGTAGTTACAGTAGAGGTTACATTAGCGGTTACATTAGCGTATGATTTTTTAACAACAATCATATCACTTATTTCAGTGATTTTTGATAGTAACATATTTAATTTTGTTTCTGTTCTATTTATTAAAGTATTACTATTACTATTATCAATAATAATAGACGATGGTAATGCGTTATTTAAACTATGTAGATTTATTGGTGTATTATCATTATTATTATTAATACATGTATTACATTTAAATGTACAATTTTGTGATCTAAATAACTGAATAGAATATTTTGGTGGTGATTTATTAGACCAATTTGTTTTCATAATTTCTGCTTTATATAAGCATTTAAAATGGTATTTATTACCACATGAACATAATATATAATATATAAATTACATGTAATACAATCCATTTTTAATGTAATAAATATATTACAAATATATATTTTTAGAAATTATATATATTTTTAACAAACTAAATATACAAACTAATAAAAAGTCAACATTTATCAACGGGGAAAAATAGTTTGATTTATCAATATCATATTTAGTGTTTGATGAGTTCGTAAAGTGATTTTATTGTCAAAATTACATAATTATTATACTTTAGCGTACAACATATAAATCCATTATAAGACCATGCAATCTTGGTTAACTCATCACGTTTTAAGGAATGCAATAAATTACTCCTTCTTTGAGTTAGATCTTCATTAATATAGATTTTATAATTTAATGTAGGTTTTATATTTGTTCTTGATAGGTAAATATCATTACACACTAAACTTCTATTAAAGCGAACTATCGTGCTTGATAACTTACTATTGGTAGGTAACTCATGCGCTATACTAATGTCTGCATGTAGGACAATAAGAACTCGGATCAATATGTTGGATCCAAATTCTATTATATACAATTCTATAGCATCAGTACATGAGACGTTTTTTTAAACTATAAACCCAGCAATTTTTAAGTTGTCTCTCATAGAATAATCATCAATATCATACTATCTAATACTGGATATATATATATATATATATATATATATGTATAATAACTTGTAGATTTTACTGTTACTTCTGTAGTATCTATATACACTATAGTTTAATCATTAATTATGGTTTTAATCGATAATTTTAAATAGTATATAATATTATTAATATATTATTAATATTTTTAATAATAATATTATTATCATAAAAAGTAATTAATTGTGAAATTCTTTATTACTTATTAATACAATATACTACCGTATATATTAAAAATGATATTAATAAAACTTAAATTTAATATAAAATGCTCTAAAATAACAAAATTAATGTATATATTTTTATTTTGTATTTCGATTATATTTATTATTATTTTTTTTTAATATATTAATATAATAGTTATATAATTATATATTAATATTTATATTACTTTATACGATGCTGATCTTTATTTTATCTTTTATAAATATTTATATATGTATATATATATATATAAATGTATATACTGTATGTAATAACTTATTAATTAATATAGATATTTATTAAATATAATAGTATGCAATATAATAATATTATTATTATTGTATTATATGTTTATATATACTAACCGGTAGTTATTATTTTATTTTTATTGCAGTTATTGCCTTGATTTATATAATCACAAAAAGTCAGATTATGTCTTCCTTTTTTTATTATTGCATTTATAATATCTATTTTACTCGTTATCCATATGTTATCGCAATAACAAGTATTTGTGAACGAAGCAAAGTCCACTGTTATCAATAGCTTACCAACATAATGTTCAACTAAGAAAGCTCCAAATGTATCGCTATCCAGAGAGATTAATTCATTACCATGTAGTGTTAATATCTTTAATTTCTGTAGATGAGCACTCTCAATTATAAAATTAGTAAGTTTATTATAACCAAGAAATATTTTACGTAATTCTCTATTGTACTTAAATATATATTTAGGTAGTGTACTTAATTGATTTTGATTAACACCGAATGTTACTAATTTAGTATTATTTATTAATAAATTTACCGGTAGATTTTCAATCATATTATTGCTTAAATATAAGCGAGTCATATTTATTAATGCATAAAATGTCATTTTATTTAAATATTCGATCTTATTGCCTCGTAGGTCTAGACTAATTAGCTGAGGATAGCTGTCATGTCTCAGAACACAGTAAATATTGTGAAATGCACATTTATCTACATTATCAATAGACTTTCTAACACAAAAATAATGTTTCGTTTTAGAATATAATTGATGATTTATTAATTTTCCTGAATCATTATCAATTCCTCGACACCATAAGCGATTCTGTGAAATTAAATGTAAGATATATAAATAAATAAATGAATATATATATATATATATATATATATATATATATATTACTATTTATTTTTATCTGATATAATGAATAATTTAAATAAACCCTATCATTTAAAAACACATAATGGTACCATACAGCATCTTCTAAATAAAAGGTCAACGTTTGAACGCTATATGTATTTTGCTATTCCAAATGCTGATTACTGTTTTATACATATATAGATAGATAGATAGATAGATAAATAGTTTATTGTTTAGCAACACGAATACAATTATAATAATAGTAGTGAATTTAAAATAAAGTGAAACAAACCTACCAGAAACAAGAAATTAAAATAAATATATTATAAAATTGATAACAAATTTAATTTAACGGGCCGTGTACTAAACATATTCCAATATAAAAACGAATATGGTGAAAGTGTTAAATAAAACAAACTGAATGTGTGAAACAAAAATTAGAGCGGAAGTCTCGGGGTGAACAGGCCCATATGAGATGGATACAATCCCTAGTGATGGAGATAGTCCCTGATAAAGAGTGGTATGACATATTCTGCCCTCTAGAATTAGGCTGCACACAATCCAGATATGTAAAAAACTCTAACAATATATCATAATCAAATGAAATATATGTAGTGTTAAAAAAAAAAAAAATAAAATAAATAAAAGTAAGCACATATATATATAAAAAGATAAATAAAACATCATAAGTGTGAAAATTTATAAGAATTTAGCCAATAAGAATGTTTTAACATAACACGAAAGCAATTGACAGATTTACATGATGACATATTATTGGGAAGCGAATTCCATAATGAAGGAACTCTATTTCCAAAATAGGTTAGGTAATATGTAGAATTACATTTTCTGGGTCGTAGTTTGAATAGAGTGCCTCTGCATTGGCTGCTATACGTATAAAATATAGATGTAGCCTCGACATCCATAAGTCCATTCAGAATATTGTATGTGAGTACCATGTCGCTAATTAATCTGCAGTGATATAGAGATTTAATATTAAAATAAATTAAACGATTAGAATAAGGAGACATTCTAATATTACATCTATAGAATAATCTTTTAGTAAAAAGTCTTTGGACTCTTTCTAGAGATTTAGCGTTACCTATATAATTTGTATGAGGATTCCAAATTGATGAATTATATTCTAGTATTGGGCGCACATAGCTTATATAAGCTTGTAAAAGAAATACATAGTCATTAGTAATAAAGCATCTACAATTCTATTAATAAGTATATATGCTTTTGAGCATATTGAATTAATATGTATATTGAAACTACGATTATCAAAGAAAGTGATACCCAGATCTTTGAATTGCTTGACAACAGGTAAAGGTATTCCATTCAATGAGTAAACTGGGTGGGGGGGGGGGGGTGGTAATTGCATCCTATTCTCATAACAACGCATTTAGAAGGAGCCAGTTCTAGTTCCCAGTCAAACTTCCATTTGCATAGATTATTTAGAGCTTCTTGCATATCATTTGTCACGTGTACTTTAAAGTTATTAGCTAGCTTCGCATCTTCTGCAAATAATGATGTTAATACATGTAGATTTATTGTATCAGGAAGATCGTTTATATATATAACGAATAGTAAGGGACCTAACACAGAACATTGGGGATCAGGTAACAGGTACATAATTATAATACGTTTTATTGACTTTAATGCATTGCGTTCGATTAGATAAATAAGAAGCTAACCAGTTATGTACATTCCCCCTAATACCATAATAATCTAGCTTATATAACAATTTTGAGTGTGAAACTTTAAAAATCAAAAGCTTTAGCCATATCGATATAAGTAATATCAGATGTCATATATTCATTTTTTGATTTTAAAATTGAACCATAAAAGTTCGAAAGCTGTAACTCCGTGGATTTATCAGATAGAAACCCATACTAGTGCTCAGTTAGGATACCATTGGTTTGTAAATAATAGGATAAATGGTAAGAGTATTTTTTCGAAAACAATTAATAAATTTGGGAGTAAGCTAATTGTTCTGTAATTAACAGCGAGAGATGGGTCACCTTTTTTAAATATAGGTATAATGAAAGACTTTTTCAAATACTGTTAAGAAATAAAGCGTCAAGGCTTATGCATATTTATTTAGTATAGAAGTGCTTAACATGTGGCTATCGGCTGCTTTATATAGCAGCGTGTCTATAATGCGAGGCGGTCGTGCATGACGACCATGCAGTAATTCGCGGGCGTGCGCTAGGCGCGCGGCGCGCGTATGATGTACGTCGCTCCTTATATGGCGAGTGATAGTACTATGCATATAATAATAATAAGACAATATATATATATATATATATATATATAACAAATACTAGGACAAGTTCCAGATTCAAGAATAAGGGTGTATATAATCGATAAGGGATAACAAATTTCAAAGGATATTTTTTTTAAATAGCCCTTGGTAACCCATCAGGGGAGTTATTATATTTATTAGGCAGTACACATAGACATTTTCTAACATTATTATGATATAGGATAATTAGAGAATTGGTTAATATTAGGTGTAGGTCTAGCTATAAAAGGAAAATTAACACTAGTACTATTATTATTAATAAATACAGAGCTAAATTGAGAAAGACAGACAGCCTTTTCATCGTCAGATGTTACTATATTATTTGTAATTGAGCATAATAATGGTGATATAGAGTTAGATGTATGGAGCTTATCATTTAAATACATATAAAATAGCGATTTATTATTTGAATGTAATACTAAATGTTCTTTATCAATAAAATGTATTGTTTTAGAAGAATATCAAATTCTGATTGACATTTTCGCCATTTAACAATAGAATTGTTAATATTTGTATGCAAATGTCTGCATTTATTTAATAATATTTTGAGATGAATAGGACATTTAATTTTTTTGTGCGAATATAAAGGGGAATAGATATTACAAATTTTAATAAGTAAATTAGAAAAATTATTTAGAATAACTGATCCATCAATAGAGTTATTGAGGAAAGCATCCCAATCAGTGGACATTAGTTCTGATTTAATAGTAATAACATCAGCTTTTCTAAAGTTGATAGATGGTGAACTTCGAGAATAATGATTAGACGTATTAGAAGATGAAGATAAAGAATATACGAATAGATAGAAATATGATCACTCACATGTTTATCATATTCAATTGGATTGATTGGAGATATTGATAATACAATACACATGTTGTTAGTAAGGATCAGATCAAGGATATTAGATTTACGATTATTAAAATCAACTAGCTGTACTAGAGCCTCTTTTTGAGTGAATGATTAGAAGTATTTCTCAATCCTAGTGAGTCCAGATCCTGCTAGCTAATAAAATCCGGATAGATTAAAATCTCCATATATTAAACATGAATTATACGAAACCAATACATTAGAAATAAAGTCACATAGTTCAATAGTATTGACTAGAGACATTTATTGTGGTCTATATACCACAATCAGTAAATAATTATAGAATAGTATACCGATTTCAAAATTATGAACTAAAGATATTGTGCGGTCACAGTATGATTTGTTAATATATAATAAAATATCACCACCATGAGGGTTAGTGATTCGATCAAGTCTGAATAGTGAGTAATACGTGCAATTAGATAGTAACATAGAGTCAGTGAATTCATTAGATAGCCAGGTTTCGGTGAAAATAATAGAGCTAAGACAGTGGGAAGTTTATTACAGATACTACGCGAATTAGAATAATAAACTTTAATAGTAGGACATAGTTAATTATTTGTTGTATTAGGAGTCGACTTATTTTTATCGCTTTTTTTAAATGATAATTTCCATTTCGTAAAATCCGAATTAGTATAATCTACAGAATATTTCTAGTCAATCATAACTTTATCGTTATCTAAATAGAAATATTTTAGCTCATAATTAAGAGTTCGCAAGTTAAAACACACTTAATATTACCAGGAATAAGACCAGCACCAATATTAAGTATATTTCGTAAATAATTGATGATTAACAGCGTCAGAATAACTTGGGCTCGATTTGGAATATTCGGATATCTTATTAGTTAAGGACTTAATTAAGGACTAAATATCGGTATTAATAGAATTTAATAGACTCTCATTATTTTTAATTAGTGATATACATGTATTTAAGTTTGTATTGTTATTTTCAATTAGAGTAATGAGTGGTGTATTATTATAGTAATTATCAAGGCAATCAATGCATGTATAATGGAAGTATGATGATGTGAGAATTTCCAAGAGGTATTTCGGAGGATTAATATTCAATAGATAAATATATATATATATATATACATATATATGTATATATATATATATATATATATATATACAATATACAATAAGTGTGATAAATATAAATAAATTAGATTTATATCAAATTTATTTGGTTTACAGATATAAATTATATCATTATAGTATATTTGTATCATTGATTAATTATCATAAAAATTAAATAATTTATATATGCCTATATATATATTAAAATATTACTATTTAATTTTTACAAATATTATCTAGTATATTTTTCAAATTTAAAATCCGAAATATACATTTGTATCGATTAAGATAATATATTTGTAACCAAGTAATAAACTAAGATCATTTTTAAATATAATGTATATAGATATAATAAATACTATGACATGTATATCTCCAATAAACTAATAATTAATTCCTCTAAGACTACTGTACTCAACATATCCACTTCTGAAACTTCCTTTCCAAACTTTACTCTAAATAACATAATTATTTCTCCTTCTCATTACTCCAAAAACCTAGGATTAGTATTTGATGACAAATTATCATTTAAGAATCATATATCATCCATTACAAAATCCTCCAACTTTCATCTCTTCAGAATTAAAAAAATACGGACATCACTTTCCAGAAACCTTACTAAAACTATAATCAATGCTCTTGTACTTTCCCGAATTGACTACTGTTCTTCCCTAGTGAATTTACTTCCTGCTAAAGCTACTGCTCCACTTAATCGGATTACCCGTTCCTCAATACGTACTACTTACTGTTTAACTCGACTGGACCACTCTACTACAACATCACATAAATCATCTCGTATGTGGCTACCTTTCTCCCTCAGGTGTAAATTACGTATACTATCTATAATCCATAAATCAATATATTCTTTCACCCCTAGCTATATCTCTGATCTAATTAAAAAACGTAATATATTATCTTCTCTTCGTTATCAAAATGCTCCTCTACTTATCTCCCAGAACTCTAGTAAAACTTCCCTAAATTCTAGAGTTTTTAAATATTCCGGTCCAACCCTATGTAATTCCCTCCCTCCTACCATTCGTTCTATTAGATCCCACAAAAGATTTATAAATCTTACTTCTTCTTTTCTCTCTACCCATAATCATTAAATCATCCAACTTATTATGTGTGTCCGTGTTAAATTAAATGTATATCATTATTAAATTGTTATTGTATTATTATTATCTTATTATTATATAACACTATACTATATCAATGCAGTCTGTAGTATATAAAACTACACCATATCAATTCAGACTGTAGTATATAATAGTCCTTTATATTATCTAGTATTGTTTTCCATGGTATATTGAATGTATATTATTATTAAATTATTATCGTATTACTATTATTTTATTATTAGTTTCTTCCCGCACGAGCGAAGGGGTCTACATGACCATATTTTAGTGCTAATAAACTCAATATCATCATTATCATCATATATATATAATATCGATAGCTCCAATTTTCGTGTGAATTATATTAACATATTTGTCCTAAAATTATAATGATAATATGTATAGATATATTACAAATATCAAGAGATTTGTTCTTCTAAATAATAATATATTATATATGGATAGGTATATAAAACTAGTTTATTTAATATATTACAATGATGGGTAACAATACATAATAATGACATAAATGTATAAAGAATATTAAGAAATATAAAAAAGTTGTAATTTACACAAACCGAAAATAAATGAAATAATAAAGGCAATATTCGGGATGTTGATAAAACGAGCAGAATACAATCATCAAACAACTAGAGATATATAATATTATACTAATACATATAATATTTACACAATGATAATATCAATATAAATAACTATCTCCATATCTTATTTACATAATATATTTATAAATACAATTATATTATTTGATGCATAATGATATATTATTGTTAATCTAAATGATTTACATAACAATTAACGTTTAATAATATTTCATTGCCAACACTAAATACACGGTAAAATATAAACAAAATAACAATTTTCTTTGAGCGTATACGCTTGTCGTATACGACATCAGTTACATAAATATGTGTTCCTTTTATTTAATATGAAAAATAGTGGTATATTTACAATTTATTATCTTTTTTAGTTTTATTTATTTAATACAATATTTAGCATAATGATATATTAAATTCGATCCAAAAAAATATATTTTTATGGAATATATAAGAATATATTTAATATATATTATTTTAACTAATACATTATAAACTAATACATATAATTATTTTGAAATTAAAGATAAAATAATTAATATTTTAAAAGTTACTCATTATTAAATCTAAAAAAGCAAATATTGTATAATTATATGTATCTTAGAGTATCTGAACATCTTAATTCGTTTATATACGCAATATAGTTCAATAAATGAAAGTAGTAACACTAATTATTATAAGAATATTATTGAGTACATTGATAAATTTACAATATAATTATATAAAAATATATGAAATATATATATATATATATATATATATATAAAAATATATGTAATATTATAATTTAATTTTTCGAATTTTTCATCATCGTATTGAGCCAAACTAAATAAATATAATAAACTAATAATAACAAAATAAATCAAATAAATTAACTATAAAATTCAACGATCGGGCTTCTCGAAATTATATGTTAATATATATATATATATATATATATATATATATATATATATATATATATATATATATATTTAACTACATATATGTGGCTCAATGGCTAAGGCTAATGTCAGACACATAAGCAGTGGGACATGGGTTCGAGCCTCATCCGGGGTATTAATTAATTTGATAAAATGGGTATTAAAATATTATTTAGAAGTGATATTATATAATTGTGTATACAAAATGATCGGGTCTCGTTAAAACCATGGATGCCTTAACATGAGAGCGGCAAGAAGGGACATTAGAGCCATATGTGGTTATAAGTGAACACGTAATCTAAATCCTGGATGGGATAAAGGATTTCACGAAAAAAAAAATAACAATAACAATATATATATATATATATATATATTTATATATGCGTATATTCATTTACATATATAATATTCTTTATTTTAGCTTTTAAAATTCCAAAAAAATCTATATTAACTAAATTTTTATGATTAATAAATTTTATTAATGATAGTTATTATTATTATTATTTATTTAATTATTTAATTACAACTTTAATTGAAACTCAGAACTGTATTTATTTGATTGTTTTATTTTACTTGAACAAATATACGTATGGATCATTTTAAAGAAAATAGTTAATATTTTAATAATATTATCCAAACAAAATTTGTTGACACTATTTTTTACCAATATTATTGAATAATACATACAATAATCTATAATTATAATTTAACATACGTATGTTATTTAGACAGATTATAAAGATAAGTGGCGCAAGTGTTTCGCCATGTATTACACTATCTTACTTTTGATATCATATTTCGATATTCAAATCATGAATGCATGTACAGGCACTTTAGGCTACTTATATAACAAACCTATACATTATATATCTTGTATTTAAATATATAGAGGAAACAATCACTATGATGTATATTCGATCACGGGATTTCTCGTATTCTAGTAATTGTCCAGCAATTAACTTAAGTTACTACGCACTTGATCTACATAACTTATATATTAACTATGCATGGAGTATACAGAACAGTCACCTGTTGTCAAATGAAAGGTACTAGGTTCAATCTCGGCTATTTCTTATTTATTCTCTGGTATTTATCAAGAACGTATTAAATGATACATAAAAACACTATAAAAAACATGTTATATGATAAAATATGTATGTAAATAAAATACGCCATAGTGAGAGGCTTTACAGATTAGTGATATATATATATATATATATATATATATATATATATGTATATATATGTATATATTTACCGCATTATGGCGATTTACTGAAAATGTAGGGTATATTAGTAATACATATATTAATATACATATTCGAATCATATTTATTTATATATTAAAATTAATATATTTATTAATAAATAATTATAAATATAATTAAAAATATCTTTGTTTATATAAATATTATTTATAATTAATTTGAATTTTATTTAGGTGATATATCAAATATACACTATAAATATATATATATATATATATATATATATATATACCTCTCGCCCATCGTATTCGCGATTTACCGACCCTATAAAGTATACCAACTACCTTCCTTAATGTTCACTACACACTCTACGCCGACGACATTGAATTACACTCATACACCACAAACTATACTGAATTACAACGCAGCATGGATACTATAAATATATGGCTAACATCTAACCACTTGTAAATTAACCCTACTAAAAGAGAACTACTCAACAGTAACGCTATCTCCAATTTAGACAATTGTCCAATACTCTACATCGATTCCTCACCACTCACTCCGTCTTCTACCGTTACATATCTAACCCTATATTATATTCTGATGATCATATCATCTCACTTATAAAGATGACCTTGCACTTTCAATTTCAACTCCCCTACGGCCAAACTCCCCACGCACTCACTTATTCTATCTAGACTAAAGTATTGTAACACCTTTCTCATCGGTACAAAAACTGCCTCTATTAATAAACTAGACCGAATATTTACATATCTATACGAGCCATCTACTAACTAAAAACTACTGACTATACTACCTATGTGACCAAACTGCGACTACAACTTAAATGGGTGATGCATGGGTGATGCATGGGTGATGCATGGGTGATACATGGGTGATAGATGGGTGATGCATGGGTGATACATGGGTAATACATGGGTGATGCATGGGTGATGCATGGGTGATCGTGGGTGATGCATGGGTGATGCATGGGTGATACATGGGTGATATATGGGTGATGCATGGGTGATACATGGGTGATGCATGGGTAATACAAGGGTGATGCATGGGTGATACATGAGTGATACATGGGTGATACATGGGTGATGATCTATTATTCTAAATAGTAGTCAATATCCAGTAAGTCTATAATTAAGCATATGTTATTGTATTTTAATTGATATAACATTACGGGTTACATAGATGTGAGTGATGTAGGGCATATATAATTTAATTGCATTTGGCTGATTATAATAGCGATCAATATCAATAGAAAATTTATATATATATATACATTTTGAGTAGTGGATTATCATTGTTCATACTTTGTAATTGTATGTTTAGATTTGTGTTTATTTACGTTTAATGATATAATGATTGATTGATAATTTATTTAAGAAATATAATAGTCGAAATATATAATCTAAAGTATAAAATATAAATATTTGCTAACGATAAAATACGTTATAGATATAAACAAAGAATATTACGAAAATATAAAATTAAAGAAATTAAAACGTTTTACAGTTACCGTACAAATAAATGAAAAAGACTCGAAAATAGAAATAAAATATAGCGCAAATAAACCAATACTATAATGAAACAAATAAATAATGTAATAATTAATTATCAAAATCTGTAATAATAATAAATTATTAATTTTATATTTTAATTGTATAATACATTTGAACTTAACGTACTTTACCAAGTCTAGCTTGCTCGGCAGTTCATTACACGTTTTCTTCATTCCTCTCTATCATTCATCGATATCGGTAGTTCCTCATTTGTGCATATCGTTTCCTCTCTCAATTGGTCTACAGATGTTTTCATAGGCCTTCTTGGAGAGCGTCGTCCATGTTATGGATTCCAGACTAATATTACATTCACTACTTCGCTTCTGTTTCTCAGCAGTGACAGGAGAACCTCAGATTTTGTTCGCTTATTGTATATGGTATTCTTGGAATGAGTGTATAGGATCCATCAACTTTTTCTCTATTGTTGAAGTTAGAATCTAAAGAATAGAGCCATACACAAGTACAGTCTCAACTGTATTTCTAAAGAAGTTTCTTTTGAGTATACTTGAAAGTTTGGATTTCCAAATGATGTTCAGACTATTCAAGGCTGACCACGCACTTTCGATTCTTACACTTACGTCATATTGAGTAGAACCAATATAATTACATAGATATTTGAACTCTTATACACGTTTTATATCATGACCTGATATTCTTTTCATGTTTATCTTGTTTTCATGATTTAAACACATGTATTCCGTCTTGTCTGAGTTTATATGTGAACCGACATATTTAGCATTATGTTCAATTTTGTGTAATAGTGTATTTGCATCTATCAGAATATTAGTTAGTACAGCTATATCGTCAGCATTATAAATATCGGTAATATGTACAGCTGAGTATCTCTTTTGTACCTGTCGTTAATCTCTTTGTTCGGAAAACATTTTGATTTTTTCTCAGTATAGAATATATATCTCCTCTTATCCAATTTAATAGCATCAGGTTATATATCTTAGCTGCAAGTAGAGTTAGTGTGATTACCTGATATTTTATTGTAATAGAAATATTTCTATTTTAGGGAAAGGAAGTAAAAATCCTTCATTCCATCTGTATATTGGTTCTTGAGAATATATACTATTGCACGAGTTTAGTAAGATTTATTGAAATTATCCTATTTTACATACTTCAGCTATTATTTTATCTAAGCAAACAGCTTTTCCATTTAGTAAGCTTTTAGTAGCCTTCTTTAATTCATCTATTGTAAAATGCCCTTTTTTGATATCTAATACATTTTTTTAATATTCAATGTTTTTTCATCGTTTGATGCGAGAATTGTTGGTTTACCAAGTAGTTCCTTGAAATGTTCATGCCATAATTGAATTCATTCTTTTCCACTGTTTGATTTAAGTATTACTCTGTTTGAGTATTTCTTTAAATATATTTGAAACTTATATATATATACAAATAGAATACGTTAACAATAAAATAAACCAATATACCTATACAAAAAAAGAAAACTTTAGTAATAAAAAAACCCAATAATATTACGAAACAAACAATATAATACTTAAGTGATAATTATCACTATAATATGAAATAATAGTAAATTATTATTATTTATTTTAATAATATAATAAATTTATATATTTTTTTAATTATTTTAATTATTATATTTTAATTTTATTTATTACGCGGAGTATAACAAATATAATATTATTTGTATAATATTTATAATAAAATAATTACCATTATTATACAAATTAATCTATTGGAATATACATTTATATTAACACTTTAACTATTTTAAGTTGTGTTTTTGTTGTTGGTGATAGAGTGGCTAGTGTTTTTTGTGTAAGTGTGGGTTTAGTAAGGGTCGGGGAAAGGGATACACTTATAGTGAGAGGAAAGTATTGACAGTGTTCTTATTATTGGCAGAAAGAGGATTCCTAAGGCATTGGACCTGATAAACCCATACCCTTGAAGTTTATATACAATTTATCCTCATTATTTCCAATTACTAATGGCTACTCTGGATATAATTTAATAATTAAAAATATCTGATATATATATATATATATATATTTTACTAATTTAAATTTTAAATTTTATTTTATTTTATATTTACTTTTACTATATGTTCTCCTCATAATTGTCCTTTTTGAAAGAGTAACAGGTAAATGACTAGAAAATCATATTTCTTCTTTGTTTACCATGGTCATACTTCAATTCTGATATTATTATATTAATAATACTAATAATAATTATATATATATAATATATATATATATATAATTTATTACATATATTAATATAGAACACTTGTTATATATTTTATTCAATATATATTTGTATACTGAAAAATGGTTCCCGTTCATTTGTTGTCAATGTTCTTCGAGCATGGTATTCATTGTTATTTTAGTAAGGTGTCCAGCGGTTACAGATTTAGCTTTAATATAAAATGACAATAAGTACACATAATAACTGTTTAAACAAGTGGCACACATTATGAAGATGACAATCCACAGTTTATGTGTGTCCGTTAGTGTTTCATTGTCATCGCCTTCGTCTGTAAATTATTGATGTATGTAAATATATATATATATATATGTTGTAAGGTATATTATTAGTATTATACAAGTGTGTGCACTGTAGCGTATCATATGCATTCCTGTTTCCATTGTTGATATGCATGAATGATTTGATAAAAGTCATATCCTAAATTCAACAAGTCACTTCTAGAAATACAGTCAGTACTTAAACATCTATATTAGATATATAAAACAAGCGTAGCGCATATAACATTGGTGACAGCGGTATCCAGTGCTGACTAGGACCAGTGGCTAGAGGAAGAAATTGAAATACAACATAGGATAACAGGTTTGTGTATTGATATTGTTACTTTGCATACACTTGTATAATAACATATTATTTTAGATAATAAAATATTATTTTTAAAATAATATTTTTAGTTTATTTACGTAATTAAACATAGTTATAAGAGGGATATAGAAGATATGGGAGAAGATAGTAAGCCAGTAGGTAGACCTGCTAAGAAAGATTTAGCATATGTTAAACTAGATTATTTTAATGAGGGTACAGATGCTGGTGAGTGGATTGCAAGAGCTGAGGAATGTGTAGATTTATTGGGGCATAAGGGTGAGGATGCGGCAGGGTATATTTTATATCATATAAGAGATGGTGCAAAATTAGAATTATCAATGTTAGGCAATAAACTTTTAAATAAAGAGCATATATTTAATAGTTTAAGGGAGAGATGTAGTAGTAGGAGGTCACGGGGTGAGAGGTTACATGATCTAGTTGATAGGAAACAACGAGAAGGGGAGAATATTACTATGTTTATAGATGCTATATTAAAATTAGGGTTAAGTTTGAAAGAGGATGTAGATGGGTGGGAGGGGCTAATGACAGATTCATTCAAAACAAATGTATTTGACTGCGAATTACGGCGATATTTATTAATATCAGGGAAAAAAAAAAGTTTTTCTGAAATACGCTCAATGGCGAGGGAGTTTGAATCTATGAGTAATGTGAAGGAGGGTGGTATATGCTATAAGATAGAAACTAATAAAGTAATAGGTGAAGTAACTAATAGAGGGAATGATGGTAGTAGGTTGGAGGAACGTATACAAATATTAGAGAGGAGGAATACTGAGTTGGAAGGTAGATTAAGAGGTAACTGGACAGACAGAGTTAGATGTTTTACATGTGGAGGGGAAAGGCATACTAGTAGATGGTGTAGGAATAGGAATTTAAACCGCCAACCTTTCCAGTAGATCAGGCAACTAGGAAAGGGGCGAATGCCTGGAAAATAAAGGGGGGTACAAGGGAAATAGGTAATAATAATAGGTTAATAGGAAGATGTCCTAGGGAAAAGGTAGTAATAAATCGGATGGTAGTTGAATGTTTAATAGATACAGGTAGTCAGGTTTCAGTGATATCAGAGGGGATGGTAAGGTCATTAGACTTGAAAGTAATACCTGTAAACCCAAAAGTTGATTTAAAAACAGCAAATGGCACTAAATTAGACTATAGGGGACAAGTAATAACGGATATTATATTATGGGGTAAGAAGAGTGAGAAGGTAGGTTTCATAGTAACTAATATTAAGGGATTGTTTATAATAGGTATGAATATTTTACAGACTTATGGGGTTATATCGATTACTGGAGTGAGTAGGGGAATTCATATAAGAAGTAGGGTATCAAATGGAATAAGTAGTGTTAGTATTAATAATGAGGAGATAGTAAAAGTTTATATAGGGTGTAAAAATAGAATTTTTAAGGAGAGCATAGAAAAATTAACTTATAAATATAGAAAAATATTTTTTTTAAATAATGACAGATTAGCTTCTGCTAAAGTAGGATTACACAGTATTAGAACAATAGACAAAATACCGGTCGCTCAACCTTATAGACGAATAATACCTTCCCAGGTAGAGGCAGTGAAGAATCAGATTGTTAAGTGGGAGATGGGAGGGGTAATAGTTAAGTCCAATAGTGAATATGCAAGTCCACTAGTGGTAGTAAAAAAGGGTACAGGAGAAATTAGATTATGTGTAGACTATAGGCAGCTGAATAATAAGACTATTAAGGATGCATATCCAATTCCTAGGACAGATGATTCATTAGAGGCACTAGGGGGAGCTAAAGTATTTTCGTCTTTCGATTTAAAGTCAGCATATCACCAGATAAAAATAGTAAAAGAGGATCAATTTAAAACAGCATTCAGTTCCCCGTGGGGACTCTACGAGTTTACTAGAATGCCATTTGGTTTAACCACTGCTCCAGCTACATTTCAAAGAGTAATATCAAACTTATTTAGATCAGAGATGTATAAATTTGTAGTATGTTATTTAGATGATATATTAGTTTATTCTAAGACATGGAAGGAACATTTAGGACATATTGAAGTTGTAATGATGAGGTTGGAAGAAGCTGGATTTCAGTTAAATACAGGGAAATGTAGATTATTTATAAATGAAATACATTTTCTAGGCTTTAAGATATCAGATAAAGGGATAGGAACGATACCGGATAATATTAAGACGATAATAGAGTGGAAAAGGCCAAAGAACTTGAAGGAGTTAAGGTCATTCTTGGGTGTAGTATCATATTATCGTAGGTTTATAGAAGGATATACTAAGATTGTACATCCATTATTAAAATTAACGAAATCTGAGGCAGGGGTAGGTAGTATAAGTAAGAGAATGAGTAGACGGGTAAATATTAAGTGGGATGATGACTGTGAAAGAGCGATGCAGAAGATAAAAGATAAGTTAAGTAGTGCACCAATATTAGCATTACCTAGATTCGAGGAAGCATTCATATTAGAGACAGATGCATCACATCTTGGTTTAGGTGCTGTTCTTAGCCAGGTGATAGATGGGGAGAGGAAGGTAATTGCATATGCTAGTAGATCATTAAAGGCAGGAGAAGAAAATCAAGCTAATTACTCGGCTAAGAAACTAGAGTTTCTTGCCGTAGTATGGGCGGTAACTGATAAATTTAAACATTACTTAATGGGGGCTAAACAGTGTACAATATTTACAGATAATAGCGCTGTAGCGTGTATAGAATATAAGAAACAGTTAACAGCTTTAGAGCAGAGGTGGGTATCAAGACTAGCGCCATTTCCAATACGTTTTAAATATAGAACAGGTAGTACAAATATAGTAGCAGATGCGTTATCTAGGAGATGTGAGGAGAATAATGAGGTAGAAGGGGATGATTTCAAAAGATTATATGAGGATGATCTAGAGATCAATGATATTAGTATAATAGCAGGCATAGAGGAAGGGAAGATAAGGGAGATGCAAATGGAGGAGCATAGGTTAAAAGAGATAATAAAACATTTAGAAAGTGGGTCAATAAATAATGATAACTACATAATAGAAGAAGGAGTTCTATATAAGAATAGGAAAAATGGTGATAAGGTATTGGTAGTTCCACGTGAGTTAATTAGGGAGATCTTACAAGGGGTACACGATGCCAATGGTCACCAGGGTATAGATAGAACGGTAGCGAGAATCAGTCTAAAGTATACCTGGGTAGGTAGATATAGAGATATTAAGGAGTATATAGATAAGTGCGAAATATGTCAAGTATCTAAGGGAGGGGGTAGAAATCCTAAAATAGATATGGGATATTTAGGTGCAACTAGACCATTGGAGTTAGTGTTTCTAGACTTCGTTAATATTGATAAATCCTCAGATGGAAGAGAGAGTATATTAGTAATGACCGATTCATATACTAAGTTTACTAGAGCTATTCCTACTAGAAATCAGTTAGCAATTACGGTAGCTAAGATATTAATGAATGAGTGGATCTATTGTTATGGGACTCCAGAGAGAATACATACCGACCAAGGACGTAATTTTCAAGCGGAAGTAGTTAGGGAAATATGTAAGTTATTTAATATTAACCAAAGTAGGACTAGTCCTTATCATCCAGAAGGTAATGGACAATGCGAACGCATGAATAGATCTATTATTAATTTATTAAGAGTTTTGTGTACGGAAGAAAAGTCCAAATGGCCGATTCATTTACCCAAAATGATTCATGCGTATAATATTATGCCTCATGCGACAACAGGGTTTTCTCCATTTTTTTTAATGTTTGGACGTGAAGAAAAATTACCAGTGGATTTAAGATTAGAGAGGTATGGGAGAGGCACGGACAGTGATTGGTTATGGGAGACGAAGCAGAAAATGGGAGAAATCGGCAGTAAAGTAAAACATAGAATAGAATTAACTAGAAAAAAAATAAATGACAAAAAGAAAGAAGACGAATTAGAGGCTGGGACTATAGTTAGAATAAAAAAACGTAAATTAGGTAGACGGAAATTAGAAAATATTTGGGGTGAGGAAAAATGGGAAGTTGAAGGTAGAGTTAAAGGTACTTCTGCCTATAAAATTAAATTTGGCCAGACATGTAGGGTGGAAAATAGGATCAATTTAAGAGTAACCAAGGATTAAGGTTTAGTTTTAGTTATAGTTTAGGGTTGTGTAGGTTATACTTTTAGGTAATGGCATATATATTATGGGTAGTAATGTTGTTAAAAAAAAAAAAAAAAAAAATATATATATAATGTTTTTTATAAACAAATAGTGTGGTCACTATTTTTCTTAGGTAGTGGGTGGATGTTGTAAGGTATATTATTAGTATTATACAAGTGTGTGCACTGTAGCGTATCATATGCATTCCTGTTTCCATTGTTGATATGCATGAATGATTTGATAAAAGTCATATCCTAAATTCAACAAGTCACTTCTAGAAATACAGTCAGTACTTAAACATCTATATTAGATATATAAAACAAGCGTAGCGCATATAACATATATATATATATATATATATATATATATATATATATATATGATGGTGTTGATTATGATGATAATGGGGATACAAATAAGGTTTATTATCACTTATCATAGGTGTGACCACCCCTTTTAGGTGCATATAACAATATAGAACGAGATAAAATGAGATAAATAAATAAACAAAACGATAATATAATATAATTTATAAAAATAGTAATGTTGTATGATTAAAATAAGTGGATCATAAGGATGGAACAATATAACTGGAGGCACATTTATAGTATTTCAGGTATGAAATAAATTAAGGAAATGCATTAGAATGTAAGGAAGTTATTGGGCGTATTATTATTAGTAGGGAAGTAGAATAAGGAGAAGAAGTATAATATATTGCTTTATGAGCGAGTGATAGAAGGTATAGGAGAGAACAATTTTGTTGAGGGAATCAGTTGTATAGGAGTTGGTAGGAGTCGGTAATGGAATGATCAAATCGATTAATGGAGACAATTTATCATATATATACACAAATTATACGATTTAAAAGAGAATAATGAAGTATTAGGCATATTATAGAATAGGGAGAAGCAGTAGTCGACAAGAAAGAGGACGATTGCGTTTATGAGGATAGTGGTAAGAGGTCGAGTTATGTGTTTTCTTATGAGACGAATTTTGAAGATGATAGTTAGCTGATTTAGATATATCAGCTATACAAATAGCTGATAAAGCTTGGAAATTGAAGAATAGGTTAGTATAAAATTATCACCACATTTTAAGATTTAGAACATATGATAAGGAGACCGTCAATGACACAAGGAGGACAATATTGATAGTTAGATGGGATATTTAGGAGTGCTGATTTTGAAGAGTTAAATAGAAGGTTGTTAGAGATAAGCTATGATCTGATAGTTGATGCACATTTACATAACTGTGAGTTACCTTGTATTACATTAGAGGAGTTAGATAAGAATGAATAGAGTTTAATACCATCAGCGTATATGTGATATACCACTATAGTGGGCATCTAGACATGTATCAATAATATCATGTGTAGAGCGAAATTATGCAGATTTAAAGGTGTAAGGTCTTTATACTATTTACATTGTGTGAATATATTAGTAATATTTATATGTATTTCATTATCATTATAATACATAGTATACGTAAATAAATATATATATATATATATATATCATATATATTTATATATACATACTATATAAATATAAACCTTCTCCATAAATGTTAAAATCATCAGTATCTGTAAATTATAATATATTTAGTATAGTACAATATGCTATATCAGATGTATTATATAATATCAATATTAGATAAATAAATATATGTATTAACAAATATATATATATATATATATATATATGTATGCATCTTTATTTATTTTTTTAGTTTTGTATAAGGTTATCAAATTGCCTATTATTTTTATCATATATTTGTATTATTATTTTCCATTCTCTAATAATTAACCGGGTAGAACTAGATAAGCTTTGCTTTTTTTACCCAGTAGTTCGCTACACCTTCTGAGTAATATCATAATACATACATATTTGATGTATAATTAATAACTGATGTATATAAATTAGCTATAAATAAAGTGTAAAAAATGTCCCTAATTGTTTTTTGAATCTAACAAAAATGTAAATAAAATGTGTCTATTATATAATTACTAAGCAAGAAAAATAAGTATATTTATGATTAGCATTACTTTAGTAATATTGTCATATGTTAATATACTAATATTTGTGCTTATTTATAAATAACATAATATTACGCACATATAGGGGAAAGTCTCCGATTATCGACCCCCTCTTAATACCGACCCCCTCTCGTATCTCAGTAACTATAATAGATATCAACAAATATATATACATGAACTGTTAGCAATTTAATTATAAATATGAACAAGTATATTGTTTTACAAAATATTCAATCCAACAATTGTTATTTGATAAAATGTAATATTCTGTTTTTACTTTTTAAATATTTGAATACAAACTTTTTTTAAATCATTGTAAATACTTTATTAATTAAAAGAAAACTTAATACTGCGTAACATATTGTAGATCAATAAAATGTTTATAAATATTATAAAAATATTTAATTTGAATAACTATTAACCAAAATATCTTAATTATAGCAACCCATATGATTTTACTAATGCCGACCCCCTAAATTACCCTAATACCGACCCCATGTGATTTATAATATCCAATAAAAATAGATCAGTATTTTACTTTAAAATATGTCATAAGTTGTTTGTGTATCATTGATATAGATTAAGGATTCATGATTCCATTCGATTATATACATACTGATTAATAACTAAATATTAAATAATAATATATACTATTTTAATATAATTACTATAAAGTTTAAATTTAAATTTAATATTACTATTAAAACATAAATTCAATACAAATAATTGCGTGCATGTTATAATTAATTATATTTATGAATATCTGCTATTATAATACTAACATTATTTATACCACTATTATTTTAGGGGGTCGGTAATAGGAGAAGGGGGTCGGTATTAAGAATAGATATCCGATTACCGACCCCCCTGTTTATTCTTGTAAATACAATTATATCAAATATTTAAAATAGTCACATTATTCAATACCATAATATTACCCTATTTACAAAATTTCAAATATATATATTAAATATTGAATAAGTTATTACAAATAATCATTTACGGTCGGTAATCGGAAACTTTCCCCTATAATCTTACTTTTACGATGCTTTCACTAATAAGGGTTATACACGAGTATAAATAATACATATTACATCATTTAGAGTTATGTAATAAGTAGATACTGTGTATGTATACTGTGTATGTTGACTTATATGGTGGTGATAAGAGGTAATCAATGGCAACTATAATATTTGTATAATGTAGTGATTTAAACGTAGACGAGTGCATTATTTAGTTATAAATTAATAATAAATAGTGTTACAATGAGAATATAAATATTGGTTACAGATTATCAATGACAATGGTAGGATTGATGTATTTAATCTCAAAATAAACATAATAAACATTAAATGCATTACGTTTAATAAAAGTAAAGAACAGGCAGTACATTTGTAAGGATTTATGTTGGAATGTGTTGTTATTAAGAAATAATTAAATATAATCCATATATATAAATAATAACATGATTGTGTAGATGTTACTTCTGTAGTTTCTAAATAAAAGTTAAATTAATTATGTATGCTGATAGATATACATATGTATATTAAATAAGTATACGTATTGTATATTGTAAATATTCTACACAACTTGTATATTTAATATATATATATATATATATACATATATATATATATATATATATATATATATATATATATATATCTAAACATATGAAAATAATATAATTATGGATCTCTAATAGAGAATTCTAAAACGGATTATCTAATTGCTTATTGTTAGTTAACTGGAAATTTTTTTTATTTTCTGTAATTTGTGTTAATTCAAATATTTAATTTAATATTACTCGATTTAAGATCCTGATTATCAGTAATTTGATATTTAACAACATTAGTTAAACTATTGATATTATTAGATGAGTCAGCGATTAGTTTAAATAGTTGTTCTGTATTGTCACGTGTACATAGTGATACTAACTTGTTGTTGGTTTTAATGAAATGTCAATAGTTTCTATATAAAAGTTAATTTCATTATTTTGACAGAAATAAATATATATCATATATATATATATATGTATTATAGTGTATATGTACACACACACACACATATATATATATATATATATATATAACTCAGAAGGGTGATATTGAAAAATCTATTAAGCAAATATGTTAGTTTGAGCTTATGACCTCTTCATCATAGTTAGTGATCTTAAAACTAAAACGAGGGTAAACGGTATAAAAATATCTATAATAATTAAACAAAATAAAAATTGATAACATATGTAAATATAATGTTGTGATATAAACAGTTAAAAGTAGAGAATAAGATAATAAACTAAAGATACAATATACAATGCTAAGTAAATTAATAAAACGCTTTAAACAAAGTTGAAGAATTTCGATAAAATTCTTCCCGAACCTTCTATTGATTCTTTAATACTGGCGATATTCAATATTATCCAGGTATTTGAAGGAAAATTCATATCTATCTTGATAATTTGGTTTCCCGAGTACCAAGAGCCCAAATAACCAACACAGAAGGGAATTACATATCCGAGGTGGCGATACTTTTCTATCTTCCTGTTAGCGGCAGATTCCATATTTGTAATCGAGTCGTAGGGAATTGTGATGTCGACAAAATAACATGAGTTGTTATATTTGATAACAAGATCCGGTTTTAAATTATCTAGTGAGATATAGCTAGTATCGTACTCAATATCGCATTCATCTAGGAACTTAGATAGTACTCCAATGACAGCATCGTGTCTTTTATCATTTTTAGTGATGCAGTACACATATTCAATATGTGCATCATCGTTTCATCCTTGGAGTAGCATTGCCTACATTTTTTATCTGTTGGCCTGGAAAACTTTTACTGGAAGAGTCTGAGTTCTAGCCATGTGCCAATAGTTCCAGGATTTGAAAGATAGTGTCGATTCTTGTGATATTATCTTTGTGAATACCTTTGCATTTGCATCCTGGGATAAACACTCAGCTACACTGCCTTGTAACGGAAGTTCCACGAATTTTCTGCTCCATTGCTTTCTCAGCGCAAGTCGCATGCTTTTGACAACCTTAGCAGGAGTGGAGCAGATATCATCTATAACTATGATTATGTTCCCATAGGATATATCAATGCGAGCTCCAATGTGTGTTGCTGCATGTCGAGTAAGCGTCTAAAGATTAGCACCTTTGCTATAAAATCTATAACCATGGTTATATGCATATAACCCATGCGTTTGGCTACCGGATAGAAATTCAGTGAGTGGTATTTCATGATCATGTCCGATAGCACAATTTAGGGTATTTGATAGTTGGCGATTAGCAATTGAGGATATCATGTTATCCCTAAAAGATAGTAATTGCGTTGCTTTAGAGATTGTCCAAATATCTACTTCTTGGCTGATTTTACCACTTCCCAATATTTCTATCAGCATAGAATAATGGAGTATACTAGAATGTTGATATATCAACATTGTCAGGAGTATTAGTATTATATCTTAGGATCTGTTTTATAGATTTATCCAGATCGTAGATACTTTCCTTCGTGACTCGTCCAGATGAGAGCTTATGGTATAGTTAGGGATTAAGTGACTTCTCAAAACTTCTATTTTTAGTCCAGAGTCTGAAAGTTGATTAAGTTGAGCAGGTATATCAGTAGTAACATTAAACAAGAACTTAGATCTAGAACTTATAATATTCATTATATTATATTATATTATATTCATCAATGATGAATCATTGATGATTCATAATTTATAATTTCCAATGTAAATCTAATACAATTTCATTATAATGTAATACATATATGTATTAACATATGCTTATACATATGTATAAGCGCAAACAATACAGTATACATTTAAAACGTATACAAAATAAATATACCATATATATAACCTATAGGTTATATCCTCTCTGGGGTTATATAATGCATTTTCAATTATAAATTAATTCTTAATATCATTGGAAAAGTAAAAACCTATTTATAAGAAAACCTCTCTATAAGAACAAAAGTACTGACAAAAAATAGTTTCTTATAGAGAGGTTTTACTGTATATATATATAAATATAAATATAATATTATAAGTGATTCACAATATGGTTTTAGGTTATAATATGCTAATATATCAACGTCTGATGCTGTAATGCAATTGAATTTATTACTGACGCTTTAGAAAATTGTGATAAATGTTCTATTGTTTCAATTTACCTCAAAAACGCATTTGATACATTATATAATTCGATACTTATTAACAAATTACACTTATATGGAATTAGGGATACTGCAATACTTGACATATATATATATATATATAATAGTAATTTAAATGTTGACAATTTGTCATTACCTCGATACAATAAAATCCTAAAATTCATTATAAAATATACTTGAGATAATGAAACTTCATACTAAATATTATATTATATTTATATTCTACGTATATTACAAAATGGTTTTACTTCGCAAGTAATAATACTAATTAAGTAGTACCAATTCCTAGCATTTTATGTACATTTTAAACAATATAAAAGCTACTTACGCTTGTAGCGTTCATAACAACGCATACCACTTGTCTGCTCGAAAGAAAAATTTAAATAAATGTAATATATACAATCTAATGTCAGATGTAGACTACATCATGCAGTATAAAATTCATTTTACCATCATTAATATCTATTTATACAATACACACACACTACTATTGTCAATGATATTATGTTAATATTATTAACAGTAGGTATTAAGCTATTAAACTATTAATACTATTAAAGCTATATATATATATATATTTATATATATATTCATCTGATATTTATTCTAATGAAAAATATAATGAAATACAATATATTATATTATACTATATCATAACTAACACATAAGTAGGTAAATAGTATATAATATACACACGTAGTAACTTATTAACTTATTAAACTTATTACGTTGGTATAATTTAAATGTATACATTATTTATGTACATGTATATCATTTATTATGTATATTTAAGTTAACAAAATCAATATATATAATAAATTTAACATTACATATATCAATATATTATATGTATACATATATGTATTTATATATGTATTTAGTATATATAATACATTACAATTGGTATTAATTATCAATATATATATATGTATAAATAAATATTATTATAAATAAAAAGTAGTGGGCCAGATAGTGGGTTTCGACTGCAGCGCCCATAGCGGATAGTGTCATACTTTACATTCAATTACTTATTCACTTTCTTTATATCGATGGTCAGAACCCGGAATTGGAACCCGAATTATAGTTAGGGTTAAATAACTAATATATATATATACTTATAGTCATACGTTGTAACATCTAACCTAATTTTTTCTGATTTAATTCTATCTTAAATCTATTGCATGGATCATAAGTAGCTAGACATTTCTTAATATTTACTGTAAATAGATATATACATATATATATATATATATATATATATATATATATATATATATATATATATATATATATATAATATTAATATAATATTTAGGTATATATATATAATATAAAATTAATATTTGGTATAAATTTTTAATAATTTATACTAAGAAAATCTATTAATGATATACAATTATTAAATATAATATTTTAATAATATACAATTATTTATTATATATATAATACTTTATTAAATTGCATATTTCTACAAAATCATGGTTGTTTTTAAGTGCAGATTATTGACATGCGTTGAGTTTATGATGAATTGTCCATTAATTTTGATTGTAGGGTGAGTTGGTAACTTTTTACTTCGGATTGGAATGTGAAGGAAGATAGCTTCGGTTTTAATTGGATTAAAGACTAGGGAGTTTATTGTGAGCCAGTTATGAATGGTAGTAATAGTAGAGGAAATGATATCAGATGCAAACTTATATATATATATATATATATATATATATTTATATATACACTAAACAAATACTAATAATATATACACTATGAGAAGATAAACATTTTTTAATACAAGCACGTGTACGTCTATAGACAGAGAAAATTAATTATTTCGATAAAGTGATTTTTAAAATATCTAATTAGTTTTAATTACTATTATAAATCTATATAGAATATCGTTTATTCATAATTTATGATTATAGTCAATGTAATCCTTAACAAATATCAGAAATAATAGTTAAAGTACATATGAATAATATTAATTTAAAATTTTAATCAAAAAAAAAAGTATACTTTTTTTTCGTAATTCATATATGTAGTGGTTAATATACCCTTAATACTAATACTAATACTATAATTTATTAATTTCCAACTTTTCAAATAATTATTTATCAATACGTTTCATACTATTATATCTGATAATGAGATATGTGTGAGGTTGTCTATGGTGATCACTATTATCGTGAGCTCCAACATCTTCATTTACGCGTTGGTGAACACATTGGTATATTTGTTCCCTCATAATCTGGATAAATAGCAATATATCACAGTCGTTTTAAGTTGTGGACCAACAAAAACGGAACACTACCGAAGGCAATGGTAGTATAGTTAGCTATAGTTAGCTATACCACATTAATACCACTTTACCCTATACCACTATATAGTGTCCACTCCGTTAAAGACATCGAGTCGCGAATCGTGATAGTTCGGGTAGTTTCGTCTACTTACCTGAGTTTTCAGAAAAATACGACTTCGTCCTGGCCTCATACACTGCCACCAAAACGCGTTTCCATCATATCTTCGTGTACATTTCGAAATTATTGTAAAATTCACTTTTCACATAAGGCCTACATGACTCATATTTAATTAATTTGGGCTACATTAAATTAGGCCCCCTAAAATATTGACCCAGGGAAATAGCCCAATCCCCCCCCCCCCTTAAGCTGGCCCTGCCTATCTCTTTATATATGACGACATCGTCGAGAGTGTATACTAACTTTACCTACATTTTAAAATAAGTACTACTTGAATAGTAGTTTTCTATAAATAGATATGTTTACCGATAACGATTATCCATATTTAATAATGCATCAATATCATTTCTACCATTAATTATATCATATTTCATAATATATTCATATATAAAATATGTAATTAAACTAACCCGTTTCATAATCGCTCACTGATTTGATTACGTCTTTATATTTTATTCCATGAATACAGCCACGCTCGATAGATACCTAACAGTAATATTCATATATATATATATATATATATATATATATATATATATATATATATATATGTATGCATATATATGGCATCATATGTGCATATATTACATATTGAATTGTTGATAATTATGTTATAATATTTTATATATAACAATTTAATACATATATATATATATATATATATATATATATATTGACTAATTACAGTATTCTGATATACGGTAACTATATCTAACAGTATACCATTGAACGTCATTTGGAATACTATTATAGCATTGTTTAATTTAATATAATTTCTATCAATACGATATCGATACACATTTTTTATATAAGGTGAACTTATAGAATTACGTCATAACTATAAGGATAATATATATATATATATATATATAAATTAACATATAATACATTAACTTGTTTATTAATGTCCCCATCATTCCTTGCCTGTTGGAGAGGAATGGTAAATCTGATTTATTTATTTATAATAAAAACCACGTGGCTAAGAAAGCTAATACGTCATTCACACAAACAGTAGGACGTGGGTACAAGCGCAGTCCGGATTATTAAAATAGGTACTTAACATAACATTTAGAAGTGATCTTATATAATGGGGTATTGAAATGAACGATCGGCTCTAGTTAAACCATGGATGCTTTAACACGAGAGCGTCTTCGTAGGGATACCAAATCCATATATAGTTATAAATGAAAACTTCATATGAGTTCATGAAAGGATTCCACCAAAATAACAATAACAATACATATATTTTAACTTAATCCATTTCGTGCAGACTATTATTATACAACTATTTTACAAACTTTCCTATTTGCGATAATACCATAATACTTAAACACACGATTCTATTGAATTTAATAACATCGTTACATCAACACATTATCATCTTATATACTACACTGTTAAACAGTAGGGTACAGCGAATTCAATGTATAGGGTACAGATCGTTAAAAGATCACAACAATTTACCATGTACCCTAACTAGGGTATACGAATTTTAAACTCACTATAGTGAGTACAATATATAGGGTACAATATATTGTTAGGGTACATATATGTTAAATATTAGGGTACATAACTATTAAATGAACTAGGGTACACTCTATATATGTATTAGGGTACAGCTATGTTAACTATTAGGGTACGTGACTATTACATTTACATATCATGAAATTCAATTACGGTACATATCATACAATTGCATTAGGGTACACGGTATCATATAATTAGGGTACACCGGCTAACATTATTTAGGGTACAGTTTGATCATTTTTAGGGTACTGATCGTATTTATTCAAATTCTACCCTAATTAGGGTATATCTATGGGGACATTACTTACACCCTAAAAATGGCACTCGAGGTACCCTACTTTTTAACAGACACGACCTCATATTGAATTTATAAGAATCTACGATTACTCATTCCATACGTATAATTACTATACAATGGTATGCATATCTGATAAGTATACGATAAAAAGAAACATAAACTTCCGAAAACAATATATTGATTACATTTAGAACACATTCACGAATTAATTTATAATAAATTTAAATTTAATTTTACAAATACTTATTTTCCAAATATACCAAACTTCTATGATTCATTAACTTCATTGATTAATTGTCATGCACATATACAAATTAAAACTATAAATAGAAATTAAACTCACTGATATACAAATCTTTAAATGTTCTTGAAAATAATCTTAGGAAAATAGAAAGACTCTATACATTTAAAAATTATATTTTTATAATACTTATTATACAAATAATATAATTAATTATATTTATAATATATATATATATATATATATATATATATACATATATAATAGACTGGGGTCTATGGCTCAGTGGCACAACCGAAAGCTAGTAAGCCAGAGGTTCCGATTTCGACTTCAGGCAGTTATTGTTTTTCTCTTGTGTTTATCAAGAACTTAAAAATAGTAAATCTAAAAAAAGTTACTATTTGTATTGTATTGTCCAGGTACCACGACACTTCTAGGTTATTTCGTCTATCTTATTAACCTTGGCGTCATAACTTAGTATATTATTATGAAAATAATAAGTAATTATAGCATATATCAATTACCGAATTCAATAATTAGATATTTCATTATTATTTAAGATGCATGTAAATGATAAATAAGTGGATTTATTCATTTGGTTATATTTTCCAATATATTATTAATGTATTGATTATATTTATTATTAATAACTATTTGTATATTATTAATAACTATTGTATCATGAAAGATATATAAATAATAGAAAAAATACGTAGATTGTATATATATATATATATATATAGTGATATGTTATAAGTGTAATTATATGCTTTTACATATGAAAAACACGATTTAGAATAATGATGAATGGGAAATGTAAATGATAAGGGAATATTAATGAAGAATAAGTAACAGTATTGTATGCGTGATAATATATAGGAATTAACTAGAGTTTTAGTAAGATATATAGTAAGAGATACAATAATTATATATATATATTTATATTTATATATTACAAGTTGATATTGTAGGTATGTTTGCGTTACTTTGTTTTTTTTCTCCAGTAATACATACGTAAGTGAGCCTTTGGAAGCGTGTAAAGTGTACACTGTACACCCATGTTATCATAATGAATTATTTAATAAATATTATTTTATAATTATTTAATAAATATTATTTAATATTATTGTTAAAAGTTGGCACTCATATCAAAGGTCAAATATCATTACAAAAAGATAAATTCTATTAAATTAATAAAATATACACATATCGGATAATGAATCGTAGATAAGTTCTGAATAACGTAACGTATCATTACCGTATACTTTTGTATATTTCTATATGTATATTACAGAACCCTTTAGCACAATTAATCCAATATTACAATACATAAATATACGTATATATATATATATATATATATATATATATATACGTGTGAGTACATACATAACTATACATGTATGACTAGATCATATATCCTATAAATTGTGTATTAAACCGTTTGTATTCTTTTTTTTATTGATACTTTTATATAACAGTTTCTATGGCAGAAAACATGTCCTATTTCTTTTTCTAAGTTACGATATATTCCATTTGGATTATTATCTATGAAATAATTAAAATATTACTTATAAAATGCAACTAGGTTAATAGGAAACATTATAATTATATAGTATTATATTACTTGTGACGTCATACACTTACCAATGCAATAATATACATGTGAGATTATTCAATAATCTATTTTAATATATACACATTACAACAATTATAGTATATATATATAAGTTATGTGTATCAGATCCATAATATACTGAATCTATTTGATAATACGTTGTTTTGTTTACGAACTGCAAACTGAACTTGTAAAGCAATCTTATAAGACGTATACGTCCATATATATATATGTGAAGTTACACTTTTAGATTACATAATTAGGTTTTCAGTAGTTTCTTGAAGTTTTTGGGTTGATGGTGTAGTACGGATGGATGTAGGAATAGTGTTCCATGAGTATGTACAAATACGCGAGTATTCATTGAATATAAGTTATGTTTAAGAGGTATTTTATGTAGAAAGGTATTTGTGGGGCGTAGTGTTGTACTGGTTTGTAATGTAAGTTTGAGTAGGGATGTTAGGTAGTCAGGTAACCATGGTGAATTTCTTTAAGTAGCAGTAATAGATTTATGTATATTATAGTCTGTAGGTGAGATGTACAATGTATAATGTATAGTATACGTACACTATACACTGTGTAGTGTACGCCGTACATGCTGTTAAAGAATTATTGAAGAGTTATTGAATTTCTTAGAATTTTAGTTACGAAATATATATTGAGGGGGTATGTAAATGACGACATTGCAGTAGTGGAATTGAGGTTGGATATATGCATACGCTATACTAATAGCGGTGGGTATTGATATAGAGTGAAGAATAATTCGTAATTAATGTAGTTGATAGTTTAGTAATTTTGTTACATGGGACATTGTCTATAAAAACTAAACGTACCCTCAAATATAACATACGATTTTTTACATGTGTTGAGTACTTAATGATCTATCCTTTAATATTGATTGGAGGTGGTTTTTGTAACGTTTTAAACCGGAAAGAAAGGTGCATGAATTTTAGCTGGATAGAAGATGTTGATAATCTGGTTTACGTCATAAATTTCTGATCGTACTTCTTCTATTCTTATCAATGGGCACATATCATCCCCTATACATATTTCTTACGGAGTCCCCCAATGCTCTGTATTAGGACCGATTCTTTTTAATATTTATCTACTTCCTATTTTTGATATAATTTCTAAATTTCCCCTTATATCAGTTCATTCATACGCTGATGATATACAACTTAACGTAAAATGCACTTCTGATATCAATTTTACTCCCAATCTGTATTTAACCTACTTGGCTTTCAAATAATTCTCTATTTCTAAATCCCAATAAAACATAAACTATATTTCTTCACCTCCCTTCTCCCAGACGCCCATTAACAGTCCCACCATTTATCATGATTAACAATCATAATATCTTATATTCTGATAATGTTAAATATATTGGTGTTTATTTCGACAGTTCTTTATCTTTTCATCGCCACATTTCAAATCTTCTTCGCTCTATAAACTTTCATCTTCACTCTTTCCGTCTAATCCGTAACTCCATCTCCCTAAGTGTTTCCATAACTCTCGCCTCATCTTTCATATTACCGCTTTTTGATTACTGCAATATTTTCCTTTTCTCCTTACCTGGCTATCAAATTAAAAAATTACAAATACTACAGAATGCGTTAGTACGATCAATTTTTAAAATTGATGGCTTTTCCCAAATACATATTTCCCCATATTTACATAGTATTAAAATGCATTGGCTACAAATACAATTTAGAATAATATTTAAAGCTCTTCTATTAACTCATAACTCTCTTCACCACAACCGACCTGAATATCTATCTTCCTTAATGTCTATTCATACTCACACTATCTCTCTCCGTTCAACTACTTCTTACCTTCTACATCTACCCTCTAAGCTTTGATATGACACGCCTAATTCATTCCACATATCCCATATATGGATATCGTGCATAATGAAATATTCCATATATTCTAGATATCCATGTATGGAATATGTGGAATGAATTGTTACGTAATAAATTGCCAACGTGGTATCAGCGCACGTACGCCGAGTGCCTGGTATCACGCACGCACATTCCTGTCGACCGCCCAACGCGCCGGCGCCTGTATATAAATATAGCGGACCGCCGCTATAGCTAAGCATCTTTATGGACCCGTTAATAAACCTACTTAAGCCTTGACGCTTTCTTAAGTATCTCTCCCCTTGTCGGCGTACTCGTCACGCTCACCCTCACGTCTTGTGTGAATTCACCCTAATACATATGCCAACCCCCAACACCCGTCTTATTACTTACTTAACAACTTAACAAGCTTAATCTACATACCACTAATATTCGTGCATGGCATATATCAGCCCCTTATCTATGGAATAAAATACCACATAATCTACGCTCCACTAAATCCACCACCTCTTTTAAATCTCTATTAAAAACATATATATTTACTATTACATTTCCTTAATCATTTTTTTTATCACTATTTATCAATATCTATAATTGTATTTACAATTTATATTAATGTTGAGTACTTTCTCTATTCCTATTTATATTATTATTAGTTTATTATTTTCGTTTATGTTCCGTTATATTGTTTTTTGTTTTTACTTTAGACGCTTGATTGCTATGGCACAAAGAGTCTTTAAAATAAATTGAATTGAATTGAATTGATAAAGAATTTGATTGGAGTTTATTGTGAACCAGTTATGAATAGTGTTAATAGTAAACGAGAAGATGTCAGGCATAACGTTTTTATTTTCTGCATATTTGACATACATTTGGATGTTGTAGGAATATGTATGAAAGTTAACTTGAGAATTTAAGATATGGTGGATAAGGGGAATTATGTAAATTTAAAAAGTATTTTTCCTAGGAATGACCGTGGGGAACACAATTTATTACATGACATGAAGATGCTCTGGCTGAGTGAAATACAATTTATGAAATTTGATTAGTTATGAAAGACGTCCATAGATGTAACACGGTGTTTGAGTATGAAGTGTTCAATATTATTTAACACAAATGAGAGATCAAATAGTGCGAGGATTATACCATTTTTGAAGTAATTGTAACCTATTCTTTCTTGAACCCAGCTATCATTGACACAAGATAAAAGTATATTGGCAAATAATATGTTTAAAATATTTTAAAATATAGAGTTAATAAATTAGGTCGATAATTGTTAAAATCACCAGATTTAAAAATAAGTAACATTTAATATCTTATAAAAAAAAATATAGTTTTTAAAAACCTAGTCCTATTATAACAGAAAATGATTTATTAAAAATATACAATACATGATTTATAATAGAGGATAATATATATTGAATAAGGTTCATTTATATGTCAAGTAACATGCATATCTAGAGAATAATGAATTGTCAATGTACTCAAATAGGTAATATACTGATACAATTTAATATATACCATATATATATATATATATATATATGTATAGCAAAGTAAAGTAAACTAACATCCTTTAAAACAGTTTATATCTTTATAATCATTTATATTAAATACTGCATTACAATGAACACATATTCCAATCAAATTGCGTACTATGCAGTTAATATATTTAAATTATTTATAATAATTATAAATATATATATATATATATATATATATATTAAGTTATAAATGATATGTTATTTAAAAGCTAACAAATATAGAATTTAACGATATATATATATATATATATATATATATATATATTAGGTAAACGACTAGATAAGCATTGCGCTTCTTCGATTACCTTGGTCATGCCTAAATTATGATATTATTATTATATATATGTTCAGTTATAACTTTTTTTTAATAATTATAGTTGTACCGGTATAGGTAACAAAAGTAAGGTATACTTTACTGTTGTATCTATATTGAAATCATTTAGCATATTACGCAATACTAATGATGCTCACTCTAACATATATATACGTCCTGACCAATCTTATGATGATAGGAAGAAATGAAGAATATTAACCTTAAGAGCCTCAACAAACCCGGTAATATTAAATGTGTATTTAATAATCATACACTGACTTATGAGTTGAGGACTTTCTCTTTAAATGATGAGAGAATTGTAATTGAATGTAATTATATTATAGAGTATACTATTAGTGATTATAATAAATGGAAATTATTACTTGATAATAATAATAAAAGTTCTTATAATTCCTCTACCAGTTCAAATAGTGTTATTAATAATAATTGACTAGATTATTTCATGAAAGTATTCTACTCTAATTCGTAATACATTACATCTGATTATGACTCAATTAAATATGATATTTCTATAATTAATTGGGACAATCTATTAGAGTCAGCTAATGATAGTTCGGATATGTTATCCATATTTATAGAGAAATTATTACTAATATGTAACAATCATACTAAGTTTAGAATATATATATCCTATACATATCATATCCATCTTAAAATAGTAATGAACAAATGTCGATATTTACATAGTATAATTCATGACAATACCACTCGTCTAAACTGGCATAAAGCTAAACTTAATATTGAAACAAAACTTAAGGAATATAACTTAGACAAAGAAGGTGTTATCTTCTGATAATAAGGCTACTTTCTATAAATTCTTAAATAATAAACGACATTCTACTAACTCAATATCACCACTTTATGACGAAACTAATAATGTTGTATTATCATATGATTTTGACAAAGTATCCTGCTTATCACGTCAATACCAATCGGTTTTTAATAAAAGTACTGATACTAATTTACCACCGAAATAGGTAACACACCATTATCACAATCAGCATCTCCCTCATTTTCCTCATATCCTACCACACCGATGTAGTACGTACATTCCTATGCCTACTACCCAACAAGTATAATAACTCACCTGATGGTATTCCGAAAGCTTTCTTAAAGATATTATCATTTAAATAATGCTATCCTCTTTCAATCATATACACTAATATTCTTAAAACAGGAATATGCCCGGATATATGGAAATTGTCTCATACATATAGGCTCCATCTATTTGTCCCTCTAGTTTAGCTGTTAGAGTCCACTATATGGCACCATATACTAATACAGATTCAACTGCCGCTCTGAAAAAAATTCTTTTTAATTTGTCGGGCATCTTAGATTTTCAGATTTCTTGCATACTATTTAGTGCTAACCAGGCTTTTGCAATTCTTATTTGAATATCCTTTTCTGTTGACCCGATGTAGCTCCCAAGATAGTTGAAATTTTCCACTTTTGCAATAATGTTACCATTTATTCTGTTTATTGTGATATCATCGGAGTCAGAATTTTGATTTAATTTCATGTATTGAGTTTTTTAAGTATTTATACTTAGTCCGATTTCATTTGATGTTACTTCTATTTGATGTAGCAGAGTATTTGCTATTTTCATATCATTTGTTGTGATTTCTATATCTTCAGCATAATCAATATCACTTATGTATGTGACCGGATAACGTCTACTTCTTCGTTCAGTTAGTGTGAAACCTAATTCTGCGTTGAAATCTATATAATTCTTAAGAATATAATCGAGACATGATATAAATAGGAAGGGAGCAAGAGTATCTCCTTGCAGTACCCCAGTGGTAATCTCGAAAAAGGCAGTATCACCATAGGGAGATCTAACCATAGAACGAGTATTTCTATATAGCATCATTATAGCTTCTATAGTTTCTGTTGGAATCCCATATATTTGCAGAATTTGCTTCATCTTATTTCGTTTGATAGAATCGAATGCTTTTGAGAAATCTATGAATAAAAGTGTTAATGGTAGGTTTTTTGATTTATCGAATTGTTAAAATTTGTCCTGATGTAGATCTATTTTTCCTGAAACCATTTTGATTCTTCCGTAGAATAGGATCTATTGTTGGTCTAATTCGGTTTAAGATCATTAGATTAAATATTTTGGCCGCAATTGATGTAAGTGTTATTCCCCTATAGTTTTTTTTAGAGATAGATTTCCTTTTTTAGGGAAAGGCAGTATACATCCTTCTCTCCATCTTTCTATAGTTTCTTGTGAATATACACTATTGCATGATTCTAGTAAGAAAAAGTCTTCTAGTTTCCATACTTCTGCTGGTATTTCATCTAGCCCTACCGCTTTTCCATTTTGAATACTTTTTATAGCTTTAATTAGGTGATAAGCGGTGAATAATCCTGCCTTGATATCTAATTTAGTAATGTCTTGGTCTGATCTTTCATTTATGTCATCGTTTGTTGACATTGATGTTGGTTTGCCTAGTAATTCTTTAAAGTGATCATGCCATAGCTTTATACGTTCTTTTTCGGAATTTGCTTTAAGTTTGGCTTTGTTGGACTTCTTCCTACCACTAACTTCATTCACTGTTTTCCATGCGAGTGCAGACTTTTTAAAACTGATTGCATCTTCAATCTCTTCGATCTTTCGTGTAACATATTCCTCTTATTCTCTTTGATACATGTTTGTGAGTATATTTTGAGCGTCTACGAAGTTTTTTATGTTTCTTGGTGAAGGATCTATGTTTTTAAGTTCTGCTGCCTGATGAAGAAGTTCACGTTTCTGACAGATAAGCAGCGTTTCCCATGGTAGAATCTTTATAAGTTTTGGTTTTAACGGGATTATATTTTCAGCAGCTTCTTTGCATGCTATCTCAAAATAGTTATATCTTGTATTTGCACTTACATCTATTGGTTTAAATTATTGGACGGTTTTATATCTACTTAAAGCATATATATCGTATGTACGTCCTTAGGTTAAATCTGCTTCTTCCGTTTGGAATCCAGATCCATTGTATATCACTAATTATAATCACATTGAAAATATTCAAAAATATTTCACCTAACGATTATTTGCTAGATGTAATATTCCCAAATGTTCTTATACCGATAGACTTATTTTTCTGAATATTAAATCATTATCACTTCACAGGATGGTATTAACATAAAATATACTGAATGGATTTGTGGATATCGATATCCTACGATAAGAACATTTGGGAATATTACATCTAGCAAACAATTGTTTAGTGAAATATTTTTGAATATTTTCAATGTGATTATAATTAGTGATATATATATACAATGGATCTGGATTCCAAACGGAAGAATCGACCCTGACAAGATATTCGACGTATACAGCAATATATGTATAGATGGAGTGCACAACATAATATAAAGATACTATGCAGAACTAATGCACACCTTAATTACTTCGGCAATCTATTGACTGGAATTCGCTCCCCATAAATGTTACATCCCATAAATCAATAGTCGGTTTCAGTGACGCATTACAAAGTGCGTTGTATTAATACGTAAAAGGTCGTTGATTTCATCTCGTCTTAAAAAAAATACTCATATTATTATTATTCATATATCTTTATTTTTATTTCATGTTTTCTCATAAATAGGGTGATAATCCCCTATTATAATTGTTAGTTTAGCTCTGTCTTTGTGGCATACTTGTGATAAGAAATTTAGTTTTTTTTTGCGATTTATGATATGACTCGGGGAGTATGGGTGTCAGTATATATTCTACTGACTCTAGAATATTCCTATGACATATAAATTGATGTCCCTTTACCAGAAAGTGGAGTCGTCGCAGATCAAAAATCAGCTGAGTTACATCATCTATTATGCATACTAATTCATAACTAAACCTGTACTAATATGTTAATATTATGTAAATTGTAATATTATTTTACTTATGGCATGCGTAAACCACCACTCTTATTGTAATTTATTAGTTATCATTAAATTATTGTTTCATGTCATTTTATGTGTTAACACTCAATAAACTATATCTATATATATATATATATATCTATAAGTTAATAACCTATTAAATAATAATATACTAATTAATTTAAATACAATATATAGTAATCTTATTATATATTAAATATTAGATATATATATATATATATATATATTATTATATTATAAATATATTATATATATATATATATATATGTTATATATGTTTATTATACTGTATAATATAGTATATTATGTATAGTATATGTCATTTTAATATTATAAAAATAACATTGATCGGCAATTAAATGATTCAAACTTACATTATTACAATGCGTTTTACACTTTATTATGTTCGAACAATATAATTGGGTATTATCTATGGATTATATGAATACTAGTATTTAATATATATATATATATATATATATATATATATATGTGTGAATGAAATCAGTTTATAGACATACGACATACTATGTAGTATACATATGTAAATCATACGTCTATAGAGGATCAGTGAAAGCCTTTATTTGGTCGATACCTCCAATATGTTGATGTACATATTATAATATTAATAAAAGTAATAATATAATAATATTGATTCGTGTGTTAGCATTCGTTGTAATATAATTAGTAAATGAAACAATAAAATAGAAGATACATATATATATATATATATATATATATATATATACAAATTAATAAAAATAATAAAACACTGTTCATGAACATAAGTTATCATCATATTTCAAACCATTACATATAAGTAAATAATAAAATAAGCTAATAACATAATTGTATAATATTAAAATATATATTAGTAAAATATGTTACTTTATAAAATTGTAATATTGAGAAATTGTAAATAAAAATAGTAAATTATTATAAATATTTGTAAAATAAAAATATATAAAAGTATGTTATAAAATTAAACTACTAAACAAAATTAATCATCTTTCAATAATACGTGTAATGGCGCCACATTCCTATTAAATTACAGATGACTGTAAATAATACTAATAATAATTTTAAAAAAATATTTAAATAATAAACTAAACAAGATGAAAAACAAATATAAATATTAAAAAATAAATATTAAAAAATATAAATAACTAATATTTACTTATAAATATATATTTTAATGTTTTTTTTAGAATAAATACATTATTAATATTATTTTTTCGTAAACGATTATTAAACATTAATTCATTATATAACTTTGGTCCTTTAAAAAATATTGTATTTGTTATATATAAATTCTATATATAATTAGATCTTCAAATTTTAAAATATTATTATTTAAAAAAAAGGACCAGTATTTGTTAGACGTATTAATGATAATTTTGATTTATATATTATTTGTTTAGTAATAATTCTTATAACTTTTTTCTGTAACATAATTAATTTGGTAATATTTGATTTAAAAGTATTTGATCATACTTCAATCCCATATGATAAATTAGATAGACAGAACGAATTATTTAACAAATATAAATATTGTGGCACGTGCTATGGAGTACTCCATATCTATTAATCTTTCTAGATAGAGTATTATCAATTCGTCTTATAATATTTCTATTCGTCTTATAATATATCTATTTACGAGATAACTTTTAATAAATAAATTTGTATCACCTTACAAACATATACATTATAATTTAGCAAGTAAAATATCATGATCAACTAGATAAAATGCTTTCTTGAGATCTAAGAATATTGTAGCTAATTTTTTTTTGAGATAGTCTATGTAAAATGAAATGCTGAATATTTAATAATGATATTGTTGTATTTGATCTGGGAACACAACTATATTGATTTTTGTTAATAATATTATTTTGTTAAATATATATTTTGATAATCTATTAAAAATATTTTTCATATTTGTAGTAAATGTATTTATTTGGATACTTAAATTAAATATATTTTTTAATGGTTCTAAAATATATTGAATAATATCTTTTATTAAGGTCATGTCATGATTATTTATTTCTAATGATCTTTTTGATTTAATATCCTTAGTCACTTCAATTATTTAATCATTGTCAATTGGTAAAAATTTAAAATTAATACAATTATTAGATACAAATTCTTTAAAATCATTTTTATTTATATTATTAATTGAATTATTTATTTTACTTCCAATTGGAGCTTTAAAGCTCGAAAAATATTCATTAAATGCATTACATTGTTTGTACCTTTCATTCATTTTAATATTACTATTTATACAAGTATTTTATAATCCGAGTCTGCAGGTTTTATTATTTTATTTATGATTTTCCAATTTTCTTCTTGTATATTTGAGGTACAAATATTTTTATAATAATTATTTTTTTAAATTTTAATATTTTTATTAATTTAATTTTTTAATTTTTTATATTTGCCAAATAGATAATGACAATTGTTTATTTTGTATTTGTGTATAATTTATTTTTCTTTTTTATTACATTTTTTAATTTATTATTAAGCCATGGATTAAAATTGTGATTTCCATTATACTCATGTGATCTGAAAACAGATGATATAATTTTGAAATTATTAAAATTAATAACTATTTTTGTTAATATAATATCAATATAATTAATTATAGAACAAGAGAGGTATTCAATGATGCAACATTCTATCAGTTTACTAACTTATATAAGTACACCTCCGCCTCTCGTTTTATTGGATAATATTCGATTTTTTATAAAAAATATTATAATTAGGTAAATATATATATGGGTAATCTTTATCAGCCATGTTTTTTATAATAATATCAGATTAATGGGTCAAGTTATCGATAAATATTAATAATTTATTTATATTTTATTAAAACTTGGTATATTTAATAATATCATTGATAGGCTTGTATATTTATAATGTATTTTATTATATTCATCTATATTTAAAAGATTCATTTATATTTATAATATTTTGTTATTGTATTATATATTTTTGTATCTGTATTATTATATATTAATTTAAATTCATTATGTATTAATTATACTTTATAAATAGTATCTAATGTACATTTAGCTTTAACTATTTTAAAACATTCTCTCTTTTGAATAATCTGTTCTATACTGTATTCACTAGATATTCCTATTTTATTAAAAGATGCATTTTCTAATTTATATGCATTCTTGATTAATATTGATTTTGATTCTTTAGAATCAAGTATAATTTCCATCGGTCTATTTTTAGATAAATGTGTTATATCATTTTTATTAAATTTACCAATTCTATAATATTTGATAAATATTGAAATTCAGAATTTTCTTTAGAATGTGTGTCATTGAATATCTGTTATTTTAAATTGTAAAGAATAATATTTTTTTATACAATTTACATTATTGGTTTCAGATATATTTTTATTGACTGATTTAATTATTGTATTTTCGATAGTTTTTCTAAGTTTTTATTAAATATATTTGCATATCACTCTGTATCATTACATTTATCATTATTAATGTTTAAACTATTTATTATAGATTTCAATTCTGTGATATTATTTTTAAATCATTTAAAATTTTACTATTTACATTAATTACTGATTTTATATGTTCATCAAATAGTCTCAGACAACTCTAAATTAGACATTCTATTTGCCATATTTTATTTCGTATTAATTTATAATATATAATGGCCCTGCAAACAGTAATAGCAGCATAATAGCAGCATAACAGCATATGTTAGAGGCTCAAATGTTTACATTATGCTATTATGCTGCCATTATGTTGCTATTAAATGTATATTATGCTGCTATTTATTTGTCATGCTATTATGCTGCTGTTATGCTGCTATTTAAAGTATATTATGTTAATATTATGCTATTATTAATTTTAAAAGTATATTATGCTGCTATTATGCTGCTATTACTGTTTGCTGGGGTATTTAATACTTAAATAAGCAAATTAAACAAATATATATATTTAACTCTATTTGATAAATAAATAAGTATGTATAATTAATATATATCTATATATATATAAATAAATACTGATAATAAATAATGTAAATAATATACACATAAACTGTTATATAATTTGTATATATAATATACAATGTATTCACTATTAAATAAGCAAATTAAACAAATATATATATTATTATAATACATGATACATATATAAATATGTGTAATTAATATGTATATAAATACTGATAATACATTTTGGAAATACTATTAACATATAATGTTATATATAATATGATAAATAACTTAACTGTATTGTTTACGGTTGATTGCGTTTATAAACAAGTCCGTTCACTATGAATGCTAACACATGAATGATACATGGTATACCATACCATATATATATATATATATATATATATATATATATATATATATATATATATATAAATTAATGATATTTAATGTATTGTGTATATTATATTATTATATTATTAAAAGGATTTAAATAATAATTTTATATATGATTTTATATACTAATTTAAAATAGAATACATTATATATAACAATTATTATTACATAATATGTAATCTTACACATTATAATTATAATAAGTTATATATAATTTAATATGATATTTGATTCTAACCAAAACTATCATCTATACAACTTCTACCTGGTACAATAAATTTACTGTTTACACACTTTCTTTCAATATATAACTATTATTAATAAATGTGAAATATTATAAACAATGTTGAATATATTTATATATATATATATATATATATATATAATATATAGATTACACTGGTCGTCACTTGAACAACACTTCTCAGAGGTCATGATTATGTTAACTGATTCTAGACTAGTTTTTCACACTGCTGTCAGATATGTAATTAGTTTTTTCATATCAGATCACTTTTTTTTTAAACTTTTTTAAATTTGTGAATAAATCATAAATATATGAAAAATAAAGAATTTAACGGAAATGTAATGAATTTATTTCAATAGTATTTGGTATATTTTAATGCTTAATAATTCAAAATAATAATGTACATAGATAATAATATAATAATCATTGATTAAAAGATTATTTCAATGATATGGTTCTATTTTAAGTATTTTTCTTTTTTAGACTTCAACATTAATCATCTAGGATGTTAATAGTTACATTTCCTTGATACCTACCTTCCATTGACAACATATCCTGAATAAAGCACTTTCCTTGTTCTTCACTATAGTCAAAACAGTTACCAGGAAAATAGTCTAGATGTACACTGATAAAATAAAGCTTTACGGATATACGAGATCAAATATCTATAAAACATAAAAGAAAGTCTTCCACAATATTTACATATTCTGTACATCTATAATTTTTGAGAAAATATTTAATAATTGACATTAATGCTAGTAAGATCTTAATTAAATTTGTCTCGTGAATAAATCAAAAGTTGTATTGCTCATTAAATTCTATTTGTTTGTCCATTATAAATTCCATACTTAATAATATGTGGAAATTTTGTTGTAAAATCATGTCCCTCCTTATCCAATGCTTTTACAAAATTCTTAATTAATCTAAATTCAATATGTACTAGGATATAATTAATTGATATATAAAATGCCTAGATTAATAAGCGATCATGACTTAGCCTTCCCAGCTAACAGTAAGAGCAGTATAATAGCAGCATAACAGCATATGTTATAGCATCAAATATTTACATTGTGCTACCATGCTGCTATTAATTTTAAAAGTATATTATGCTGCTATTATGATATTTAGAATTACGTAAGCCTAATAAGTACTTTCGGAAGTACAAGCTGGTTTTATCAAAGGAAAAACACCACTGAGCAGATATTCAATTGTATACATATAATTGAAAAACCCTTACAAAGCTAAAGGGACTTATATCATAATTTCATAGACTTTAAAATAGCTTTTGATATAGTCTGGTATGATTGACTCTGGTCTACTCTCAATAAATATAGAATTAACTTTAATATAACTTTAATGATACAAAATTCTACATGCCCAATCCTGTTTAATAATATCCAGGTCAGATGTTCAAACAACTGTTGGTATGAGACTTGAATATTATATCATGTGCTCTTCAATTTATTTATCGAAGTGATTATGGCTGGAATTCAAGTTGATCATATATCTACAATATCAATTCGTTGCCGAAATCTATCTACTCTCAGATTAACCTATGATATAGATTTGATAGCTGGATCAAACAATAACTGAAAATACTCTTCATCAAGCTGTAAAATAGTTATAGCCGGTATTGATTGCAAATTAGTGCAGAAAAGAGCAAGATATTGATTAACAATAACAACATAAATCTGCATTCCAACATCCAATTATATGGAGAAAATCTATATGAAGTAGACCAGTTTAAATATCTCGGTGATAAAATTACAAAAAATGGCTCAATCGACCCTGAGATTAAATTAAGATTAGCTCAAGTTACATCGGCTATAGTAAAGCTAACTACAATCTGGAATAGTAAATATACCCGTGTCAATCTCAAATATAATCTCTATCGCTATCTAGTATACTAGACAATATATTGTCTATTCTAACATATTATAGCGAATCTTGGACTATAAGTGCCCTTTCAATAAAAAAAAAGTAAAGGCTTCGAAAATAAATCTTATAGAATACTTCTTAGAATAACTTACATAGAAATGAAGATAAACGCGTATATTAAAGATGTGATGATTAATTGGTTTAAGTGGTACATATGAACCAATATTACAGTCCATCCGTCTAAGACAACTACAATGGTACGCATTTGCAATTAGATATAACAACCTCAGCAAAAATCCTCCAATGGATTGATGATATTAAAGAATGGAGCAAGATGATTCAGCCTTACATAATGTCGAAGCCACATGACCGCAACGAATGTTTACGGTATTTTATAATAGCCAGCTCATTGATTTCCCATACGATTCGCGAGTCAGGGGAATAAAGTAAAGTATGTACTATCCTTTGAGAATAAATTGTATTTACTAAACTGTAATTTCTGAACTCAATAAACTATTTTTATTCTTTAATATTCATATATATATGATGATGATAATGATGATTATGATGCTTTATTATACACAAATATAATAGCGAAAGCTATCCTCGTTAAGTAGTATGTTACTTATAGGGTATGTTACTTATATATATATATAAATAATAATAATAGTAAATAGTGCGTGAATAATATAATTAAATAAATAGGAGAAACATATATATACAGCAAATTCTCTCGGAAAAAAAAATAAAATAATAACTAAAATAAAATGTATTATAAATATAATATATAAGTTAAATAAACATATTACGTAAGGTACAATTTGAGGGTATGTCTTTTTCGATAGGTTGATGGTTGATGGTTGATGGTTGATGGCCTATATGGTTGATTTACGTATATCGTATGGAAGATTGTTCCACATAGATGCAGTCATATACCGAAATGATATATATATATATATATATATATATATATATATATATATATATATATATATATATATATATATATATATATATATATATATATATATATATATATATATATATATATTTTAGATACATAAATAATAACAGAAATGTTTTGAACTTTTGCAAATCCTGTATAATTTTTCTTTATAATAAATTCTACATGTGTATAACACCAATCAGTTTTACACATTGATCTCTTGGGATGAGTGGTGTAATTATAAATACACATATTAGTATTAGTAAATATTCGATCTACATAAAAAAAATGTTTAATTATTGCACATTGGAAACATGCTGATTCTCTCCTATTTTAATAAATGATGTATTATTATATAATATATATATATATATCATGATATACCATATATAATATATACACACATATATTCACATACAAACTTTTTCCTATATTTATATAAACAATATACTGCGATACAATATAAATGTAAAATACAATGTATACTATAAGTACTATAAATACTATACAGTTTTATATAGTATATAATTAGTATACATTATAAATTATATTTTTTTATACCATTTTTATAATATTATAGATTTATTTATTGTAAATGCGTGTACATATAAATTTCTTAATGCTGATGAAATATAGAATTATCTTCTATTCATTAAAATTGTTCTGATAAGTTAGTATAGTTGGCATATATTAAATAATGTTATAATATAGTGTTAGTATATACGAATCGACTACAGTTTTAGTTTAAAAAGATCAAACAATTTTGTATATATTTTTAAGATAACTAATATACAATTAAGATACATTTTTCATATTCAAAATTACACCATTTTCATGTAGGACAGATATTGGTGAGTGGATTTCGTTGACAAAAGAGTATATAGGATTAGTATAGTATACGGAAGATTATCCATCAATGTATATTATACCACTGAAAGAAAAATGACACAACACAGCATTCATTCATCCCGCATCGCTCGTCGCGCGGTTAAATAAGGAGCGCGTCCTGTAATAACATCTCAGGTTACAGACGAAAAATTGGCCACTGAGAAAATAAATAAACTTTTGAAGGCAAAGAAAACCACAATATTTGGAACTATCAATGTACAAACTCTAAACAAAGAAGGTAAAATCTCCGAACTCATTGCTTCAGCCATAACAACAAGACAGGATGTTATATATATACAAGAACACAGAGTCATACACAATGATTTAATAACAGAAGAAGTGTTCGGGAAATGGAGATTACTGACTTGTTCCGCCTGGAAAAATACTGTAAATGCAGCTAATGGAGGATTTGGAATGCTACTTCGCGAAGACATATACAATACCTTATCCAGTATAGAGAAGATTTCTCCACGTATAATGACTGCAACTTTTCAAGGAAATCCACAAAAACAATAATAACCTGCTATAGTCCGACAAATGTAAGTGATGAAACTGAAACAGAAAGATTTTATGCATATCTCTCTTCACTAACTAGACAAATTCCGAAACAAAATGTTTTGATAATAAGCGGTGACTTCAATGCCCAACTAGGACAAAATGATAACTGGAATTTTCCATACTCCTTCCATCAGAATACAAACAGAAATGGAAATATGCTGACAAATTATATACTCGAGAATAACCTGATATAATAATCTGAATACGTATTTCCAGAAACGACGCGGTCAATCATGGACACACACTTCTCCAAACGCTAGTAACTCTCAAATTGATTATGTTATCATTAACAGAAAATGGAAAAATATCGCAATAAACTGTAGAGCCTACAACTAGAGGTCTGAATTTCAGAACATTTTGCGATCTCGAGACTTTTTGAATATAATAATCATGATCTCGATAATTTTTGAATACCAAATGAAAATAAAAATTGCGATCTCGATACTTTGTGATTACCATAATTTAGATCTCGAGACTATTCGTAAATATTTAAAAATGATCTTGTTTCTAGAAAAAAAATATGGATTATCATTATTAATTAGTATTATACAATATATCACACTCTAGTAAAATAATGCTAAAGATAATCGTGTTAGGCAAGGTTGTCTACTTTCACCCACACTATTCAATATTTTGCTTGAACAAATAATGAACGATGCTTTAGATAATCATGTAGGTTCAGTAAATATTGGTGGTAAAATAATCACAAATCTGAGATTCGCAGATGACATAGATGGATTAGCAGGTAGTGAAACTGAGTTAGCCAATCTTATTAAAATAATCGACAATTCAGCACGTGCATATGGAATGAAAATAAACTCTACGAAAAGTCAAATAATGGTAAATTCTGAAGGTAGTTTCACATCAGAAATAAAAATAAATAATGAGCCATTAAAAGTAGTAGACAGTTTTAAATACTTAGGAGCAATCATCGACGATAAAGGTTCAAAGGCTGAAATATTAGCTAGAACCGGACAGACGATTGCAGATCTATCTAGACTAAATGTTATATGGTACGATAAGTCACTAAAACTGAAACTGAAAATCCGACTCATTCAGTCACTAGTCAACTCAATATTCTTATATGCATGTGAGACATGGACAATAACGATGGAACTGCAAAGAAAAATACAAACATTAGAAATGCGGTGCCTAAGACGATTATTGAACATATCATACAGAGATAGAATTACTAACATTGAAGTACGCAATAGAGTTACCAAAGAAATCGGTCCACATTCGGAGCTACTAGCAATGGTCATCGCGAAGAAATTGAGATGGTTTGGTCATGTGACAAGATCAAATTCCATGTCCAAAACAATTCTACAGGGTTCTATTGAAGGTAAGAGAAGACGAGGTAGGCCAAAAATGCAATGACAATATCGTGAAATGGACTGTCTTGATATAAATAAAGCGATGAGAGCGGGATGGAAAAAAGAGAGGGATGGAAAAAAATTGTGAAGAAATCAACTGCGCCCCTACGGCATCCAAATGCTATGGGATAGGTAAAAGGTAAAAATACAATATATTACAATTATAATTATTATTATATTAATGACATGAAAGTATAAATTTAAAATATTTTATTTGTAATTTTTATTAAAAAAAATTAATTTATTTAAATGATTTAAAATATTTTATTAGTAATTTTTATTAATACAAATTAATTTATTTAAATGATCAGGGCTTAACTTATTACGTTTTTTAGTGAGAATGTTCCCTGCAGTAGAGAATAATCTCTTTGCAGGTACACACGTTGCCTGGGGCACTAGATATTTCTTGGCCAGGGATGCTAGAGACGGAAACTTTATTTCATGCTCTTTCCACCATATTAAAGGATCTTGGTCCATTTTTATCCCAGTCGATATCATGTATACATTGATTTCATCCTCTTCATTGTCCTAGTAGTGATACTTATAATAGGAGTTCCAATATATATTTAGGCACCAACCTCTTCATCATATTCATCATTAAGGCCCAACATATCATAAGCAGTCTGTTTTAAGTTTAATTTCCGCTTTTTTACAGGGATTACATGAACCTTTAATAAATGTAAAAGTATCGAATTTATTTAAATATATATATATATATATATATATATAAATATATATAATATACATATATGGTACATATTTCATTAAGTATACTTATATATAATAATAATAATATAGTAAAACGTAATATTAATACTAATTGTCGATTATTAATCGAATTATAATTAATTATGAATCAGGGTTTGATCAGGTATAAAAATAATAATATTTGTTTTGGTGAGTTGTAATATTGCAAAATATGTAATAAATTATTATTAAATATATTATGCTATTTTATTAAATTATTTAGTTAATATATAAATGCATACCTCAGATATTTCGTTTCGGAGTTGACGTATATATTCGTATTTGTTAATTCCTAGACCTTCAAAGAATTTACTTGCTTTAAATCTGGGATCTAGTAAGGCCGCCTTAACCAATGGTGTAATTTCCTCTTCTGCAGTGTATCTACATTATTATTATTAATATTATCATTATATATTTTAAGATTATTATAAGACTATTATAATATATGCCGGATATTACTGTTTTCCTTATTATACATAATAAGTTATAAATGAGATGGCTGTAAAAAATTAATTGCGTTTATATAATAGAATATTGATTTAAATATACATGTTATAAATATTGATAATTATTATTTTATAATATTTGTAAATAACTAATAAAAACCTTAAAAATATCAGATATTTTATTTATTATTATCGTGTCCTTTGTTTTCTTAACTATAATATTAAAAAATATAATTATATTATACATTATAAATAATAGAAATACTAAATTAAAACGGTTGTACATTCCAAAGATAAAAATCATTTGCATATTAAAAATATTAAACTAAGAAGCCTAAAAATATGCTGAAAAGCATTATCTCAATAATCCTGAAATATTTATATTATAAATAATAATTATTATAATTTATGATATATATTGTGAACAATTTATAGTATATATATACTTTAGAAAATAACACATTATATTTATTTAAAACCTGTAATTGTTGGATGGATCCGTTGAAGATGGTTGCACATTGCAGTCGTGCTTCCACCTTTAGCCGATATTGTCAAATGACAATATCGGCAATAGGGTCGACGTTCCCTTATGTCAACTCCGTTAGACCATTGTGATGTATCAGCCTCTAGAATAAATAAGAATGATGTTATATTTAAATACGATTGATAAATATATTAAGTGGTGACCGTATTTGTTCAATATCACTTGAAGTCAATATATATAAATACAATAGATTTATTTTAGTTATATTATAATATATTATATTCAAGATCAGTATAAATTGTATACTATACAATATATTTTATACCGTTGTTGTATATTAAGTCGATATAGCATTTTATAATAGTAATTAGATACACATATTTTAAATATGTAATTAGATTACATTCTATTAGACGTAGAATCGAGTGTATTATGATAAACAAGTATATTAATGTAAAAAACCTTAAACTCCCTATGTTAAGGCTTTTAATATCAATATTTACTTTATACTATAGTATATATTGAATAGGTGATCATTTGATACTGACCTAAAATGCTATACCGACTTAATATACAACACTGGTCCTAGATATAATATACTATTATATAAATGTTATAAAAAATATTATGATAATATAAATGTATCTAACTGTTAAGTTCTTTAATTACAAAATGCTCCCAGACACCACTTCTCTTTCCGACAATACTTTCGTAAACGATTTTAGATTTTAAAATTGTTTCGCTCATCTATTTAAAAATATTTTTATTATAATAATTATGATTATATATAATAGTATTAACATAATTATAATAAGTATTATAATTGGATACCAGTAACTTGGGACTAGGTAACTTGTGACGAAGTAATTTGGGACGACCCGAAAAAATAGTGAAGTAATTTGGGACGACTTTTTCGGGTCATCCCAAGTTACAACTAATCGTCCCAAGTTACTAAAAAAATAATCCCAAATTACTTCGTCCCAAGTTACTGGTACCCTTATTTAGATTAACAAATTTATATTTAGATTAACAAATTTATATTTTTATAAAAATTTGTTATTATAAACATATTATTAATAATTATTATAATATAATATGTACTGAGTAAATTTTGATCGTAATTGATTGTCGCTTGATCCGATATATTTTATATAATATAATATATATAAAAAAAGTCATAGTAAATATATTATAATAATATTTACTTACAATAAATTATCGTTGATAATATATAATAAATTATTAATAAATTATATGTGTATACCTATCACATGTATAATTATGTTCCGATAATTGTTATCCGATACTAGTTACGGTGATGCCGAAACAGATTTTTATGATGCCGAGAGTGATCATAATGATGCCGAGAAAGATAATTGTTATCCGATACAAGTTACGGTGATGCCGAAACAGATTTTTATGATGCCGAGAGTGATCATAATGTTGCCGAGAAAGATAATTGTTAACCGATACAAGTTACGGTGATGCCGAAACAGATTTGTATGATGCCGAGAGTGATCATAATGTTGCCGAGAAAGATAATTGTTAACCGATATAAGTTACGGTGATGCCGACACAGATTTTTATGATGCCGAGAGTAATCATAATGTTGCCGAGAAAGATAATTGTTAACCGATACAAGTTAAGGTGATGCCGAAACAGATTTTTATTTTAAACTTTTATTTGCATCGATGGTGGCGGCCAGGTATTTACTTGTGGCGGCATGATATTTACTTGTGTCTGCATCATAATAGATATATATGATGGGTATGCGGCTTATAATATTTTGTAAAAATTTATCATACATATTTTGTGGCATAAGTTATGCCTCATAAGTTATGCCGCATAACTAATATCAAACAATATACGAGCCCAACATAATTTATTTCTATAATATAATAAAATATTATAAATATATAGGCTATTATGGGCAGTCAAATATTAAATGAATTTAGATATTTAAATAATATACTAATTAAATAGCGAAGGAATTTCATTTAATGATTATCAAAACATAATTATATATTAATAAAAATATATATTATTATAATAATATATTAATATTTATAAATTTATAAATGATTATATTTAACATTAATATAATTAAGTATAATAATATATAAGTATTTAATAATATTATTATATTTTAAATCATGAAACAAAACGATATATTTAATTTTAATTTTAATAATAAATATAAATTTTAATTACTAGAATTATAATACTTATATTATATATTACTATTAAAATAATAAAAATAGTATACTTATGATTCATAAGTTATGAATCATAAGTTATGATACATATATTAAATCATTAAATAATACGTAAAGATATATAAAAATTCAACATTAAAAGCACCTGGTCTAAAGTGACGATCTACTTAAAATAAAGCATATCATTTTGTTTGGTGTATAATATTTCAATATTATATATCATATAGTATACGTGAGAGTAAGAAATATATAATTTGAAATATAGATTTCCTATGAACCTATCACAAGCGCATTCGCGTCGCTTTTTTAAAAACAGACCGTTGTTTTAGACTATAATACATTTAAAATTGTATTTTTTGAAATATTAAAATCATTAAAACATGAAAAAAGACGTTTTAGAACTTTTACAATATTGTTCGTTGCATTTGTTTACAGAACAATTATAATAAGGAATTTGTATATGAATATATAACTATTAATTGTAATATGAATAGTATAATAAATATGATAATATTATTCAATATGAAGATAAATAAATATTATCAATTTTATATAAAAAAAAGTAGTAGGTTTCGACTGCAGCGCCTCTATCGCAAAGTGCCACACACTACACTCAATTGCTTATCCACTTGTATTTACATCGATGCGACAATTACGATCACTATTTATAATTAATAATTACTAACGATAATTCAATTAATTTATTTAATAATTATCATTTGTTATAAAATATTAAATCAAAATTAAATCATATATTAGTAATATAATATTACTAATACATACTAAATTGTATGTACGTATATATTACCTTGACTTCTTCAATTTCAAGTACTTCATCCATAATAAATTATTTAATGAAAAATTATTAAAAATAAGTGTTGTGATTTTAGTCTTTGTTGACCACTAATTGTAAGATAATAATTTGTATTTTTTAAAATAAATATGAATTTAATTTAACTTAATAATTTTATTTCTTTTAAATGTATTAGTAGTACTAATTTAGTACATAGATTATTTAAAATATTAGGTATTCGAAATTTTCGAATAGTTGTGATTACTATTCGAGATCTTTTGAATACGTGTGATTACTATTCGAGATCTTATGAATACTTGTGATTTAGGAATATTACTATTCAAAATTTTCGAATATCTAACTATTCGATATTCGATATTTCATATTCGATTCGTTTAAGACCTCTACCTACAACTCATTTATAAGTTTGGCTACGGACTATCGAATTGTATCGGCACATATAAGATTAAGCCTCAGAGCAAATAAAACAAGAAAGTCCAATCTTAAGAACTTTGAGTGGAGTGAACTGAGAAATAATTCTGCTTTGCGTTCATCTTTTGTAATAAAAGTACAAAATCGATTTGAAGCTTTACAACACACGTCAATCTACCTACAGTAAACAGTATTTACTCAAATTTTGAAATTGATTGCAAGGAAATAGCAGCTGAAACAATTCCCCTGAAACCGAAAACAAAAGAAGAATACCGTGGGAAAATCTGAATATAAGAAACAAACGTAAAATATTACACGAAGCAGCACAGCAAAAAGATAACATTTCTACAATAGAAATATAAGAAACATTTGTAATGCACAAAAAGAACTCTCACACGCATATGAAACCGAGCAGTCTGAATATATCCAAGGCAAAATCTGTCAAGTTCAAGATGCCGCAAATAATAAAAAGTCAGCACTAGCATGGAAAATTGTAAATGAGATAAGTGAGAGGAAAAACTCAAACAAATCTAAACTAAAGGCTAGTAATGACGAGGAACGAGTTAAACTATGGCAGACACATTTTGAGGAACTACTAGGTAAACCTCCCAAACCTACAAATAATAGTAACGATCATTTAAAAACCATACTTCATAAATTAGACATCAAAATATGGCCTTTCACAACGAACGAAATTGATATAGCCATTACAAATATCAAACACGGTAAAACCACAGGCCTGGATGAAATACCATCAGAAGTTTGGAAGATAAAGGAATTCCAAGATATATTATTAAAATCTTGCAATAGCGTGTGAAGCCAAGATCCCATAGAGAGATGGACAGAAGGCTGCATTCTACCTTTTCCTAAAAAAGGAAATCTTACCATAACAGATAACTATAGAGGAAAAAATCTCACGCCTATTGCTGCAAAAATCTACAACCTGATGATACTAAACCGGATAAGACCAAACGTTGATCCTATTCTGAGAAAAAATCAAAATGGGTTTAGAACTAATCGATCAAGGACAAATATTAGCTATCAGACGGATAATAGAAGGAGTTAAGGCAAAAATATTCTTGCAATATTGCTATTTATTGACTTTTCAAAATCATTCGACTCAATTGATAGAGCAAAGATGAGATCAATTATAATTCATTATGGAATACCGGAAGAAACTGTGAACGCATTCATGATGCTCTATAAAAATACACGTTTAATGGTTAGATCACATGATGGAGATACCCCTTTCTTCAAGATAACAACAGGTGTGTGATAATAAGGAGACACAATTGCACCCTTTTTATTTATCATTTGCCTCGATTATGTACTGAGAAATTCACTAAAGGATATTGAAAATCTTGGACTGATAATCACAGAAAGCAAAAATAGAAGATATCCGGCAACGCGCGTAACATATATAGAATATGCTGATGATATTGCTAATACGACAAACTCCATTGAAGAGGCAAACACGATTCTACATCAAATAGAAGACATTTTCAAAGATATAGGTCTATGTATTAATGTCAGTAAAACGGAATATATGTCCTTAAATCAAGATTCGTCTGTGAATATACTTATGAAAAGTTTAAATGGAGAAGCAATTAATAATATATTAGATTTTAAATACCTCGGTAGTTATATTGCCTCCACTGATAATGACGTTAGCATCCGAATAGGCAAAGCATGGGCTGTACTGAATAACCTTAATAAAATATGGACATCAAATCTGTCAATAAGACTCAAAAGAAACTTTTTCAGAGCCACAGTTGAATCTGTATTGGTATATGGAGCTATAACCTGGACCCTGACAATAGCCTTGGAGAAAAAACTAAATGGATCACACACCATAATGTTACGGGCAGCGCTAAATATTTCATGGAGAGACCATATGTCCAATACAGACATATATGGTAAAATACCAAAGATTACAGACACAATACTCGAACAAAGGCTACGCTTCTCAGGCCATTGCTGGAAAAGTAAAAACGAGGTTGTTAGCGATTTGCTGCTATGGCTACCCATACATGGATGAAGATCTCGAGGACGCCCCGCCATAACCTAGGGTAGACACAAGCTGCAAATACGAAGAGCTACCAAATGCAATGATGAATCGAGAGGAATGGAGAGTATGTGTCAATCAATGCCGAGCAAGCTCGACCTGGTAAGGTAAGGTAAGTATATTATAAAGTAAGGGCTAACATTCATTATATTAATGATGAGATAAATATATAACGTGAAAGGTTATTATTTAGAATAATATACATAATGAATGGAAGAGAATGTTACGGTGGTTCTGGAAGCTATATTAAAAGTATAGTTATGTTTAAAGGAGGGTGTAGGTACGTGTACCTACGTGAGTTTGAATATTTAATGCATCGTATACGTAGATTCTATAGAATCTTTCAATATGTAAATATGAACTATCGTATTAGCTGGGTATCTCGGCTTAAAGTTCCGTAAAACTGTGAACCTTGGTGCGTGAATTGTAATCGATATTAATGAGAATGAGGATAGTGTTGGTCAGTACATAGGGAGTAACTGTGTTAACTTTATGCCGCGTTAGGAATACGTTAAGTAAACGTACTTGAAATATATTCGTTTTCGACACGATGTACACTTTTCTGTACCGATTATTACATTTATTTATTGTTTTTTATGTATTATTGTCACACTATAAGAATTTTATAATTGCATTAGTGTTTAAATAAATCATCATCATCATCATCATATGTATCATTATATAAGCATTGTTCTGTAGATGATTAACATCACGTATTCAGTTATTCGCCGACGTCTATGAGTCATCAAGAATTACACTCGGTTTCTAAATATGACCGACTATAATTCACACTTGAATTTTAATAATTCTATACATCAAAAGTAACGTAGCAGTAAAATGTACTGTACAATAATGTATCGTATATATATATATATATATATATATATATATATATATATTGACACGTGAATCGTGCTTACAATATAGAATTATATATTCCAAAATATGAAGATTTGAATAATTATTGATAATATTATTATAAGAAATAAATAATGCTATTTAAATAATATTTTAAAACATAACCCCGTCAATGAATATATTTATAATACATATATACATAATAAAGGTATATAATAATAATGTGTCATACTGCTATATTACAACAACTCATTATCACTAAACTGTCTTAAAACTGAATCAATGCATATTAAAACATCTACCACCATATTCATTCCACCACAAATTACCATTAACAATCTGAGTATTTCTTATGCTAATAAAATAAAAAATCTTGGTATATTAATCGACCCAACACTACAATTCAACATCCAGACTAAATCACTATCACAGTCAATTAACTACATACTACACAACTTACGAACAATAAGACCCTTCATTAATTTTAATACTGCAAAACTCCTCGCTACATCCCTCATTCTCCCCCGCCTCGATTACTGTAATTCATGTCTCTATGCCTCCTCACAATCTATAATAAATAAACGCCAACGTCTTCAGAACTCAGCCATCAGATTCATATTCAACATAACTAAATATTCCAGACAACATATATCCCCTTTGAGAACCAAATTACATTGGCTGCCAATAAAATCCCGTATAATTTACAAAATTGCACTGACCATACATTTAGCTACACATCATAAAACACCAGACTATCTTGCTAACTTACTAACTCCCAACACAACTATTTACGAACAAAGACACATAAACAAATTCAAATTAAAAACTCCAGTTCTATTACATTTAACATCTTCCCAACATAAATCTTTCTCCATCCATGCTCCAAAAATCTGGAATGATCTACCTCACCATATCCGATCAATTGACTCAACTGTAACATTCAAATCAAAGCTCAAAACATACCTTTTTGCCCAATAATATATTGAAAGCACGTCCGAAAACTTCAATAAAGAAGTTGATGGAAGTGCCTAAACCAATTAGGTAACAGGTAACAGGTATACTGAAATTATGAATTATATAAATATTTATTAAATTATTAATTTTAATATATGTTAATTCAAAATAATATATTTTTTAAATTAAATAATATTATGTTTACTTTTATTTATTTATTATTATTTCATTTATGCATTTAATTGTATTCGTAATCAATATTATATTATATAATACCCAGTAAATAATTATAATCAAATAACTGCATTTATAGGTGTACATCATGTGTACATTTTGTACATCTTACATTATCGTGTGTATTTCTTAAGTTTACGCTATAAATAAATACACACACGAATATAATGAGAAAGGTTTCACATGACGATACGCAGATTATTGTACATACATACCGAATAAGTAGAACATGTTATATGTTTGTCGTGTGAAATGAGTATTTGACATGAAAAGAAATATACGTTATTTATGTAAACATATGTATGTTATATATCATAATATAATCCCTATAAAATGAAAGCTGTTTACAAAATATTATAACGTCCACAATATTGCTTTATCTAATTATATGAAAATATGTTTAATTATTTTATATTATCTAAAAACTATTCGCATTTATATTTATTTATATATATATATATATATATATATATATATATATATATATATATGTATATATATATTTATGCTATAAATAACATATATGCACTTTTGTGTATACTAATTTATGTAGTATATATATATAAGATGTTAAGTATTCAGTTGCAACTCTATTTTTATTTTTAATAATGTATATTAATGTATTTCATATTACTATATATATATATAATATATATAATAATACTACTATTAAATAATTTACAAATGTATCCATTAATCCTTATCAACTTTTTCAACTAAAATTTATAAATATCCCTTATCTATTAAGAAACTACTAAATAAGTGTAGAGTCTTACATAGAAATATAAATTATACAGATACTCATAATGTTTGGAGGTATAACCAATCTTTACTATCAGATAAAATAAAGCAATATAATCTTGAAGTTGAACACAAAATGCTCTCATCAAATAAAAAATCTTCTTTTTATAATTATATAAACACCAATTAAATAACAAAAATCTCATACCTCCACTCAGAAATCGAGTTGATCATAATATCATTTATACTAATGACTTTGATAAAGCAGATTGTCTTTCTGACCAATTTTCATCTGTTTTTCTCAAGTCACATATTTCTTATGATCCCTCTATAATGAACGATTCTAGGTTTAATGATTTTCCTATATCTCAGGAAATAGTAAGGACATTTCTTTGTAAATTACCACCTAAATTTAATTCATCTCCTGATGGTTTACCCAAAGGTATGCTTAAGATATTATCTTATGAAATTTCTTATCCATTATCTATTGTTTTTCAACGTATTCTAGATGAAGGTCAATGCCCTACTATATGGAAGTTAGCTAATATTATTCCAATATTTAAAAAAGGTGATCATTCATTACCATCAAATTATCGTCCAATCAGTTTATTGCCATCCACTCTCATTATTTTTGAAATTTTTTTATCTTACTATCTATTATATTATTTAAGATCTAATAAACTATTATGTACTGAACAATATGGATTTTTAGCAAGTAGATCCACGGAACTACAACTTATTGAATTTTATAGAAATATAAGTAGAGCCACTAACCATTCTTTTAATACTGATATTATATATATCGATATGGCTAAAGCTTTTGATAAAGTTTGCCATTCTAAACTTCTAAAGAAGATGTCTAAATTGGAGATCGGTGGTAATGTCCTTAAGTGGTTTAGCTCATACCTTACTAATCGATTTCAAAGAACTATGGTAAATGATGAATTTTCTGATTATATTCATGCAAGTTCAGGTGTTCCTCAAGGTTCCGTTATTGGACCTCTTTTATTCTTAATATATATCAATGACCTCCCCTCGATATTTACATCACAGCTAACATGCTCTCTTTTTGCCGATGATGCCAAAATATCTCTATCGTATAGGAATATTACTGAACGTAATATCCTTCAATCAGGACTTAATGATCTATATGATTGGACAGTAAAATGGAACCTTCAAATAGCTTTTGAAAAATGCGCATTTATGTCAATCGGAAAATCTGATATATCATTCTATTCGCTAAATAATACCGTGATTCCTAAATACTCTAATTTTCGAGACCTTGGTATTGTTTTTGATGATAATATTAAATTCAATATTCACATTAATAACATATGTAGCAAAGCCTATGTGATCTCTATTATAATTTGTAGATGTTTTACTACAAATAATTCATATTATCTAGTCAAAGTATATACAAGCTATATACGGCCATTACTCGAACATGGTTCTTCCATTTGGAATCCAGGCAATGACTTTATCGGCCTAAACAAACTTATTGAAAAAGTTCAACATAAATTTACTAAGCGAATTTACTTCAGATGTAACTTTATTAAATCAACTTATGATACTAGATTGTGTTTTCTCAATTTAATGAATTTATCCCACCGCAGATTAAGAGCTGACCTGATTATGGCTTTCAAGATATTGAACAATCTCGTGGATATTGATAAATCATCGGTATTCACAACTTATTCAACAAGTAATCGTGGACCTCTAATTAAAATACGCAAAGACAAATGTATTAATAAATCAACTATAAATTCATTCAGTAACAGAGTGAGTACCGCTTGGAATTCACTTCCTCGTTCTGTGGCTTCGTCTAAATCTTTAAGCATATTTATTACAAATATAGATACTATTAATATTAATGGAAATTTTTATTCTCAACATGCTTAAATGTAATGTCGTTATTTTTATTATTTTATTGTTTTTTTAGTTTTCGTTTTCGTTTTGTACTTTATTTGGGTATTTGATCTTACACGCTGTATACTCATTTGATATTCTAGGTGTGGAGAGATGTCAAAAAACCAAAATGCAGGGACTGTCCATCCCTCAGGATTTATGGGCATATAATCCTATATGGGCCTGACCAACCCGAGACCTCTTCCCTAGTTATTTGATGATGTGTTCAGCACGTTTGATCAACATCCCAAATATTGCTTTATTATTATTTTATTTACTTTCGGTGTGTGTAAATCACAACTTATTTATTTTTGCTAACTATTATTTATATATTTCTGTCATTATTATTTATTGTTATCCATCGTTTTGATTCTAATCAATAAACTATTATCTATCTATCTATCTATCGAGATGAGGTTTTCTTATAATGTTCCTATTGTTATGTCACGTGTCTTTAACATTTATTACATAACTAAATATACAGGTTATGGTTACTACGACTCATTAAATATAATATATCAGTGTTCTCTTTATATCGTAATGTAGGTAGTATATGTTTATTAATTATTAAATGATAAACACAATACCGTTGCCTAGAAATATGAAGTCATGTGATTACAAATCACAATAGGATATTAAGTCACGCCCATGTATGGTTATTCTATAAATTATTCATTATATCTGAGGACAATTAATTACGAAATTGAATTTAATCGATCATTTTAAATTCTTATTCTTTAACTTCTTCATGTTAATATTTTGATAATTAAATATATCGTAAATTGACGTATAATTAATACTGTACTTGTATAATAACGTATATCAAATGTGTTATATACTACAATACATATATATATCTAATTATCTATACTATATAAATATAACTAACATTTTATATTCTTAATTATTTGTTATTGTTTACTTCCTCTTTCTCCTCTTTCTCGCTAGAGGCGCGCATATCATATAACACGTCTCTTCTTCCTTCCTCGACATCAGTCGATGCTGATGTCTATCCTGATAAATCAGGATCACCTACTCGTCGAAACGTTTGGGTCGACGAGTCTCCCACTATATTTCTGTCATTATTATGTATTGTTATCCATCGTTTTGATTCTAATCAATAAACTATTATCTATCTATCTATCTAACTATAGTAGATTATTACTATATTATATAGTATATATGTAGTATTATTATTATATATATTATATAGTATATACCTACTATAGTAGGTATTGATAAATCTGATTTATTTATGATTATATTAAACATAATAAAAGTGAAGATATATATACTTGAAAAAAAACTGTAAATATCTATCAATTTAGAGGTTATATCACAACTATTTACATATTATTTGCGATATTCTAAATTACTAATTCTTAATTTAAATAAAGTTCAACGAATGCTATATATGTATATGCTATAGCATATATATATATATGTATATATTTTAAATTATTATTATATAATATTGTGTAACAAAGCACTTACGTGATTACAATTGTATGTATATTGATATAAAATAGAATGTATTACAATTGAATAATTGTATATGTATTATTGTATATATATATATATATATATATATATATATATGTATATATGTGTGTATGTGTGTAGTAATGTAATAGTATACTTGCATATATGAATATATTCAAGGGTGTAAATCACTTGGTAGGAATATACATTCGTGACTATTATTTAGTGAATTTTAAGTTTGATAGTTTAGACAATACGAGATGGTACTGTAACATCTATAATTAAATATAAACAATCATCGCGTTATGCTAACAAGTGACCGTGTGTTTACTTGATGTTACTGCAGTGGCTCGGCTCAGATTATTATGTGTAATGAAATACTGATGTTCCCTACATTGTCAATAAGATATATTATAGAATTAGTATGTTTATGTTATTAAGTTTATCATTGAACTCGTCGATCAATTATGTCTTTGCAGTCACCTGACTGTATACAAGGTTAGTCTTAGACTATTACTATAACCAATCCTAAAAAACGTTATATTATGTAATGGAACAGTAATAATGAGATATGATAGTATTATTGTGGAATACATATTAACGTTATGGTTACGTTAGGAGGTGGCTGTATATAGGTGGTAAGGTATAATGATATATATAATATATATTATAGATTTAATACTAGCAAATCGGGTAGGTATTTATTAATATTTGGCAATGTATATAGTGATTAAGAATCCATGCTCGCCGGGCATTGTATTCGGCATATATACGAATGGTATTAATTAAGATGGTTTATATTTTAAAGTATACATTACAGATGAAGTAAAACTATGCTCAAGTTTGAAACGTATGCGTTAACTACTTTTTATTATTATTTTTGTATTATATCATTTGTTAATTTTATATCTTAATCATATGTAACATGGCATTTATAAATCATTATATATATATTCGTTTATTTTCGTTATTTGTTTTTTATTATTATTATTATTGTTTTATGTCATTTTGTTTGTTTTAAACAATACACTATATCTATCTATCTATCTAAGGACGAATAATGGGTTTACAGCTAGGTTACACTGTTAACAAAAATATTATTCCATCGTGAATTGAAATTTAGAAAATTATTTAAAAATATTGTTTAAAAATCAGTTTTCTATCTACTAATATGGTCAAATACTCTACAAAAAAAAGTATTTCCTATCATAACAGATATAAAAACTACCAAAAGAGTATTGATTATAATATTCATTCAAGATATTATTATAAAACTATTTTCATATAATGCAGAATACTCTTTTTATATAATGTAGAATACTCCTTTTATATAATATAGAATAATCTTTTCTGTATAATTGATTTAAATATTACCTAAGTATAGTTATATTAATTTATTAATATAGAATCAAATACAATATTATATTTTTTATTTATTTTAATATATTTATTAAATTGTTGTTTATGAAAATTAATTATTGATTATTTTTTATATTGTATATTTAAGTTAATATACTGTTTAATAAATAAAATGTTTATTTTAAAAACTAAAATTATTTAAGTACCCTATGGATTTTTCTAAATTATCAACTACAATTTTAATCATAATTATATTGATAATACAATTATAAATCATGTTGAATAATTGCTATATATTGAATATATATCAATTGAATAATGTATTATTGAATTTAAGTTTTAAATCTAACTTAAATGAAATTATATAATATATTGTAATATACGAGTTAATACTTTCATGTTACAATAATACTTACTACGCTAAGATACTAATATTTATTTTAATATTTTATATCTAAACCTACATAAACAACTTAACTTATTAATAGCTAGAATACTTTTTAGTAAATAGTTTTTATATTTTTTAAAAGCTAGTATACCCCTTTATTAAAGAGTTTTTGTATTTATTAAGAGCTAGAATACTATTTTACAAAAGAGTTTTCTATCGCTTAATTCTCGAAAAGGGTTATAATACATGGACACTCGGAGTACTCTTTTTTCTAATAGTGTAAGTGAATTCTGGGAAAATATAATTAAATGTTAACATGGGGAATTGAGGGGTATCTTATCAGATAGTATAGCAATAGGTATTTACATAATCACAATTTCTAGTAAATCTGGCAGCTTATTGATTGGTAAAATATGTTATTGCCTGTAAAATAACTAGGAATAAGAGGAAAATAGTTGATAATGGCGGTTTAATAATATTATGTATTAGCGAAGAAGTAATAATACGTGATAAGTTTTCTATCGCTTAATTCTCGAAAAGGGTTATAATACATGGACACTCGGAGTACTCTTTTTTCTAATAGTGTAAGTGAATTCTGGGAAAATATAATTAAATGTTAACATGGGGAATTGAGGGGTATCTTATCAGATAGTATAGCAATAGGTATTTACATAATCACAATTTCTAGTAAATCTGGCAGCTTATTGATTGGTAAAATATGTTATTGCCTGTAAAATAACTAGGAATAAGAGGAAAATAGTTGATAATGGCGGTTTAATAATATTATGTATTAGCGAAGAAGTAATAATACGTGATAAGTTTCTATAATTTGTACTCGATTTCGGTTATGGGTTTCAGTATTATACGGTTGGTAGGTAAGATTTTAAGGTTAAGATTAATATTGTTAAATCAAATAGTTAGTTTAAAATAGCCATTGATAATAAATAATAATATACTTATTAGATTATAAATAATATAGTATTACGAGGTAATAATAATAAGGGTGTAGTACGTATAGCTATAGAAATTAAGGGTTGCTATAATATGTATGAATTTGTCACATAATTATATATCTAAATTGATTACGGGAGTAACTTATGAAAATCATTGATAATGTGATAAGTCGCATGTGCTACGTAGTGTTTAAAGCTATAGCTGTAGCTAACGTGTAAACATTGTGCAAACATATATCGCAGTATACACACATATAACGAATACCTGTTATAGGACAGTAGTTCTTAAAACAATTACCGATCAGGATATTCTTAATTATGATTACTTAGTATCAGTTCCGTATATAGATTACATATCACAACTTGTGATTCACAAGGTATTATAGACGAAGTATATCTTCGTAAGTAGGCACATTTAACGCACAATGTGTTAAATGGGAGATATAATGGGTAATAGTCAGATAATAGATACTCGAATCTATCAGTGGTTGATAAGAAAGGTAAATAGGAAATAAGATTATACATATACTATAGTAAGCATAACATAATATGATAACGTATGATTTTCATATATCTAGTATTGATGATTAGGGGAAAGTAACCTAATACGGAGACATTAACAATAAATGGTCTTAACATTTTACGACTCATTATTTGTATTCAAAAATTACAATATATTAAAATTATGTATTTTTCTAAATATTATTGTGATTTTATAATTTTATTTAATCTTTTAATTCCATAGATAATGGGGTTTCCGTATTTTGTACTCATGTCCGAATACGGACACCCGTGTTATAATACGGACACCCTAAATACCACTATATAAACTATATATTACACTGGTCGACATTTGAAAAAAAAATTCTCTGAAATCTGGGTTCTGTAAACTGATTCTAGACTAGTTTTTCACACTGATTTCAAATATGTACTTAGTTTTTTTTTCAGATCAGATCAAGTTTTTTATTTATTTAACTTTGAAAATTTTTGAAAAAATCACAAATTCAGGAAAAAAAAAAGAAAATTAACGGAAATGTAATGACTTTATTTCAATATTATTTTAATGCTTAATGATTCAAAATAATAATCTACATAGATAATAATATAATAATCATTGATTAAAAGATTATTTCGATGATTTTGTTCTATTTTAAGTATTTTATATCCCTTTTTTAGACTTCAATATTGATTATATAGGATGTTATAACATATTATAATAGTTACTTTTCTTTGGGTTCTATCTTCCATTATCAAAATATCCTGATTAAAGTACTATCTTTATTTTTCACTATAGTCAACAAAATTATCAGGTAATTAGTCTAGATGTGCACTGATAAAATAAATATTTATAAACATACGAGCTCAGATATCTATAAAACATAGAAGAAAGTTTTCCATAATAGTTACATATTCTGTACATCTATGATTTGGGAGAAAATATTTAATAATTGACTCTAATGCTAATAAGATCTTAATTCAATTTCTCTCGTACCTCCATCAAAAGTAGTGTTGCTCATTAACTCCCTATTTGTTAGTCAATTATAAATTCCATCCTTAACTTAGTTTCAATGATATGTGCAAATCTTTGTTATAAATGAGTAAAATCATGTACCATCCAATTGCTTTTACAAAATTCTTCATTAATCTAAGTTTAATGTGTAATGGAGGTAATAGGATATTATTAATGAATATATAATATTCCTGTATTAATAAGCAATTGTGACTTAGTCTTATATGAACCAAGATAAAATAAATTAAAAAAATGCTCTTAAATGACAAATCATAGTATGTACAATGATTAGCTTAAGCTCGACTATCTCATAAACAGAGAAAGCATGGATATTTTGTGTATCTTGCTTATTACCCCAAAAGTACCAATATAATTTTAAGTCTCCACATATATTCCAGGTATAACCATTGTATATTAATGAATAAAGTAGAATATCCATGTTACTATATCTTTCAGTCAATTATAGCGAATATCCCAGTCGAATAAATATAATAGTATTACCATTATATAGCAATACATTTTTTCAACTTTATGTGATTAATTTACGAATATCCCTATTATTATATTTCAGAGGATATGTCCATTAATATAACTGCTCCATTTATATTAAGGCATTACATCAATGAATCTGTATTTTTAAAGAATTGATGAAAGCATAATTTTCATGATGACGGTAAAAGAAAGATTATCTCATACATGAAGATAATAAATTTGAGATACTGAAATATTTGTCATGTTGGAATATTTAATATTAATACTATGTGGTACTTGTCACAATACAGATGGAATATTCGGATATTTAATGTATGTATTTTATATATATATAAAAGAATATACTTAAATAATAAAAAAACTTGATCTGATCAAAAAAATTAATTACATATTTATAATCAGTGCAAAAAACTAGTCTAGAAATTAATCATGAAATCCAAACCTCAAAAAATCATGTCAACTTTGATGAATAAATCAGATAAATTACAATTACATTATTTATAATTAATTGTATGAACAATTTATTCTAATTTAATTAGTTAATAAATTATTTATTTTTTTAATTAATAATAAATTTAAGTATCTAAATAATAAAATTGTTAGATTTAGCTTTATCGATGGTATTATTATTATAACGCACGCGATTTTTATGAAAATAAGATTAGTTCATACGCTGCGCGCTGATTGGTTATAGGGTGTCCGTATTAATACATCTAGAGTATCAGTATTAGGGACTTATATGAGCTCTAGATATATGCCTATAACGTAATAAATATTTGATAACAAATATAGAAATTATATATATAATTTTAGAATGATTTATTTTTTAATAATATAGTGTTATTTTTCATATCGATACATTTGTATATTCTTGAGAAGGTTTAATGTTGAATTTATATTCTTGAGAAGGTTTAATGTTGAATTTTTTTTTCATAACTTTAAAAACGTAATAAAAAATCATTTATTGGATATATCAGCACTATTATAAATAATTAAAAAATAAAAATACTTTTTTAGACTATTCACATAATTATGAATATTTTATTTAATAAACATTTTTTTGTAGGATTTATGGTTTCTGAGATACCGATAGTGTCAGTATTGGGGTACTGTCCGTATTCGGTTACTTTCCACTACATAGCTACATTATGGGAGGTAATATAATATTCTAGAGTTTATCTTTAGTAGTATTAAACATCGCTCTGTATGTACAATATAAAGCACAATCATTTCTCCGCGGGTACTCTGTGAGTTTTCAAGTATTCCATTTTGTTTTTAAATTGAATATACCTGATTATTATTAAATGAATATTCATGCTTGAATGGGTTTCAATTTAAATAATTCTATACATATAAAGTGACTAATAGTACATAGTATTGTAAAATAATGTAACGTATATATTTTGACATACATATGAATCGTGCTTACAATATATTATCTTATATTCCTAAATATGAAGATTTGAATAATTATTGATAATATTATTATAAGAAATAAATAATGCTATTTAAATAATATTTTATAACATAACCCCGTTGATGAATATATTTCTAATACATATATACATAATATAGATATACAATAACAATATTTCATAATGCTCTACAGAAATTATGATTTATAAAATATTTATTAAATTATTAATTTTAACAAATATTAATAAAAAATAATATATTTACTAAAAATTTAAATGTTATGTTTACTTTGATTTTATTTATTATCATTTATGTTATGAAATAATGTTATTTGTAATAAATATTATATTATATAATACCAAGTAAACAAATATACAAAATACTGGCATTAATGCGTGTAAATAGTGTATATTGTTTTCATATTGCATAATCGTGTATATCTCGTATGTAATGTTACCAAGGAAACACATACTTTTTAATCAGTATTAGATCCGGATTGCATCTGGATTAATTTCGGATCAAGATAAATGTATCCGGATCCTGATTTAATCCGGATTAAATTTGAATCATAGGATCCGAAAATATAATTTTATATAAAAATTAATTATTTTTACACTATACAAAGTTTGCTGTTTTATAAATGAAGTTTATTATATATCTAATATATTAAATATACGAATATATATTATATTTGAGATTACATAATTTCAAATTTGTTTAATAATTATTTGATACGGATTAAATCCAGATTGGATTCGAATAAAATGTCGGATTTAACCTTGCATTTTGATTCAAATTCAATACGGATTCGATCCGGATTAAGTGATACGGATTTAATTTGGATTGTTCAATACGGATTCAATCCAGATTAAGTGATACGGATTGAATTTGGATTGTTCAATACAGATTAAATCCAGATTAAGTGATACAGATTTAATTTGGATTGTTCAATACGGATTAAATCCGGATTATGTAATCAGGATTTAATTTTGATTGTTCAATACGAATTGTCAAATTGTATACATCATATATATAAATATATCCAGCAAATAGTAATAGCCTCATAATATCATCATAACAGAATATGTAATAGCCTCAAATGTTTACATTGTGCTATTATGCTACTATTCTAATAATAGCAACATAATAACAGCATACTATACTTTTAAAATTAATAGCAGCATAATAATAGCATAATATACTTAAAATAGCAACATAAAAGCATCATAATAGCATGACAAATTAATAGCAGCATAATATACATTTAATGGAAACATAATAACAGCATAATAGCACAATGTAAATATTTTAGGCTATTAATTATGCTGTTATGTTGCTATTATGAGGCTATTACTGAATGATGGGTATATAAAAATCTATATATAAATATATATATAGAACTTATAAAAAAATTATAATAAATAAATACATTATATAAGAATAATTATTATACAATTTAGGTTTATAAATATAAAATTAATAATCTATCTAATAATTATTAATATCTATTTCATACTAACTAAAATTATAAATATCAATCTGTATCAATCAATTAAATACATATTAACTATAAGTTTTAAAGATATAGTAGAAGTAGATGGATATTCAACAATATCTAATGAAACATTGACATCCAACTTGATGAGGGAGAATGTTTATGTACATATTGAATAATATAATTTAAAGCAATAGTGATAATCTGCTATATACTTCTTCTATATCTATGATTAGTTAAATAATTTAACTAATTAATCAAGATATATTTAACTTTGTATTTATAATATATTATTAAATTAATCAGTTAATTAATTAATTGGTAATTTAATTTATTTTTGTTAATTTTAACCTTTTACTTTATTATAATAGTACGAATACTATATTTTAACTGTAGTACATCTGTCGCTTGCTTTATTTCAACCTTTTACTTTTAAAGATGTATTCAAGAAGTATTTAAATATTAATATATTAAATATATTAAATATATTAAATATTTATCTATAAATATTACCAATTATTTAATTATTTATTATTTCATTAAATTTATGTAATTCTATTGAATCTAAATTTTTAAAAATAAATAAAAAATATTGAATATTTTTTGATAAATTTATCATATTAAAAAATGTTTTTTTTTAAAAACAATTTATTTAACCTATATATATAACAATGTATAACTATAATAAATATATAAAATACCATATATTTATAAATAATTTATGATCATATATATATATATCACTTATAAGTATTTAGGGATCATATTTATATATAAGGGTATATAAATACTTTATGATCATATATATATATATATATATATATATATATATATATATATCACTTATAAGTATTTAGGGATCATATTTATATATAAGGGTACATATATATAGGGGATATAGGGGACATATCATACATGTAACATGCAAGTATAATATTATAGATTTATAGTTTCGCCAACATACAACTGATATAAAATCTATATATATATATATATATATAGATACTTATCTAGCCATAATATAGATAACAATTTAATATATATTAGCATTATAAATTATTGATTTTTGTTGTTATAATTACAATAATAAAATGTTTAGTATTCAGTAAATCTAATATTAATCCGGATTAATATTGTATTGTGTTTCCTGGGTACGCCTTAAAAAACATATACTTTCTTCGGTAGTCGGTATATAATTATAAGTATATATCGACTACAGAAGACTAACTATACATCTAGTATTACTGACTTACCTAACAAACTTAACTGGCTAAACACTGAAGACTCTATCAACTACAAAATACTTACAATACTAAAAAATAGTATTACTTTTAGACGAATTACAATTACATTATTTGTAATTAATGTTATGAACAATTTATTCTAATTTAATTAGTTAATAATTTATTTATTTTTATAATTTTTTTAATTAATAATACAATTTAAGAATCTAAATAATACAATTTTTAGATTTAGCTTTATTGGTGGTATTAATATTATAACGCACACGATTTTTATGAATATCAGAATAGTTCATACGTTACGCACTGATTGGTTATATGGTGTCCGTATTAAGACATACAGAATGTATGTAATAGGAACTTATATGATCTCTAGAAGGTTTTAAGTTGAAATGTTTTTTCATAAATTTAAAAACGTAAAAAAATCAGAATATGTCAGTAACATTTTGAATAATTAAAATATAAAAAATACTTTTTTAGACTATTTATATAATTATGAATATATTATTTATTAATTATTTTTTTGAAGGATTTATGGTTTCTAAGATACAGAGAGTGTCCGTATTCGGGCACTGTCCGTATTCGGTTACTTTCCCCCATATATATATAATATATGACACAATATTTATAAAAAAAAAACATTTAGATTATTTTATAATATATTATAATAATAAACACAATTATCACTTTATATAATCGATTGTAATATATGTATAATTGTATTAGTAATATATTTAGCTAATAAAAAGCACCTTAATTTAATAATGTTATCATTATTGAATATTAATATTAATCGTATTGCTATTCATAACACTTTTAATTTTTAAACACTTGCATATTATTATTGCTAATTTTATAATATTTACTTTACATCAACTAACTAAACATGCAATACTAATAATAATACAGTGATATCATCTAATTTATTTGTATTATATTGTTTAAACTTATAGTGTATAACTTATATTGTATAATATAACTTATATAACTTATATTGTATACATTTATTAACCAACCACTAATTAGTAATACGTAGGTGATATACTACTTTAATTCAAATTATATATTTCATTATTTTTAGTAATAAATATATTATATATTTCATTTGATATACGTTATTATACAAGTACAGTATTAATTATACGTCAATTTACGATATATTTAATTATCAAAATATTAACATGAAGAAGTTAAAGAATAAGAATTTAAAATGATCGATTAAATTCAATTTCGTAATTAATTGTCCTCAAATATGATAAATAATTTATAGAATAACCATATATGGGCGTGACTTAATAACCTATTGTGATTTGTAATCACGTGACTTCATATTTCCAGGCAACGATATTGTGTTTATCATTTAATAATTAATAAACATATACCTACATTATGATATAAAGAGAACACTGATATATTCTATGTAATAAGTTGTAGTAATCATTACCTGTATATTTAGTTATGTAATAAATGTTAAAGACACATAACGGAACAATAGGAACACTACAAGAAAACCTCGATATATCCTTTACTATTATATCATGTATATTTTAACTTTACTCAATATATACTATCAATTCAATCTATATCTAGATATATATGTCATATCATTTAATTTTTAATATGTATTAATATATTAAATGCATATTAAATTAAAGTCATTTTATCATTAGATTTATATTTAGAATTACTTTGTATCTAATAAGATATAATAGGATAATTTTATTAAATTATATATATATATATATATATAATTATTGTTTATAAAATATTACTCGATTACCTATCAATGCTAATTTAAAATATAATATAATAGTATTTATTAGATGATTATTAATCAAATAATTAACGAATTGAGTTTTATATCAATTAGTTTATAGATACAAAATAAGAATAATTTTAAAACCCGTATATAAATTAAATAATTTAACATATAATTTTATAAATTACTAATAAATATATTTGATATATTATATTAATTATTGTAATATTTTCGTTATATATCATAATAAATATTTATTTTAATAATTTTAATATAATGTAATAATTATCTAAATTAAAATTTATAACCAATGTAAATATTACTTTATTATATGGCGTATTTATTATAATATCTCACCATTACGCAATATATGCCAGGTTTCAATAATATTTGGGCAGTATTTTAACTTATATTTAACTAATTAAGGTAAACCTTAATATATATAATATTTCACTAAATGGGTGAATGGTCAAAATTACAGATAATTAATAAATATACATATAAAACATCTACAAATGGAAATTACCATTACTTTTAGAACTAATATTCTAATATTAAAATAATAAAATAAAGTTTAATTAGTCATTAATTATTTGAATTAAAAATAAAATAAATGTGATTATGGTATATTATAAAAAATTAATATATATATATATATATATATAATATTAACATAATAATTAAGAATAAGTGACTGATAACATATAATATTTAAATAACAATATTAATTTTAAATGTTCATTTTAATACTTTTAAATACATTATTCCATAATTTTTTGTTCATATTATGTTATACAAAAACTTGCAAGATTACATGAAATTGTATATTTAATAAATATGTTGATGAATCTGAATTGATAAGAAAGTAAATGTTATTTAAATAATGAAGTAATCCTATATGATTTCAATATAAAGTAAACTATTATTTAATCATATATGTTAAAATACACACCTTAATAATATAATTAAACTAAATAAAAATAAAATGTAATATCATTATTTAAATATATTTAATTAACATATTAAATATATTATGCATATAGGAAAAATTAAAATAATCTAATTCATAATTTAACTTTAACAATAAATGGTCTTAACATTTTATAACTACATATTTATATTGACAAATTACGATACATTTATATTATATGATTATAGATATTATTGTTATATTAATATTTTAATTAATCTTGTTATTCAATAGATAAATGGTGTGTCTATATTCGGTACCCATGTTCTGCGCTGAATGGTTATAGGGTATCCGTATTAATGTAGAAAGAGTGTCAATATTAGGAATGTATATGACCTCTAGATATATATATATATATATATATATATATATAGGTATACCTATAAATTAATTAATATTTAATAACATATATATATATAAATTAAGTATATACTGTTTAAATGCTTTGGTCATTACTAATATATTGTTATATTTTATATTAATACAATATTATATATATATGCTTGAGAAAGTTTTATGATACATTTTTTTCATAAATAAAAAATAATAATACAAAAATTAGTTTTTTGTATATATCAGCATTATGTTTAAATATTAAAAAATACTTATTTAGACTATTTTTATAATTATAATATTTTAACACTTCAATATTGTAATACTATAAGCCTCACGCTTCATTATTTATTATGGTCATGTCGCAATTCTGATATTATATATATATATATATATTTATATGAATAAATATATATATATTTGTGAATGTATATACATATATAATATATATTATTTAAATCCAAGAAAAGAAATAAATACATATTCATAAATATGTTATTGAGATATTTAATTATGTATGTTTTAAAAATATCGATATTAATGTAATATATAATATGTTAAATAAATACTATTTGCATATAATATTATTATAATTATATATTATTAAAATACTAGTATAATATATATATCTATATTATTTTGTTACAAAAAAAAGAATAATGTATTGTCGGTATTTATAATATGTTAATTATATGTGTCTTGGTAGCACTCATTGTGATGCTATATTAATATATATAATACTTAGTTATAGTATGATACAATTAAATAATATTAAACTATTAGTTATTTTTATTATAATATATCTTTATTTTATAGAAATATAATTGAAATAAGATAAAGTATACTAAGTGTATCATATGCATTCCTTCGAAACATACATGTTTCATATGTTATGTTATTAAAATATGCAATATGATAATATTATTTAATAAATATGTTTATTTTTAAATATATATATAAATTTGTATGACTGTATATATTTATGTGCAAATAAATAATATTAAAAATAAACTTTACTATGGACTTAATTTACTACATAAATATAAATATAAATTTAATATTAATACTTTAGTTATGCTATATTTTTCTTTTTTTCATAGTCATATTAATTATTGTTCTATTATATGGGGAAGTACTTATCATAACAATATAAAATGTATTCAAATTATACAAAATAAATGTATGAGAGCAATATATAAACTTGATAACAAAACCAATATTGATTACATTTTTTTAAGACATAACATTCTTAAATTTAAAGATATAATAAATATATCCATTTATAAATATATGTTTAGAATATATAACAAGCATTATTTGCATAGTTAAATTTGTAAGTTATTTACCTATAATTGCTCTTTATATACTTGTAGGTTAAATAGAACATTCTTAATACCAAAAATAAGATTTGATCATGATAAATTTAGTATTCGTTACAAAGGCACATATTTATGGAATTCTTTAAATACAACCATATCATCTTTGACGAATTTAAATACTTTTACAATATATATTAAAAACATGATTTTAAATAGTTATATTTAATCACTTACACCTTATCTGTATTGTTTGTTATTTTATTTACATGATCATCTTTTCTTCTTTTTAGCTTTTTGTAATTGTTCGTATTGTATACATATTTTTTATCTCTGTAGCCTTTGGTCTTTAGTTTTCTTTGATTTTTATAGTTTAACTTATTTATTATTTTAGTATCTTTTTACATTTTTAAATATTTTATTATATATTTTTTTATATTTTATTATTATTTTATTGTTATATACATGATGATTTCTTGGTATTGAGAGATATATTTAATTTTATTGTATTGCTTTTTTATGAGACAGAACATGAATGAACAATATAGAATTGTAAAATATTTTTTTTATATTTATTCATTTTGTATTTATTCATTTTGTATTAATTCTCTCATTACCAAGAGCAGGTTGGTATCTCGATAAGTTCAATAGAACTTCTATACCATATCTGGGTTTTTGATCTCGGTCATCAACTGAATCTGATATTAATTAATAATGTAATTAAACATATGTATTATTATAAAATATTATATAATAATATATCTCATAATTACGTTAAGGGGGTTCACGGTCTTTAGATTTCAATGTAATTAGATAGGACGTTTTATTTTTTGAAAATTCAAAAACTCAAGAAATAATTAAGATTTTCACATAATTTAAATTGCATAACATTAAGATATATTGTGTTAATTGTTCTATAGGAATTCTAAATGATTAGAATAATAGTTTTGAAAATATCAACATTTTTAAAAAATAAAAATTTTGTAAAAATAAAATATTTATTTAAAAAATTTAATTATCAATTATTTATAAACTCTACATCTAATCACAAATATTTTCTGTAGCTACAATATACATATAATACTAAACATACTTTGAAAATTTGAACAAGTTTAGTCAATTATTCATTGAGAAATAGATATGTTCATAACAAAAACTTATATTCTGAGATAATTGATTTTAAAGATTGACTATATTATTTATCTGCTTTTTGACATTTATTATTATGGTAAAAGTTAGTTTAGCTTATTATTACAATTTTTATATTATATTTATATAACTTGTATAATTTGTCATGCTTTTTAAATACATTTCATCTATATAAATTATTATTATAATATATTATAGTTGCATATGAAAGAATAAAAATATACAAAAAATAAATTTTATTATAATTATGATTGATTTTTTTTTTATTAGATATTATAAAAGTAATCCACTTCCATAATCCTTTGATGAAATTTGCCTTCTTTGTCTTGCCCGTCTCCCTTCCCTAGATTCTGTCACGTGTTTCTTCTTAGAGGCTTTCATTCTTGTAGCATCTCTAGCCGCCGCATCTACCCGTAAAATCTATAAAATTGAAATATTGTAAATATTTTATGATATTATATTCCAAAATAAACACATTTATCTGACGTTTTATAAATAATATATTATAATTTTATATAGTTATATAATAGTTATATATTATATATAATATAAAATTAGATTAGCATAAATATAATAAAATCTAATTGCTTTGTTTCAATATTATCAAATTGAAATATTGTAAATATATTATGATATTATTTTCCTAAATAAACACATTTAACTGACGTTTTATAAATAATATATGATACTATTATATAGTTATATAATAGTTACATATTATATATATAATATAAACCTTGATTGTATCTCGATTACGCCTCGAAAGTTGTCGTTTAGTCAATCGACCCATATAAAATAATAATAATAATGAAATGACGCTATCTTATTATTATAGAACAAAGCCAACTGCCAATCACTAGCATTTATAAAATAAAACCAACAGATGGCGCTGGTAATAATATATGGCGCTGAAAAACAGTGTTATGATATATGTAAACCGTAAATTTTGCGCCATTTTTTTAATTATTATTTTATTAGAAATAGGTAATGTTATAAAATTATGTTTTTTTATGCTTTATATATGTTTTTAACATATGATATTTTAACATATCATACATTATACATGTAGTATTCTATTTTAAAAATAAAATGTTGTTTGTAAATTTTTTTATTTTAAAGACCGTGAATCCCCTTAATACATTATACATATTGGGGGATAATATCAATTCTAACAAATAGTATGCTACCCATTATACAATGTTATATATTTTATTTAAATAATATGTTTAAACATTTATATTTTAGCGTATATATATATATATATATTTATAAATAAAATAAATGTAATGAACATATGATACTATAAATGATATTAAATAACAATATAATATAATATTGAAATATTTCAACAGCTATATCAACGATTACTAGACAACCTGATAGTATTTACTTTGATCCCAACGTGGTGTACGTAGAAACAATGAATATCACAATTGTAAAATTGAGTGATGACCTTCAGGTGACATAGTTACGTAATATTACGGTTTGTAAACACGTGATCGTAATTATATCATGATATAAATTATATCTACATATATATATATATATATATATATATATATAATATGTAGCTCAATATTTATATAATATTATTTAGATTATATCGCAATCTGAAATAATGCAAGGAACAATTATCATGAGATATACCCCTATTGTGTTGGGCGTATTTACAAGTTTATTAACATTTGATTGACCGTTACCTTATCCTGATTCACAGGTTTATCTATTTTGTCTTCTGGACATTAATATTAATAATCATGACAATAATATTACATTGAGATAAAATTGACTTATATATTTTACTAAGTAAAATGACATATATAGGTCAATTCGCCATTTATTTATAAATTCATATATGATAAATGATATATTAGTTGGATGATTATACCATGTGGCAAATTGTAGCCTGTAACAAGTAGATTTTTGAATTATAGATGTAAATAAATAGCAAAATAAGTATTCGATTCGATTACTTATTATATGTTCATTTTTAATAATTATTCGTTTAAAATTAAATAAGTCAAAACTATTAATTCAAATATATCTAAATCAAATAATTCATTTACATATTCAATTTTCTCAACATCTGATTCATGAAATATTCAGATATTGAAAATGTGTTCATCCAGAAATTATAATATTGAAAATGGATAATCGATAAGTTATAATATTTAAAAGTATGTAGTTAAGATGTTATACTATTGTAAATTAGGTATCCAATAAGTATATTTTTGAAAATTAGGTATCCAATAAGTTATATTATTGACAATTAGGTATCCAAGAAGTTATAATATTAATAATTAGATAGTCGAGAAGTTATAGTATTAATAATAAGGTAATCGAAATTTTATATTATTAAAAATGTGGTAATCAAGAAATTATAGTATTGAAAATGTGGTAGTCGGATTGATATATTATTGATTATTATGTAGTCGAGATGTTATAGTATTGAATATATATAAATATATTAAATCACTGAAATAAGTGATATTATTGTTGTTAAAAAATATTCACTTAGGTAACCGCTAATGTAACCTCTAATGTAACCACTTCTGATACATATATGTATATATACTATACTATATAAGTATATATATACTGACAATTTGGTAAAATCAGTCAATTATATTAAAACAAATATATAGAAATAATTATATAATTATTCACAATATAAATTTATATTGTATATTAATTAATGTATTTAGGAATATTAATATTCCTAACAATGACAAAACAAATATATTTAAATAATTAATAAATATTATTTGTAAAATAGTAGATATTAATAAATCGTGGGTATTATCAATAGTTCAATTAGGATTTAATAAATTAAAATTAATTTAGGATAATGTGGTCTCAAAAAAAATATGTGATCAAATTTTAACCGATTATGTAGATTACGAGATCTACATAATTCATTCATTTGAACATATCTAGATGAAATATAACTAGAACGACATTATATATTATACCATGTAATTAAAATTAAATACATTAAAAGTAACAAAATTATAAAATGTATTTATAATTTTAGAAGTCATTCCTATGATCTTGATTGTAAATAATAAAATTAACTGGAATATGTCAATTGGTGAATATAATTTTAGTGTGTAGAAATTGTCATATATTATTATAAAAATTCCATTATTAATCAAAATAAAACTACAGGTTCTAGATGACTAACCGGCGATAAATATGAAAATATTAAAAATAACAATTTAAATATATGTTATGATAATAATAGTTAATAGTAGTTAATGCTAGTAATATTAGCATAATAAAATGAAATAAATTGAATTATTTGGAATTTTTACTTTCATATAATAAATATAACATTATATACTTAGTTGACATATTTTAAACTGTATATGATAGAGATTATCCATATTTAATCGGTAGAAAAAATTATATACTATTTAGATACGATAAATTAATTCATAGAGGACATGTTGCGATATTTTGTAAATCTAGTTTATTTCCTGTAAGAAATGTTATTAGACACATAAATGTTCAAAATATACATTTAAAAATTAATTCAAAAATTCCATTTAATATTATATGTGTTCATAAATCTCCAAATTGTAATACAATATATAATGAACAGATATGTAAATTATTTAATATAACCCAACAAAATTCTAATTCGTCAATAATTATATGAGATTTTAATTAACAAATTTTAATTGGAAAAAATATACATTTCCTAGTTACTCCAAAAAATTATACATACTTTTCAATTCGATTATTAAAAATTCATTTTCACAATTAATAAATAAGCTAACTCGTAATCATAATATATTGATTTACTTTTTATTAATGAAAAACAAATACCATATAATATAAATATTGGAGACTATTTCGGATTATACAAAAATAAAAGTGACCACTAATCTATTTCATTTAATGTAAATATTGAAAAATACCCATGTAAAAAGATTTAAAAATCCAATAATTTTGATTTAAATAATGCTAATATAAACTTGATCAAATATTATCTTTATAGATTTAATTGCAATTTGCCCATGGGCATATCTAAATTAAATTGATTATAATATCGATCAAAAAGTAGAATATTTTAACAATGTTCTAAATAAATTACTTATATCATAAGTTCCTAAAATAAATTATACAATAAAACAGGTACTTCCATAGAATATATTGAAATTGAAGAAGCAAGTAAAAATGTATTTCGAAAATCTAACACTAATTGGCAATATAAATATAATTGGAAATAAGCTAAAAAAAACGTATCCACAAATTAGAATCTATAAATATTAAAAGAGAGATTAGTGCAATTAATTCAAAAAATAAATTAAAGTTTTATAAATTTATAAATTTTTATATGTTTTTATAAGTATCAATAGAATTACAATTACCAACATGTTTAAAATTTGATATAATGAATTGGATAATACAAAATGAGTAGATATAATATATATATATTGATTTTACAAAAGATTTTGATGTTGTTTTTCGTGAAAAACTATTTTATAAATCAAAAGCATACTGAATAGCTAATAACATAATAAAATGTTTTTATAATTTGTTATCGAATATATCTCAAATTACACGGGTTGAACATTATTTTTCAAATAGTTCAATTGTAAAACCTGAAGTACCACAAGGATCATTTTTAGGTTCAATTTTATTTTTATTATATAAGTATGATCATCTATAGTATATATTCTTCAACAATTCATATTGATTTATTTTCCGATGATTATAATATCGATCTAAAAGTAGAATATTTTAATATAAATAAATTTAATATTAAATTTAAAATCTTTAGTATCTCCCGTAATTGATATATCACCTATACTATTTTATTTTCAGATCTCGACAAAGCAAATACATTACATTCATATTTAATTCAATTCAACAAAATAATAATGGAAATTTACCCGAATTTTATAATTTAACTAAACAACAATTTGATAATATTGAATTAAATCCTGAAATAATAAAAATATTTTTAAATAGATAACAAATTACACATACATTCGGAACTGATGGGATACCATATTATATGTTAACATTATTATCTAATGAATTGTGTAGGCCTTTATATAAATTATTTTTAATTCATTTTAATTATCGGGTAATATACCGAAAATTTGAAAAAATCTATAAACTAACTAATTTAAAAAAATGTTGAACCATTAAATTCAAATAACTATAGACCAATTTAAATACAATTATATAATGTAGGTTATTATAACGTATTATTTCTAAACAATTAATTTTTTTATTTTAAATCTAATAATTTATTAATACGAAATCAATATTGTTTTATAAGTGAAAAATCAACAGAATTACAATATACAATATTTTTAAAATGTTGGTATTGTAAATTGAATAATAATAAATGTGTAGATATAATATATATTAATTTTGCAAAACTTTTGATGTTTTTTCTCATAACAAACTATTTTATAAATTAAAATCATACGGTATAATACAATAATAAAATGAAACTTTAGGGAAGGTTACTCCATCTAAATATTTTATAAATAATATTTAATTAGAAAACGTTACTTTTTTATAAAGATTTAGTAATAATATTTGTGAATAATTTTATATTTAATACACATATTTTTATTGAATTCATTTTTTAGATGAATTACTACAAAATCCCCTAGAGCATTATTAAATGCATATACAATTTATTGCAGACTAATTTTAGAATATGCATCCATAATTTGGTCACCATTTTCAAAAGTTAGTAAATGTCGTAGTCTCATAGACCAAATTGAAAGGGTGCAAAGAGTATTTACTAGAATATTAATTATAAGATTGGTAGGATATACAAATTCATCACATTATAATTATAAATTATATAAAGAGATATTGGAATATTTTAAATTAGAATCACTTGAACTTAGAAGATTAAAAATAGATCTAGCCACAATTTTTAAAATTTAAAATAATTATACAGATATAAATATATCTGATATCCTTAACATTTCGAATAATTGTAGAACTAGTGGTAATTGTAAAATATTAAATATAATACATAATTATGATAAATCAATTAAAAATATAATTAATAAGAACAGTTAATATGTGGAATTGATTAAATAATTATATCATAAAATCTTTAAAAATTCTCAATATAGGGGGATAATATCAATTCTAACAAATAGTATTGTACCCATTATACAATGTTATACATTTTTTTAAATAATATATTTAAACATTTATATATTAGAGAATATATATATTTATAAATACAATAAATGTAATGAATATATGATACTATAAATGATATTAAATAATTATATAAATTAATATTGAAATATTTCCACAGCTATATCAACGATTACTAGACAACCTGATAGTATTTACTTTGATCCCAACGTGGTGTACGTAGAAACAATGAACATCGCAATTGTAAAATTGAGTGATGACCTTCATGTGACATTGTTACGTATTAATACGGTTAGTAATCACGTGATCGTAATTATGTCTATATATATATATATATATATATTTTTTTTTTTTTTTTTTTTTTTTTTTTATTTGGTGGAGTCCTTTCATCCCATCCAGGAACTTAGATGAAGTTTTCACTTATAACCATACATGGCTCTAATGTCCCTTCAAAGCCGCTCTCATGTTAAGGCATCAATGGTTTTAACGAGAGCCGATCATTTATTTATACACAATTATATAAGATCACTTCTAAATAATATTTTAAGACCCATTTTATAAAATTAATTAATGGTCCGGACGAGGGTCGAACCCGTGTCCTACTGCTTGTGTGTCTGACGCCTTAGCCACTGAGCAACACAGGCAGTTAAAATACATGCTCAGATATAGGAATATATATATGTAGTGTATGATTAGTAATTGACATAAAAATTTAAAATATATAATGTGTTAATTAATACTGATAGGAGTAAGTATTAATTAATACTGGTGATAATGAAATAAATTAAATTGAATATGAGGTAATGATGTATATATATATATGTATATGAATATACAGATATATATAATAATATTATACAAACTATTGATGGTATATATAAATATAAATTAATATATTATATATAAAGGTAAGTTATGATTATTAGTGTTAATACTATAAGTGGTGTATATATGAATATATAAATATATAGAAATATATATTATGGATATTGTATATGGGCAATGCATGGTGTATGAATAAGTATATAAATATACAACACATGAATATATATTGTCTATAGATATTGAATATGTGATATAGGAGTTAATATAGTATTTAAGATGGTCAAACTAAGGATAACAAACTAATAGAAGTATATATATATATGTAAGTGATAATAATGTAAAGTAATACTGCAGAAATGAAATAAGGAATGTGTAAATAAATAAAACGAAAATAAGTAAGGAATTTATGTATGTTTATGTAGTGTATGATAAATAAAAACGTTATGCCACTATAGGTAACCTGTTCGGAAGATCTGAAGAAGGGGGGAAGTATAGAATTTGCTGTGAAGGATAGTGACCGTGAAGGACTCGTAAATATAAAATATTATCTTTAAAAAGACGTGTTAGGATAGACAGAGGAGTCGAGACATTTCTCCGAAACAGATTTTACTACACTTTGATCTTAGCCAAAAGGCCGAGAAGCGAAATACACTAATGTATTTATACTAATACATAATTTTAAACAATACATATGATATATATATATATATAATATGTAGCTCAATATTTATAAAATATTATTTAGATTATGTCGCAATCTGAAATATATTTGAGTCAGTATGTTAAAGCCGATAATAGGTTATTATAAATTAACAGATTATCAATGGTCTGTGTTTTTCTAATAAAATATACCCTACAAATATATCACATACATTTTGTTATTTTGTATAGTCTAAGATCACACGACAGCGCTGTGAAGTTCAATATATAGTTAGATATAAATGTTGATGTATATAACATACATTATTATTATTAAAATAAGGATTTTAAACGTTTGTAATGAATACTTTTTTTATCAAATATTAACATACTAATTATTTTATATTTATAGATTAGAAAATTTTAAAATTGATTTTTTTAAATGTAATCTGGAAATACTCAATAATTTTCTAGAATTTAAATATATTTTTTTATATACATATATATATTTTCAAAATAAACAAGTTATATAAACATATAAACTTACTATATACAAAATAAACCCTTTAAAAAAAAGTTCGGTTCCTATCATTTGTATTCTTATTTTTATATTTGTAATTATAGTCACAATAATTTTTTTTTAAATATATGCATATAGCATTACAAAATACATTGGCTAATTGTAATTATTCAATGATAATTCAATTTTTTTCATTTACTGAGAATGTTTATTTTTTAATGTATATATATATAAATTGTGTGACTGTATATGTTTATAATGTTATTAAATATATTTATTATAAAATATGATATAATAATATATCTCATATTTACGTTTATACATTATACATATTGGGGGATAATATCAATTTTAACAAATAGTATGCTATCCATTATACAATGTTATATATTTTATTATAATAATATGTTTAAACATTTATATAATAGCGAATATATACATTTATAAATACAATACATTTAATGAATATATTATACTATAAATGATATTAAATAATAATATAAATTAATATTGAAATATTTCAACAGCTATATCAACGAATACTAGACAACCTTTAGTATTAACTTTGATCCCAAACTAGTACACGGAGCAACAATAAACATTACAATTGTAAAATTGAGTGATGACCTTCAGGTGACATTATTACGTAATATTACGGTTAGTAAACACGTGATCGTAATTATGTCTACGTGTATATATATATATATATATATATATATATATATATATATAATATGTAGTAAGACTCTATGCAAAAGGTTACATTTAGTTATTTTAAATTTACATGAATGGTTCACTAATAATAGATTAATATTAAATATTGATAAAATAAAAGTACTACCTTATAAAGATACAAATATTATTAATAGTATATCAATTAATTCAACTGAAATAAGCTTAGTATCAAGTTATACTTTTCTTGGAGTTATTTTAGATAATAATTAAAATTTTAAAGAACACATAAGAAAAATACAATCGAAATTATCACATGTCATATATATATATATATTAAGAAAGCTGAGCTATTTACCAATATATATTTTAAAGCTTCTTTACAACTCTTTGTTTTTGCCTCATATTATGTAATGTTTAGAAATTTGGGGAAATAATTTTAATAATAACCTTCAATGTATTTCAACTCTACAAAAAAGGCTGTTCGAATTGTAAATACAAATATCTTTAAAATTATCAATAATATATTTATTTTGACTAATACTACAAATTTATTTGTATGTTATAAATAAATATATATTATAGATACACATTTTGTATTATTCAATTCATTATATCAACATTTTAAATATTTTGTTAATTTTAATTATTTTGATTTTCTACTTATAAAACACTATAAAAACTTATAAATTAATAAAACTTAAATTTATTTTTGAATTATTTGCATTAATCTCTCTTTTAATATTTAAAGATTCTAATTTTGTGGATACATTTTTTTTTCTTCTTTCCAATTATATTTATATTGCAAATTAGTGTTAGATTTTCGTAATAAATGTTTTACTTGTTATTTCAATTTCATTATATTTTTTGTAAGTACCTGTTTTATTGTTTTATTTATTTTAGGAACATATGATATAAGTAATATATTTAGAACTTATTAAATGATTCTACTTTTTGATCGATATTATAATCAATTTAATTTATATATGCACAAATAAATATACAAAGATGATATTTAATCAATGTTATATTAACATTATTAACATCAAATTGTTTGATTTTTAAATATGTATACATAGGTATTATTCAATATTTACATTAAATGAAAGATAATAGTGGTAACTTTTTTTTGTGTATGATCCGAAATAATCTCCCTAGATATATCTCTGATCTAATTAAAAAACGTACAATATTACCTTCTCTTCATTAACAAAATGCTTATCTCCATATCTCCCAGAACTCTAGTAAAACTTTCCTACATTCTAGAGCTTTTAAAAATTCCCGTCCCTCCATATGTAATTCCATCCCTCCTACCATTCGTTCTATTAAATCCCACAAAAGATTTATAAATTTTACTATTTATTTTATCTCTACCTCTAATAATAAAATCATCTAACTTATTATTTGTATCCGTGTAATATTCAACGTATTTTATTTTTTAATTGTTATGGTATTATTATTAACCTATTATACTTTCTTCCCTATATACTCTACAATGTTTTTATCCTATATATATATGTATATTTATTGTATATTATTTGTGTGACTATGTATTACATATTTATAATTTAATTAAATAAATTATTATATTGTAAACATTATATTATATAATAATATATCTTATAATTATGTTTATACATTATACATATTGGGGGATAATATCAATTCTAAAAATTAGTATGCTACCCATTATACAATGTTATATATTTTATTATAATAATATGTTCAAACATTTCACATAATATATAATAGCGAATATATATATTTATAAATACAATACATTTAATGAATATATGATAATATAAATGGTATAAAATAATAATATAATATAATATTGAAATATTTCAACAGAAATATCAACGATTGAGATATTAAAGTATGTATGTTTTAAAAATAATCAATTTAATTTAATATATATAATGTGTTAAATGAATACTATTTTCCTGTAGTATAATTATATAATATTAAAATACTAGTATAATGTATATTATTTTATTACAAAAAATAAAGAATAATGTATGTTTCGGTATTTCTAATATGTTAATTATATTCGTCATAGAAACACTCGCTTTGATTCTATATTAAAATATATAATAATAAGTTATAGTATAATACAATTAAATAATATTAAAATATTTGTTATTTTTATTATAATATATATTTACATTATGGAAATATAATTTAAATAAGACAAGGTATATCATATACACCATTTCGTAACATAAATAGTCCAAATGTTATATTTTAACAACATAAAATATGATAATTTATTTACTGGGAATGTTTATTTTTGAATATATATAAATTTGTGACTGTATAATGTAATTAAACATGTGTATTATACAATATTATATAATATTATATCTCATAATTACGTTAATACATTATACATATTGGGGGATAATATCAATTCTAACAAATAGTACGCTACCCATTATACAATGTTATATATTTTATTTAAATAATATGTTTAAACATTTATATTTTAGCGAATATATATATATGTTATATGCGCTACGCTTGTTTTATATATCTAATATAGATGTTTAAGTACTGACTGTATTTCTAGAAGTGACTTGTTGAATTTAGGATATGACTTTTATCAAATCATTCATGCATATCAACAATGGAAATAGGAATGCATATGATACGCTACAGTGCACACACTTGTATAATACTAATAATATACCTTACAACATCCACCCACTACCTAAGAAAAATAGTGACCACACTATTTGTTTATAAAAAACATTATATATATATATTTTTTTTTTTTTTTTTTTAACAAAATGACTACCCATAATATATATGCCATTACCTAAAAGTATAACCTACACAACCCTAAACTATAACTAAAACTAAACCTTAATCCTTGGTTACTCTTAAATTGATCCTATTTTCCACCCTACATGTCTGGCCAAATTTAATTTTATAGGCAGAAGTACCTTTAACTCTACCTTCAACTTCCCATTTTTCCTCACCCCAAATATTTTCTAATTTCCGTCTACCTAATTTACGTTTTTTTATTCTAACTATAGTCCCAGCCTCTAATTCGTCTTCTTTCTTTTTGTCATTTATTTTTTTTCTAGTTAATTCTATTCTATGTTTTACTTTACTGCCGATTTCTCCCATTTTCTGCTTCGTCTCCCATAACCAATCACTTTCCGTGCCTCTCCCATACCTCTCTAATCTTAAATCAACTGGTAATTTTTCTTCACGTCCAAACATTAAAAAAAATGGAGAAAACCCTGTTGTCGCATGAGGCATAATATTATACGCATGAATCATTTTGGGTAAATGAATCGGCCATTTGGACTTTTCTTCCGTACACAAAACTCTTAATAAATTAATAATAGATCTATTCATGCGTTCGCATTGTCCATTACCTTCTGGATGATAAGGACTAGTCCTACTTTGGTTAATATTAAATAACTTACATATTTCCCTAACTACTTCCGCTTGAAAATTACGTCCTTGGTCGGTATGTATTCTCTCCGGAGTCCCATAACAATAGATCCACTCATTCATTAATATCTTAGCTACCGTAATTGCTAACTGATTTCTAGTAGGAATAGCTCTAGTAAACTTAGTATATGAATCGGTCATTACTAATATACTCTCTCTTCCATCTGAGGATTTATCAATATTAACGAAGTCTAGAAACACTAACTCCAATGGTCTAGTTGCACCTAAATATCCCATATCTATTTTAGGATTTCTACCCCCTCCCTTAGATACTTGACATATTTCGCACTTATCTATATACTCCTTAATATCTCTATATCTACCTACCCAGGTATACTTTAGACTGATTCTCGCTACCGTTCTATCTATACCCTGGTGACCATTGGCATCGTGTACCCCTTGTAAGATCTCCCTAATTAACTCACGTGGAACTACCAATACCTTATCACCATTTTTCCTATTCTTATATAGAACTCCTTCTTCTATTATGTAGTTATCATTATTTATTGACCCACTTTCTAAATGTTTTATTATCTCTTTTAACCTATGCTCCTCCATTTGCATCTCCCTTATCTTCCCTTCCTCTATGCCTGCTATTATACTAATATCATTGATCTCTAGATCATCCTCATATAATCTTTTGAAATCATCCCCTTCTACCTCATTATTCTCCTCACATCTCCTAGATAACGCATCTGCTACTATATTTGTACTACCTGTTCTATATTTAAAACGTATTGGAAATGGCGCTAGTCTTGATACCCACCTCTGCTCTAAAGCTGTTAACTGTTTCTTATTTTCTATACACGCTACAGCGCTATTATCTGTAAATATTGTACACTGTTTAGCCCCCATTAAGTAATGTTTAAATTTATCAGTTACCGCCCATACTACGGCAAGAAACTCTAGTTTCTTAGCCGAGTAATTAGCTTGATTTTCTTCTCCTGCCTTTAATGATCTACTAGCATATGCAATTACCTTCCTCTCCCCATCTATCACCTGGCTAAGAACAGCACCTAAACCAATATGTGATGCATCTGTCTCTAATATGAATGCTTCCTCGAATCTAGGTAATGCTAATATTGGTGCACTACTTAACTTATCTTTTATCTTCTGCATCGCTCTTTCACAGTCATCATCCCACTTAATATTTACCCGTCTACTCATTCTCTTACTTATACTACCTACCCCTGCCTCAGATTTCGTTAATTTTAATAATGGATGTACAATCTTAGTATATCCTTCTATAAACCTACGATAATATGATCCTACACCCAAGAATGACCTTAACTCCTTCAAGTTCTTTGGCCTTTTCCACTCTATGATCGTCTTAATCTTATCCGGTATCGTTCCTATCCCTTTATCTGATATCTTAAAGCCTAGAAAATGTATTTCATTTATAAATAATCTACATTTCCCTGTATTTAACTGAAATCCAGCTTCTTCCAACCTCATCATTACAACTTCAATATGTCCTAAATGTTCCTTCCATGTCTTAGAATAAACTAATATATCATCTAAATAACATACTACAAATTTATACATCTCTGATCTAAATAAGTTTGATATTACTCTCTGAAATGTAGCTGGAGCATTGGTTAACCCAAATGGCATTCTAGTAAACTCGTAGAGTCCCCAGGGGGAACTGAATGCTGTTTTAAATTGATCCTCTTTTACTATTTTTATCTGGTGATATGCTGACTTTAAATCGAAAGACGAAAATACTTTAGCTCCCCCTAGTGCCTCTAATGAATCATCTATCCTAGGAATTGGATATGCATCCTTAATAGTCTTATTATTCAGCTGCCTATAGTCTACACATAACCTAATTTCTCCTGTACCCTTTTTTACTACCACTAGTGGACTTGCATATTCACTATTGGACTTAACTATTACCCCTCCCATCTCCCACTTAACAATCTGATTCTTCACTGCCTCTACCTGGGAAGGTATTATTCGTCTATAAGGTTGAGCGACCAGTATTTTGTCTATTGTTCTAATACTGTGTAATCCTACTTTAGCAGAAGCTAATCTATCATTATTTAAAAAAAATATTTTTCTATATTTATAAGTTAATTTTTCTATGCTCTCCTTAAAAATTCTATTTTTACACCCTATATAAACTTTTACTATCTCCTCATTATTAATACTAACACTACTTATTCCATTTGATACCCTACTTCTTATATGAATTCCCCTACTCACTCCAGTAATCGATATAACCCCATAAGTCTGTAAAATATTCATACCTATTATAAACAATCCCTTAATATTAGTTACTATGAAACCTACCTTCTCACTCTTCTTACCCCATAATATAATATCCGTTATTACTTGTCCCCTATAGTCTAATTTAGTGCCATTTGCTGTTTTTAAATCAACTTTTGGGTTTACAGGTATTACTTTCAAGTCTAATGACCTTACCATCCCCTCTGATATCACTGAAACCTGACTACCTGTATCTATTAAACATTCAACTACCATCCGATTTATTACTACCTTTTCCCTAGGACATCTTCCTATTAACCTATTATTATTACCTATTTCCCTTGTACCCCCCTTTATTTTCCAGGCATTCGCCCCTTTCCTAGTTGCCTGATCTACTGGAAAGGTTGGCGGTTTAAATTCCTATTCCTACACCATCTACTAGTATGCCCTTCCCCTCCACATGTAAAACATCTAACTCTGTCTGTCCAGTTACCTCTTAATCTACCTTCCAACTCAGTATTCCTCCTCTCTAATATTTGTATACGTTCCTCCAACCTACTACCATCATTCCCTCTATTAGTTACTTCACCTATTACTTTATTAGTTTCTATCTTATAGCATATACCACCCTCCTTCACATTACTCATAGATTCAAACTACCTCGCCATTGAGCGTATTTCAGAAAAACTTTTTTTTTTCCCTGATATTAATAAATATCGCCGTAATTCGCAGTCAAATACATTTGTTTTGAATGAATCTGTCATTAGCCCCTCCCACCCATCTACATCCTCTTTCAAACTTAACCCTAATTTTAATATAGCATCTATAAACATAGTAATATTCTCCCCTTCTCGTTGTTTCCTATCAACTAAATCATGTAACCTCTCACCCCGTGACCTCCTACTACTACATCTCTCCCTTAAACTATTAAATATATGCTCTTTATTTAAAAGTTTATTGCCTAACATTGATAATTCTAATTTTGCACCACCTCTTATATGATATAACATATACCCTGCCGCATCCTCACCCTTATGACCCAATAAATCTACACATTCCTCAGCTCTTGCAATCCACTCACCAGCATCTGTACCCTCATTAAAATAATCTAGTTTAACATATGCTAAATCTTTCTTAGCAGGTCTACCTACTGGCTTACTATCTTCTCCCATATCTTCTATATCCCTCTTATAACTATGTTTAATTACGTAAATAAACTAAAAATATTATTTTAAAAATAATATTTTATTATCTAAAATAATATTTTATTATACAAGTGTATGCAAAGTAACAATATCAATACACAAACCTGTTATCCTATGTTGTATTTCAATTTCTTCCTCTAGCCACTGGTCCTAGTCAGCACTGGATACCGCTGTCACCAATGTTATATGCGCTACGCTTGTTTTATATATCTAATATAGATGTTTAAGTACTGACTGTATTTCTAGAAGTGACTTGTTGAATTTAGGATATGACTTTTATCAAATCATTCATGCATATCAACAATGGAAATAGGAATGCATATGATACGCTACAGTGCACACACTTGTATAATACTAATAATATACCTTACAACATATATATATATATATATATATATATATATATTTATAAATACAATACATTTAATGAATTTATGATAATATAAATGATATTAAATAACAATATAAATTAATATTGACATATTTCAACAGCTATATCAACGATTACTAGACAACCTGATAGTATTTACTTTGATCCCAACGTGGTGTACGTAGAAACAGTGAATATCACAATTGTAAAATTGAGTGATGACCTTCATGTGACATTGTTACGTAATAATACGGTTAGTAAACAAGTGATCGTAATTATTTATAAATATATAAATATAAATATATAAATATATATATATATATATAAATAAATAAATATTGTTTATTGAGATATAACAGTTCGTATGAAATAATAAATATAAGTTATAAATTATAATGTATAGTTATTTTATATCTCAAAAGGCCATAGAGTTAAGGTTCCGTTGAGGTCCTTTTCTGGTCTATCGCCGGGGATTCTTTGCCGTTGCGTACGGTATTGATGTCGTCGTTGTTTTCAGATTGTTGAATGTCGTTGTTATTGCTATAGTTGTTGATTATTGTTGTTGTTGTTGTTGTTTTTATATTGTTGCTGATGTTGTTGTTGTTTCTTGTATCGTCGTTGTTGTTGTTGATATCGTCGTGTTTCTTGTTGTTGGTTGTTGCTGATGTATTCGTAGTTGTAGTTGATTAAAGTTTTAAATAGGTGTTCGTTGTTGATTAAAAATGATAAAAAGGAAAAAGGAGAAAGTAATTACATTTTTTTTTTTTTTTTTTTATTTTTAACTAATATAATAATCTAATAATCTAATAATAGATCCAGTTTAATTTGTGTCTTGAATTTATGTTTGTTATTGTTAATAACATCGTTATTAATCAAAGAATTCCACAGTCTCGGTCCAGTAATAAGGATACTATTCAGTATTTGTGTGTATTGTGTTTTTAAAATTGTGTAAGTGTGACTATTTCTTGTTTTATAGTGTGTTTTGTATAGTAGGAAAACATTTTTATATTTATTGGTGTATTGTTTGTGTAATGGTTGTACATTAGTATTATAGAGATGAATTTAATTTGTTTTTTTATTGGTAGTATATTGTTGGAGATGAAGAGATTCTCTGTATGTTCTTGGTATTTGTTGTTGTTGATAATACGAATTTTTTTTTGTAAGTTGTATAGCTTTTATATATATACTATGTATTTTATGAACAATGAACATTTTAAATAATACATATGATACATAATATATATATATATATATATATATATATATATATATATATATATAATATATAGCACAAATATATATATTTATAAAATATTATTTAGATTATGTCGCAATCTGAAATAATTCAAGGACAACTTATCATGAGATACACCCTTATTGTAGTGTGCATATTTACAATAGAGTTGTTATAGTATTGGTAATTAGAGATGATCAATTATTGAAAAGTTGGTATTCGAGATGTTATTAAAGTTTAGTATTACGTATAGGTGATATAATGGATTAGATCAAAATTATATATTACACTATTTTTCTTAATAAATAATATTACATTTGTAATTTCATATATATTATTATATAAGTTCATATACTGCAGTATTAATAACAATTAAATGTACGATATATTTAATTATCATACTATTTAAATTAATAAGTTAATGTGATAGATTATATTTAATTACGTAATTAATTGTCCTCAAATATGACGAGTAATGTATAGAATAACCATATATGGGCGTGACTTAATAATCTATTGTGATTTGTAATCACGTGACTTCATATTTCCAGGCAACGGTATTATGTTTATCGTTTAATAATTAATAAACATATACCTATATTACGATATAAAGAGAACACTGATATATTCTATTTAATGAGTCGTAGTAACCATTACCTGTATATTTAGTTATGTAATAAGTGTTAAAGACATGTGACGAAACAATATGAACAATATAAGAAAACCTAGATATATCCTTTACTATTATATCATGTATATATTTAACATACTCAATGTATACTATCAATTCAATCTATATCTAGATATTTATTTTATATCATTTCATTTTTAATATGTATTAATATATTAAATGCATATTAAATTAAAGTTATTTTATCATTACATTTATATTTAGAATTACTTTGTATCTAATAAGATATAATGGGATACATTTATTAAAGTATATATATATTATTATTAAGTATAACATATCAATCGATTAACTATGAATAATAATTTAAAATGTGATATAAAATTATTTAGTAGATGATTATTAATCGAATAATTATCGAATTATATTTTAAATCAATTAGTTTATAGATAAAAAATTAGAATAATTGTAAATACCTTATATAAATTAACTCAATTAACTTATAATGTTATACATTACTAATACATGTATTTTTATCGTGTGTTTATTATTGTAATATTTTCGTTATGTATCAAAACAAAATTATTTTAATAGTGTAAATACAATTTAATAATTATCGCAATTAATAATTTATAACCAACACTGTAAAAAATTAGGGTACAACAACTCATTTTTATAGGGTACGGTAATCACAAAATCGAATATTATGAGTGATGTACCCTAATTAGGGTACACCATGAACAAATGCATTAGGGTACGATGCAACGCTTTTTTAGGGTACATCAATGCTATTAATTAGGGTACACTGTATCAAAAAATGAAAAATGATAGTGATGTACCCTAATTAGGGTACAATATATACAAAATCGTTAGGGTACAGCACTATACATTTTTAGGGTACATAATATCTATTTGTTAGGGTACACCATGTTCAAAAATATAACATTACTCAAATGTACCCTAATATAATAAACGCGCGGGGTGGTGGTTGTAAGTCTCAACTATAGTTGATACCCTATACACTGTTACAAATAAGGGTATAACATTATGAATTATATGGTATAACATATGGAAATACGAGTTATACCATACAATTACGTTAAATGGTATAAGATCACAAATTGTATAGTATAACATTTGTTTTTTTAGTTATACCATATAGCTTAATTTAAATGGTATAAGATTACGAATTATATGGTATAACATTCGTAATCTGTAGTTATAGGTATTACCTACCATTAGCTATTAAATATAATGGTATAACTTTATGAATTATATGGTATACAATATGGAAATAAAATAAGTTATACCATAACATTTTAAAATTAAGTTTATATTTGATTGAATATAAAATGTATAAGAAATATAATTCATAATAGTATCCTTCATAATATCCTTAATATAACAGTCTACTTATTGTTGTGTTTTATTATTATAGACGTAGCATTTATTGCTTCTAATTGCAATTAATCTATAGTTTTGAGAAACTATATAGATTCCCCATAGGGAAATATGTACACATATACATATTTCCTATATTTTATATACAAATACTTATAATTATTCGAGTATATGTATATATATATATATATATATATATATATATATATATATATATATATATACATAATTCCATTTTATTTATTAATATATTCTATGTCCATATACACTCAACATGATAAGCATCTATTTTTTAACACATTACAATATACATAAGGTATTTATACTTATATTATATATATATATATATATATATATATATACAAATTATATCACATATATAATAATATAAAAGTTTATATAATATATAATTTTATAATATATTTATATATTATAATAATATAATAATATTATAAATAATTATTTATAATATATAATTAAATTGTTAGAATATAATTATATAATTATATATATATGTTATAAAGTCAAAGTTGTAGATATATCGATTAATGTAATATACATTTACATGCATTTAGCATTACGTAACAGAAATCGATATATCTACATAACAACTTTAATTTAAACTATATTTCGGTGTCTCGCTCTGTGTTAATTACATAGCCATAGCCATGTAAATGTTTATTTTTCTGATATTTTATATTTTTATCGTCTGTAAAGTATATTTCGTTATTTTTCTATAGAATAAATTCCACTCGGTGAGATTGCCTCAATCTTCGGTCTGCATCTCATCGGGTAGGTACTATTATTATTATAATAATTATTATTATTTTATATTATTATTATGTTCAACAGGTCTTTACTTTGATTAATAAACTGTATTAGAACATTCACTTTATTACATATATATATATTATAAAGCCATGATAACTATATGCTATAAATTAATATGCAGGAAACTGATGAATTATTTGCAGAATTTCAAATTTCATTTAAAATATCATAAAAACTGCCTGAGAGGAATAGTGAGTTGATGGGTATGATAAAGCATATAACGTATATACAAAAATATATACACGAATATATTGATGTAGGCTACTAGGTAGCGCTACTAGGCAAACTGATCAAACAGGTAATTTAGTTATCTAATTAATAACATTAGTTAAATATCTATATAAAATAAATATGCAATTATATTTTATTAGTCCATGGATACTATATATCCATATATGGTCAATTATTTATTTTATTTTTAGCTCACAATGTAATTAAATTTAAATAATATTAATAATAGGTATATATATAAATAATGTTAACTGTTGTACACATATTATGAATATCATTCTATCCTTAATCAAATATAGATATAAAATGTATAATTAAATATATAATTTAATATTTCCTAAAATAGATGCGGGAATCTTATATTTTATGATGGAAGTTTGCGAATTATTGAAAAATTAATTTACAATGAAAATAAAGATAAGGTTACTTAATTACTTAATAACTATAGATTTAATATTAATAGTTATAGTATTATTAATATTATAGTTATTTTATGATTTTTCGTATGATAATTCAAAAGTATAATATACTCTATTATATATATAACTGCAGTAATTAATATAATATAGTGGATTTTTCTAATTACAATTCTATATTTTATATAGTATTATCATATATGATATTAACTGTATAAAGTTTCTTATATATAATATAAGATCTTATAAGATACATATTTATACTATTATTATATACTCTAGTATACTATATATATATATATATATATAAATAAATGAATGAATAATTAAAATGTGAGTATCCTATATAAATTTATTTTTAATAACTAGTTACAATAATTATATAAAAGAGAATAATTCAACAGGAAAAATAATGTGTTTGAATTATTTAATATATATCTATTAATATAATATATATCATTTAATTTATATTCAATATATTCTCAGAACAAGGTAAAGAATAATACAGACGAGGCTATTATATCTAGTGTCTGTTGCAGTTGCGTCAACTGGGTATTTACTAGATATAGAGAACTCACTGCAATCTGAGGAGGAATATGCAACAATGGTGAGTTTTTATATAATTGATAGGTATTATTATTTAATGTATATTTATTACATAAATTAATATTACAAATATAATAATTATTATGGTTGACCTGTTTATATAAAACATGAGTTAACAATAAACATTATTAGTCATTAATAGTTGATATAATATTCAATATAATATATATATATATATATATATATATATATATATATATATATTTCACAGTGATTAGTATTATATTTTGTAAAAAAGGTTGTTCCTATGAGAACATACTTTAATTTGTCAAAGAAATTTTAATTAGATATGTATTAAATATAGTTATTAATATGGATGCATATATATATATATATAAATATTTATATTACAATTATTATATATACAATATATACTCATAAACAATAAAGCAATATTATAACATCATTAAAACATGAAATAAACTTTTCCAAAAATTAAAAAAGACTTATCATTTACAAATACCATCCTGACCTATCCCTACACAATATCTATATATGTATTACTAATAGACATTTAAAAAAAAAAGAGTGTATAAATAAAACTTCAATTAAATATTTATTAATTATTATTATATTTACATCAGCTATATGCAAAGAACATTTAAAATCCTATCAAGTTCTAGATGAGGAGATGTGCTAAAGGTAATGCAACAAAGGGTCAATAGGAGGACAAAGTGACTTGATGATGTTAATATAGACAGTTTCATTTTTAGTTATTGTATAATACACATTCACTTCAATATTTATTTATTATTGTTTTTCTATAGGTATCTGAAAAGACGAATGTGGAGGACCTGGGGGAAATGATTTCTACAATAAATATAATTTAAGATTAATTATTTATTTATTAATACCTAATTACAGAGTTCTCACGCGACCATATCATGTTATTATTTTCCATTTTTCTCAGTCCGTCATCAGTGTTTGTAATTTGTCTTCTTAACAGACCCAATGTTTCTTTATGATGTATATAGATGTTGTGGGTTGTCTCCCTGTTTCGTATGTTGTATAGCATGCCGTTCTTTGTCTTCCATAAAATTAAGTTGTGTACCTTATGCAGTGTCCTGCTAGTCGCAATCTTCTTTGTTTAATTACCCAATTGATCTTTGGCATTCCATGTACTTTGTATGTTGGTAATATTGTCTTTCCATGATGTGTTTGTTATCATTCTAGCCTATTAATAATTTAGGGTACGGCATCAATAATAAGTTAGGGTACGGCATCAATAATAATTTAGGGTACGGCATCAATAATAAAGTAGGGTACAAAATCGTTATTAAATTAGGGTACGGCATCAATAATAATTTAGGGTACAAAATCGTTAATAAATTAGGGTACGGCATCAATAATAAATTAGGGTACGGCATCAATAATAATTTAGGGTACGGAATCAATAATAATGTAGGGTACGGCATCAATAATAATTTAGGGTACGGCATCAATAATAATTTAGGGTACGGCATCAATAATAAATTAGGGTACGGCATCAATAATAATTTAGGGTACAACATCGTTAATAAATTAGGGTACATTTAGGGTACAGAAGACTTAAATTTGCTAGGGTACACATCAATCTTTTTAGGGTACAAGTATTCATTTATAGCATGATGGACCCTAATTAGGGTACGGCTATACAGACATGGTTTACACCCTAATTTTTACTAATCTTGTACCCTAATTTTTTACAGTGAATGTATATACTTTATTATATCATTATATATTAAAAGTTATGAACACTATAAAATATGCCGGGGTTCAATTATATTTGAGTCAGTATGTTAAAGCCGATCATAAGCTATTATAAATTAACAGATTATCAATGGTCTGTGTTTTTCTTATTAAATATACCCTAAAAATAAATCACATATATTTCTTATTTTGTAATAAAAAGGTCACACCACAGCGCTGCGAAGTTCAATATATAGTTAGATATAAATGTTGATATATATAACATACATTATTATTATTAAGATTTTAAACATTTGTAATAAATACTTTTTCATCAAATATTAACATACTATTTATTTTATATTTAGATATAATTATTAGATATAAATAATAAAATTATGTAATATGTAGAGTACGAGAACGTATTATTTCTAAAAAATTAGTTTTTTAATTTAAAATCTATAAATTTATTAATAAAAATTCAATATTGTTTTATAAGTGGAACAAGAGAATTACAATTAACAAAATGTTTAAAATATTGATATTGTGAATTGAAAAATAACAGATGTGTTGATATCATATATATATATATATATATATATATATATTGATTTTTAAAAATCTGTTGATGTTTTTTATCATAAAAATCTATTATATAAATTAAAAGAATACTGAATAGCTAATAAAATAATAAAATGGTTTTATAATTTGTATCGAATTTATCTCAAATTACACGGTTTGAACATTATTTTGTAAATAGTTCAATTGTAAAATCTGGAGTACCACAAGGATTAGTTTTAGGTACAATTTTATTTTTATTGTATATTAATTATCTTCCTAGTAAATTGTATTCAACAATTCATATTTATTTATTTGCCGATGATACACAAATATATTTGTCTTACAAATCTGAGAGTGAAAGATTTCTTCTACAAAATAATTTAAATTTATTTTCATAATGGGCAAATATATTATCAAATATGCAGTTAAGACTTTAGGGAATGTCACTCCATCTAATTATTTTATAAATAATATTCAATTAGATGGGTTACTTTTTTATAAAGATTTAGGAATAATATTTAAGAATAACCTTTTATTTAATAAATATATTGGTTATATTTGTAAAAAAGCTTATTTTTCTAAAAATTAAATGTTCAGATGTATAACTACAAAATTCCCTAGAGCATTATTAAATGCATATACAATTTATTGCAGACCAAAACAAAATATGTTTTGAGAAACACTTTTTTTAACATAAATTTATAATTTTATATTGATTTATATTTACTTTTGTATCTTATAATCCTTATAAGGAAATATTAATATACCTAAATCTAGATTCTCTAGAAATTAGAAGCACTAGATATGCTATTGTCATGGTATATAAACTATTTAATGGATTAATATCTATAGATGTATCATCTATTATTAATATAAAAACTACCGACTACAATACAAGAGGCCATTCTATGCAAATTAATATAAATAAATGTACTATTCAAAATTAAATTAAATCTATTTATATGATATGTTTTATATGACGGAGTGTTTTGATATATTGTGTTAGTGTGGGAATGGTACATATAGGTGAAAAGGGATTTAATAGTAGTGAGAAGTAAGTATGTATAGTATTCTTATTGTTGGCACAAATAATATCCCTAGGAATGTAACCTTATTCAACCATATCCTTGAATTTTACACACCATATACTCTTTCTCATTTTAGTATTCATTTCAATTTAATATATAATGTGTTAAATGAATAATATTTCTGTAATAGTATTATCATTATATAATATTAAAATATTAGTATAAAATATATCTAAATTATTATTTACAACAAAAAATAATACTGTATTTGTCGGTGTGTTTATAATATGTTTCTTGGAAATAATAAATGGTATGCTATATTAAAATATAGAATAATTAGTTATAGTATATGTTAATTATATAATATTACACATTTAATTATTTGTATTATAATAAATATTTAAATTATGTTAATATAATTATAGAAATAGATCAAGGTGTATCATATGCATCACTTCAAATATAAATGTTTCACATGTTATATTTTAACAACATACAATATGATAATATTTTTACTGAGTATGTTTATTTTTGAAAATATATATATATATAAATGTGTGTGTGACTGTATATGTTTATAATGTAATTAAACATATGTATTATTATAAAATATTATATAATAATATATCTCATAATTACGTTTATACATTATACATATTGGGGGATAATATCAATTCTAAAAAATAGTATGCTACCCATTATACAATGTTATATATTTTATTTAAATAATATTTTTAAACATATTAAATAATAATATAAATTAATTGTGCAATATTTCCACAGCTATATCAACGATTACTAGACAACCTGATAGTATTTACTTTGATCCCAACGTGATGTACGTAGAAATAATGGACATAACAATTGTAAAATTGAGTGATAACCTTCAGGTGACATTGTTACGTAATATTACGGTTAGTAAACACGTGATCATAATTATTTCTACGTATATATATTAATGTATTTATATTAATACATCATTTTAAACAATATATATGATATATAATATATATATATAATATGTAGCTCAATATTTATAAACTATTATTTAGATTATGTCGCAATCTTAAATAATGCAAGGAACAATAATCATGAAATATACCCATATTGTGTTGGGCGTATTTACAATTGTATTAACATTTGACTGACCATTAACTTACCCTGATTCACAGGTTTAGCTATGTTGTATTCTGGACATTAATATTAATAATAACAATAATATTACATTGAGATACAATCTTTGAACTTAAAACAGAAAACTATCAAAATCCATTCTACACTTTATATGAATAATATTAGTTTACCTCTGAATTATTGCCAGAAAGTAGATCATATAGTTCACATGTGCAATGCCACCTTACTCTACAATACCTGTAAGTAATAATGTGGTGAAGTATATCTTAATAAGTAGATGTTTATATAAATATCACGAGATATTAGATAATTATGTAAAGATATTAGTAATATTTGACGAGGCGTGATTACTATGTATAGTAATGTTGACTTACAATGCAAAATTATAATTCTACACTTTATACTATGATGTATGCATCCAAAAAAATAATAATCCAAAAATGAATTATTTATATACTTTAGATGGTTTTATAATACATATAATATATTGAATAGTGAACTTAATTATTATAATAATTATAATATATATATATATATATATATATATATATATACATATATAGAATATTTAAAAAAATAAAGTATATACTTTATTTTTTTATAAATAACTATTGTTTAAACAATAATATATATATATAACATATGTCACAATATTTATAAAATAAACATTTAGAGTATTTTATAATCTATAATAATAACAAACACAATTATTAAATGATATCATCGATTGTAATATATGTGTAATTGTATTTATGATAAATTGAGTTAATAAAAATCACATTTATTTAATATTTTCATCAGGATTGAATCCTTTTCGACCATTGTATATAATAATAATAGGAATGTTTATTGACTCAGTTGAAAATAATGGACGTCTATATGCGTCAAGTTGAAATAATAAAACAAACAAATAATTACACGAATAATAATAAATTTAAAAAGAAGAAATTATAATGATAACATATTTGTATATAGTCGAAATTTAAAAGTAATAAAATATGATAGTGTCCGTAATTCATCGGGAAGACTATTCCAGTAATTCGGAGCAGTAACAGTGAAAGCAGCGTCTGCATATATAGATGAGACAAGCGGTACAGAGAGTTTCATCAGCTCACATTTGTGACTCAGACGAGTATGGGAAAGTAACCGAATACGGACAGTGCCAAAATACGGACACTCTCGGTATTTCAGAAACCATAAATCCTACAAAAAAATGTTTTATTAATAACATATTCATAATTATATAAATAGCCTAACAAGTTTTTTTTATTTTTTTATTATTCAAAATATTGCTGATATGATACGCAAAAATATGATATATATAAACTGAATTTTTTATTATATTTATATAATTAAAAAAATTATAAATTTATAAAAAAAAATGTTAACTTAAACCTTCTCAAGAATATATAAATGTATAGATATAAAATATAACAATATATTATTAAAAAATAAAGCATTCTAAAATTAGACTTAATTTAAATATTTGTTATCTATCTTATTTATTAAGTTATAAGCATATATCTATAGGTCATATAAGTTCATAATACGGACACCCTATAATCAATAAGCGCGCAGCGTATGAACTCTTCTGATTTTCATAAAAATCCCGTGCGTTATAATAATAATACCACCAATAAAGCTAAAGCTAATTTTATTATTATTTAGATACTTAAATTGTATTATTAATTAAAAAATAATAAAAATAAATAAATTATTAATAACTAATTAAATTAGAATAAATGTTTCATAAAATTAATTATAAATAATGTAATTGTGATTTGTCTGATTGATTCATCAATAATATATAGTGTATCTAGTGGTATATAGGGTGTCCGTATTTTAACGCAGGATGTCCGTATTCGGACATGGGTACCGAATACGGACACCCCGTTATCTATGGAATTATAATTTTAAATAAAATTTTAAAATCATAATAATATCTATAACCAGATAATTTCTTGTTAAAATATCCGTATTAGGTTACTTTCCCATATTTGCTGGAATTATGAGATTCAATAGGTAAAATGTATTAATTTTATTGAATAGTTGAATATGATATCTACTTTATCATATATAATCTGTCTTGAATAAATAGTAATGTTATTACATTAACGAATACTAGATAAAACTGTTGATTGTACTAAATACATTGTAAGGATATAGTTATATATTTTCTAATTGTTCAATATTAATAGGTTGTTGTTTATATATTTTCACAGATATATCGATATAGGAAGTATATATATATATATATAACCATTATAGAATTATATAATATGATAATATTAATGAAAATATTCCATACAAAAATTAACTTAAATTAAGGAATTAACTTAAATTATATTTCTATTCATATAACTTTTCATAATTAAACACTAATATAAGTAATGATACTTTTATAATATTCAGTTTATATTAATTACCTATATATTCAATATGTATATCAGTGATATATTGAATTTATATTAATCATTCAATCTTAGTCAAGATTATTTTGTTTTATTATCAAACATATTAATATATTAGTGTTTTAGTAATATGTATATGTTAAACATATAGGTATATTAAAATGTTTAAAACAAACTTATATAAGACACTATTTTTCGTATTAAATAATATAATATGTTTATTTTCATATACATTATTATATAAGTAGGAATATTAATAATATCGTAAATTTATGATATATTTAATTATCATACTATTTTAATTAAGAAGTTAACATAAACGATTAAATTGAATTACGTAATTAAATGTCCTCAAATATGATGAATAATATATAGAATAACCATATATGGGCGTGACTTAATAATCTATTGTGATTTGTAATCACTTGACTTCATATTTCCAGGCAACGGTATTGTGTTTATCATTTAATAATTAATAAGCATATACCTACATTACGATATAAAGAGAACACTGGTGTATTCTATTTAATGAGTTGTAGTAACCATTACCTGTATATTTAGTTATGTAATAAATGTTAAAGACACGTGACTGAATAATAGGAACAATATGAGAAAACATCATCTCGATATATCCTTGGCTATTATATATTTTATATTTGTATTTCAAACTACCTAATGACTATCAATTAAATATATTTCTAAATATATATTGTATATCATTTATTTTTAATATTTATTATTATAATATTTTAATATTAAATTAAAGTCATTATATTCTTTCATTTATGTTTATTTTATATATATATATATCATAAGATAATTAAATTAAATTATATATAATATTATTAAGTATACAATATTATGAATTATTTTATTTACGATTATTAATTAAATAATTAAAGATAAATTAGTTTATAGATTCATAATTATAATAATTTCAAACTCATGTATAAATTTACTAAATGAATTCATGATGTTAAAGATTAATATATATATACTTTGTTTATCATGTATTCATAATTAATTTACTATTATGCTAATTAATAAATTATAACCAATTGGTTAACAGTAATGTTTATAACATTTCATTAAAAGGTTGAATGGTAAACATACTGATAATTAATAAAGATACTTATATAACATATACATGATAATTATAACTAATATGCCAATTAAATTAATAAAATAAAGTCCATCTAGTGATTTATTATTTGAATTTAAAATAATTAAAACTTATAATAAATGTGATTATAGTAAATTATTAAATATTAAAATGTATATAATATTAATATATAAATTAAAAAAAAGTGTATGATGAAATATAATATTTAAATAACAATAGAAATTTTGTTAAGCAAAATATAAAATAAAATGGTAAAAGTTAAACTGTGTACTCTACAAATAATAATTGTTTCACAATCTTTAATAATATATTTATAATACGTTCATTTGTAATACTTTTACAAAATTATTACATAATTTTGTTCCATAATATTGTATACAAAAAATTGCAAGATTATATTAAATTTCAGTTTTGATAAATATATTGATGAATCTAATTTAATAATAAAATACTTTTTATTTACTTTTAATTATTTACAATTAAAATGAGAATTCCTTGATAGACACTAATATCGATAGAATGTTAAATACAATTTAAATAAAATGTAATATGTAATTAATTAAGTAAATTAAAACATGTACAATTTAAAATAATATACAAAAATTAAATTGTTAAAAACTCCACAATCATTCTCATCATGTATTTAAAATAAATAATTGTATAATATGTAACCTAAACAAATTTAAACCAATAAAACACTAACATTAACAATTATATAACAAATTAATATATTAAAAAAAGTCTATAGGGGAGGGAAGGGAGTAGTGGCCGATAATTAATATGCCTCAGAAGATTTCTAATGTATCGATAAATACTGAATTTTAGGCTCTTAATTTTTTGAATTAATTAGAAATAATATATGTCTAGAAGACTGTGATTTCACTTTTATATATAAAGTATTTAACCTAATAATATAAACGTTTGCTTAGGAATTAAAAAAACATTAATAAAAGCAACGTAGTAGTGGCCGCTAATACCAGAATACGATAGGTGTCTCGTAATGGATTCGATTTATATTTTTTTAATTATGTAATATTAAATAATTATATTTATGATGTACACGTATACACACCTTATTTGATTCAATTAATTAATTATATATGCACATACTCTTACACATACATAAGCATACATATATATATAATCATGTTTTTATCAAAATTTGACAAAAAATGATTATGTAATAAATTAGAGTAATTCATTAATTATTTAAAAAAAAATGTTCTATATATTATAGATATTTTGATTATCTAAATATTGTATATATAACTTTTTATCCTATCAAGCACCATTTAAGCGTTAATTAAAACGGCCACTACACGTTCTAGACCACTACCCCCTTCTATCCCCTATATATAAAATCTATATAACTATAACATACAAAATATAAACTAAATACTGCTAAATACTAATAATATAAGGTAGCCAATAAAATGATTTATCACATATTATAATAATTCAAAATAGAAAATCTAAAATATAAAATTAAAATAAAACGATATCATAAATGATTTAAATTTATTTTAAAATTATTCATTTTAATAATGTTTCTTTTTTTTAGTAATCTATTCAACAGCATTGGACATGTATTTGATAAAAAAATGCTTTTCGGTCAGTTCTTAATTTTATTCTATAAATCATATTTTCATTATAAGATGTAGCTTTATATAATAATTATAAATTCTCAGGTAAAACATTATGCCTAGCTCGAAACATAGATATTATACAATTCATTTAAAAAAAATCAAATTGTAAAGAATAAGGAATGGTATTAGGATTTGTATACATAAAATGATTTTTATAATATTTATAAAATTATAATATTTAATATTATAATATATTATAATTAGTATACTAATACCTTTTATTGCTCTTTTTGTAAAATGAAAATATTTTTTAAACTGCTTCTGAAGGTATTCCCCACAATATTTGAACAATAATTAAGTTGTGATACAAATAAAGCATTATATAATAACATTAAAGATTTTATAATTCATTTATTTTCAACTTTGTGTAAAATTGCAATTGTTCTAGAAAGTTTACTTGAAACATAATTGAGTTACAATTTCGAATCTATAATGACACCTATGATATTATATAAAGAATTTTATTTCACTGACTTGTTTAACTTTAATGTTATCAATATTTATATTTTTATTTCATATATTAAATAATAGTATCTTTGTTTTACTAATATTAAGTGACAATTTATTTACATTCACCAATCGTATAGTTTATTAATATTAATTTAATATTTTTAATCGGCAAATAAAACTGATTTAAAGTTATCTGATATATTCGGAATTTCATTAATATACAACATATTTATTAGCGGTGGTACACAACATTTTATATAATTATAAATTGAGTCTGTATTATTATATCTAACAAATTTAAGACGATCTGAATAGTAATAAATATATTATATATATTATATATATTTAATACACTCTAATAGGGTGTTCACATCAATTCCGTTTTAAAAAACGTACGTGTAAATTCAACTTCAAATGATTCATTCACAGCAAATTTGAAGTTATGAGTCACATTCCTATTTTGAAGTTGAACTACACGTTTTCTGAACGTTTTCTGAAATAGGATTAATCCTATTTTCTGTACGTAACAACACACAGAATTAGAGAGAACAGCTAGAATTCCACTTGATTCCAATTGATATATATATATATATATATATATATATAAAGTATATGATTACATATAACTTATCGAATACCTATTTATTAAATATATATATATATATATATATATATTAAATATATATATATATATATATATATATATATATATATATATTGATATATATATATATATATATATAAAGTATATTAACAAATTTTTATTATTACATATAACTTATCGAATAACTATTTATTAAATATATATATATATATATATATATATATAAAGTATATTTAATAAGGATTTATGTATTATATAATAATATAGTATTTGTTATATTAGTTAAAAATATTAAATTAATAAATATAATGTATGTAGTATTTATGTATTTGTGTATTTAAAGAAATATATAATATTACTATTTGTACATATATTTAGATTTTTTATAGATTTATTTTTTCGAATTACATGTGTACAATTATATGTATAAATGTTATATAAGTCTTTATTGAAATCATGTAACCATGTTTTAGTTATAACAATAATACTAAATTTAAAAGTACAATAATCTAATAATAATATTATATCATCGAAATGCTTTACTAAACTTCGTGAATTTATATGTATAATAGAAATACCTTCACAAAAATCAATATTTATAGAATTTAAATCAATGTATTTACAATCAATTTTAGGATTATTCATAAAATCATGATACACAGGAATACTATATTTATTATTGTTATAGAAATTATCACTATTTGTATTATAAGCATTATATATAAATTCATTAGCATTAAAGTCGGAAACACAATTAACATTGTTTGTCATTATAAAATTCAAATTAAAATATAATTAGTATATAAATAGTCAAAATATAAAAAAGTATATAAATGTAAAATATATGGATTAATAAATGAAAATTTAATATTATTAATATATTAATATTATATTATATGTATCATTAGTCATAGGATATCTTTAGTTATAGGTAAACAATTTTAAAAATATATAAATACAAATTATAAACTAATATTTTCAATAATATTGTCTAAATGTAATTGATTTATAATTTGTATTTTTTTATTATCATTAGTTTCTATAAAAATAGTATTGTTATATATCCAGGTATTAATAATTTTATTCTCCGATCTTAATGTACGTGTATTAAAGAATATATTATTAGTACTATTATCTAAGAATTCTTGAATATATATGTTCGTATCTTTTAATTGATTTTTATTTTTTAATATTGATGATTTGATTTTACTGTTATTTAAACTTATTACAAATTTATTATATTTTAATGGTTTATTATTATCACTTTTATATTTTAGTTTATTGATTTTAATTATATTATCTTCTTCAATTGTTATATCAAGTTTCTCTTTCAAGAAGTTTAAATAAGTTGATTTTATAGAATAATCAATATTATCTTCAATATCAGTAGTTAATAATAAATTATTATTAATTTGTTTATTATCAATTTTGGGAACTATTGAATCTATTTTTACAGCCTGGATAATACTATTGTTATCTATTTTTTTTTCTAGATTGCTAACTTTTTGAATAATAATACTATTTTCATCTTTTAAAGTTTAATATTCTTTGATTGATAATTAATTATGTCAGATAATTTATTTATAACATTTTCTAGTACAGTTATTTTATCATATAATGCTTGATTAGTAATAGGCATAATGTAAGTCACAGACAATACTATGTTTATATATAAATTGATTATAGCTGTACTGTAGATATAAGTACTATTATATATTAATGAAATGAATGTACTAATGTTATATATATCGCTAACATATAATGTTTTAATAATTCAATTTAAATTTGTAATTTTCTTACATACACATTAATTTCATTAAATATAATATGTATTATATAGTTTCATGATTAACATTATAATATACACATACATAATATATCTCATAATTACGTTTATACATTATACATATTGGGGGATAATATCAATTCTAACAAATAGTATGCTACCCATTATACGATGTTATATATTTTATTTAAATAATATATTTAAACATTTATATATTATCGAATAGGTATATATATTTATAAATACAATCATTTAATGCATTTATGATATTATAAATGATATTAAATAATAATATAAATTAATATTGAAATATTTCCACAGCTATATCAACGATTACTAGACAACCTGATAGTATTTACTTTGATCCCAACGTGGTGTACGTAGAAATAATGGACATCACAATTGTAAAATTGAGTGATGACCTTCAGGTGACATTGTTACGTAATAATATGGTTAGTAAACACGTGATCGTAATTATGTCTACATATATATACATATATATATATATATATATATATATATATATATATATATATATATATATATATATGTATATATATAGTATATATTATATACTAATGTATTTATATTAATACATAATTTTAAATAATACATATGATACATAATATATATATATAATATGTAGCTCAATATTTATAAACTATTATTTAGATTATGTCGCAATCTCAAATAATGCAAGGAACATTTATCATGATATACACCTATATTGTGTTGGGCGTATTTACAATTGTATTACAATTTGATTGGCCGTTAACTAACCCTGATTCTCAGGTTTATATATGTTGTCTTCTGGACATTAATATTAATAATGACAATAATATTACATTGAAATAAAATCTTTGAACTTAAAACAGAAAACTATCACAACAAATCTACACTGTATATGAATAATATTAGTTTACCTCTGAAATATTGCCATAAAGTAGGCCATGTAGGCCAATGTGCAATGCCACCTTACTCTACAATACCTGTAAGTAATAATGTGGTGAAGTTAAGTATATCTTATAATATATATATATATATAATTAGATGTTTAAATAAATATTACGAGATATTAGATTATTATGTAAAGATATTAGTAATATTTGACGAGGTATGATTACTATGTATAGTAATATTGACTGGCAATGAATAATTATAATTCTACACTTTATATTACGATGTATGCATACTATATATATATATATACAAACATACATTTCCCGTTGAAAATCTCAGGGTAAGTTAATAGAAAACTTAATATAGTTACCTGTAAAAGATAGGGATTAAATTGATTTACGAAAAATGTTATTTAAAAAAACTCATGATCCAAAAATGAATTATTTTTATAATATACAACTTTAAATGATTTTAAAATATATTGAATTGTCAACGTGATTATAATAATAATTATAATAATCTATATATATATATAAATATACTAATATACATTATATATTATACACTAATTTATTTATTTTATCAATAACTTGTCTAAACAATAATATATATAACATATGACCCAATATTTATATAAAAATATTGAGATTATTTCATAATATATAATCATTATAAACACAATCATCATGTGATTGTAATATATGAATAATTGATATAATTGAGTAATAGATTGAGCTAATAAAAAATACCTTAATTTAATAATGTCATCATGATTGAATATTAATATTAATCGTATTGCTTCGTATTCGTACAACTTTTAATTATTAAATACTGACATATTATTAATGCTAATTGTATAATATTTACTTTACATCAAATAACTAATTATTAATAATAATACAGTGCAATAATCTTATTTATTAAAATTATATTGTTTTATTAACCAACCACTAATTAGTAATACGCATAGGTGATATACTATTAAATTCAAATTATATATTTCACTATTTTTAGTAATACATATTTATATTTAATTTGATATACGTTATTATACAAGTACAGTATTAATTATACGTAAATTTACGATATATTTAATTATCAAAATATTAAAAGGTTAATGATCGATTAACATGATCGATTAAATTCAATTTCGTAATTAATTGTCCTCAGATATGAATAATGTATAGAATAACCCTATGTGGGCGTGTCTTAATAACCTATTGTGATTTGTAATCACGTGACTTCATATTTCCAGGCAACGGTATTGTGATTATCGTTTAATAATTAATAAACATATACCTACATTACGATATAAAGAGAACATTGATATATTCTACTTAATGAGTCGTAGTAACCATTACCTATATATTTAGTTATGTAATACATGTTAAAGACACGTGACGGAACAATAGAAACAATATAAGAAAACCTCATCTCGATATATCCTTTACTATTATATCATGTATATTTGTATTTAAAAATACCCAATTTTACTATCAATTCATCAATATCTAGATATATAATGTATGTAATTTCATTTTTAATATGTATACAATATGCATATTAAATTAAAGTCATTATATTATTACATCTATGTTTAGCAATATTGTGCATCTAATGATATATAATATGATACTTGTATTACATTATATATCATTATTAATTGTAAAATATTACTCGTTTAACTATGAATACTAATATAATATAATATTATTAATTATCTACAAATCTAATATGTCATATAATAATCCGGTACTTAAACGCATTATATTAATCATGTGTGTACACATGCTAATTTATGTATATTAATATATAATTTTTAATAATAATATAATAGCTAATATATAATATATTCATATATTCGTATATATATATATATATATATATATATATATATATATATATATATATATGCGTATACGCACAATATTTATCAAATAAATTATTTAGATTATTTCTTAACCACAACAATATAAGTTAATTTAGCATGGAATAAATCCTACTATAATAAGCGTATTATAATTGTATTATCATGAACTTCAAAATATATTATTATATAATAATAATAATTGTTATATTTGTATATATATATATATAAAATTATATTTGTATTAATGGATATATATTTATATAAACAATTTATTAATTAATACATATTTACTAATTCTATGATATATATATATATATATATATATATATATATATATATATATATATATATATATATATATATATATATATATATATAATACTATAGTATTTATAAACAACAATTATTTATATCCTTTCATTTTATATTACAATATATTATTGTAGTAGGCGTATTACAATTATATAAATATTGACCAATGTCAATGACCGTTGATTTAACCAACTCACAGGTTTATCACTTTTATCTTTTTAACAGTAAAATATAATACATATAATACAGAAATAATAGTTTTGTTATAAATTTATATTTATAATTATATATATATATTTAAAAATGTGTATTTTTTATTTTAAAAACCATAGAATTTTCTCGTGATTAATTCAAATAAATATGTTGTATTACTTCTTCGAAAAATTTCTATATAATGATAACATTTATATATTGTATATATGTAATATATTATATATTATACTCATCTTATCATAAAGTTATGATAGTATCGCTTTATAATTGTTTTCATAAAAAATATAACATCTCATATTCATTCTATAGAATTAGAAATTAAATTTATTTAAATATGTAAATCAATAAAATAATAAATTATTCAATTATTCCAGTTTATAATATTTTGTTAATAATAATTAAACAAAATTAAGTGTCAATATTATGTTAATATTAAGTGTCTATATTATGATATATTTCCAAACGTGTAAAAAGCTGCTAAAATCATACACATTTACAAACGACTTCAAATTAAAAACCTCATAATTATAATTATAATTATTTCCACAATTATCAAACATATTATAAAGATTAATTATATACACTATATATGTATTAATACGAATAACATATGACTAATCAGGGCGCAGTGTTTGAACTATTATAATTTTCATAAAATTACCATGCGATATACTATTAATAACATTAATAAATCTACATATAATAATGTTATTATGTTTATAATTTATATGTTTTATTAATTAAAAGAATAAAAATTAATTAATTACTAATTAAATTATATTAAATTATTCATATCAATATTAATTATAAGTAATGTTATTTAATTTATCTGATTAGTTCGTCAATAATATATAGTTTATCTAGTGTTATATATGGTGTCCGTATTATAATATAGGATGTCCGTATTCGAACATGTATACCGAATACGGACACGCCCGTTATCTATTGAATACAAATATTACATAAAATGTTAAAATCACAATAATATCTAAAATTATATAATATAAATATATTGTAATTTTTGAATAAACATACTGAGTCGTAAAATGTTAAGACCATTTATTGTTAAAGTGTTCGTATTATGTTACTTTCCCATATTTACCTGATTGAGTCAATATGATTATTTTAATTATGTAGAAACTCTAAGCAACCGGTTATATTTTCAAACTTAATACCGGTATGAAATCAAATTTAGATAAACTATATAACTTTTTGAGTATTAATAAATAAGCAATACATTTAGAAAAAAAACTAATATATTGTTATTTATTTATTACGAACATAAACATGATATATATCTAATAAAAATAATTATTGTGAGAGGCAAGTATTACCAGTGTTCTGATAAATAAGGTATACCTACTATAGATATATGTTATAGTATTGAAAATTAGGTAGTTAAGATGTTATATTATTGAAAAGTAGGTAGTTGAGATGATATAATATTTAAAATTAGGTAGTAGAGATGATACAATTTATAAAATTAGGTAGTATATATGTTATAGTATTGATAATTAAATATCCAATTAGTTATTAAAAATCAGGTAGGGGTAATAATTATGAGATTTTAATTTACCAAATTTTAATTAGAAATAATATACATTTCCTAGTTACTTAAAAAGTTAAGAATTACTTTTCAATTCAATTATTAAAAATTAATGTTCACAATTAATAAATAAGCCAACTCGTAATAATACTATAATTGATTTACATTTACTAATCTAATATAAATATTGGAGTCTATTTCGGATTATACAAAAATAAAAATGCCCACTATTATGTTTCATTCAATGTAAATATTGATAAATACCTATGTAAAAAGATTTTTAAATCAATCAATTTGATTTCAATAATGCTAATATAAAATTGATAAGATATTATCTTTCTAGATTTAATTAGGCTTATCTAAAATGATAATAATATAGATCAAAAAGTAGAATATTTTAATAATGTTCTAATTAAATTATTTCATATATGTTCATATAATAAATAATATTTAATATTAAATTTAAAATTTAAAATCTGGAGATTCTCCCCTAATTGATATATCAACTAATACTATTTTACTATCAGATATAGACAAATAAATACATTATATTCATATTTAGTTCAATTCAATAAAATGATAATGGAAATTTACCCGAATTTTATAATTTAACTAAACAACCCTAATATTGAATTAAATCCTGAAATAATAAAAATATTTTAAATAAAATAAACATTACACATACTTTGGGAACTGATGTGATACCTTCTTCTCTGTTAACATTATTATCTAATTAATTATGTATGTCTTTATATATTATTTTTAATTCATAGGTTAAATATACCGACAATTTGGATATAATAATACTCAGAGATGGCTTAAAAGCCTAGATGAATGAAAAAGCAAAAGCTTGTCAGGTCATTCACCTATTTACGAAATTACGAGAAGTATATTAGTAAACGATAATATATAAATAAAATATATATATAAAAATATATAAAAATATAATATGTTATTAAAAATGTATTACATAAAGGGTATATAATATAAAATATTATAAACAATCAATCTATAATACTATTAAATTAAATATAAATGAAATAAACATAATTTTTTTTAAATAAACACAAATTTAAAAAAATGTAAAACAATACTAGATATAAAGCTGCTATTAAGTACACCAAAGGATAATACCATTGCCACCGAGTATACCCAGGATGCGTAGAACATCAACTTTCAGGTAAGGGTGCTCCAAATCCTATATCATTAGGGATTACACCATTGCCAGAGGTGTAAACGCTGATATCCTTATTCCCCGATGCATACTATACATCCCTATTAAACCCAATGACTCAAGCATATCCAATCATGTACCCAAATACACCCATATATACTAATATATACTAATATATGATAAAACAAAAAAACAAAAATTATACATTATAATGATAAATATAAAAATTATATAAATTAAATTAGAAATTAAAAAAAAGAAAATAATTAATAGTACACTACAATAATTTTAAAATAATATTAAATAATATTTCTCGTAATATCTCGAATCATGTATAAAACATAAATATAAATTGTAAAATACTAGATAACTTATAATAATAAATAGTGAGTAACATAATGCATAACTGTAATATATCCTACATATATATATAATATTATATAAATTAATATATAATATACATGGAATAAAAATAAATCATAGATATATATAAAACATATAATATATAGAATAAATCAAGAAAAATATTACCATAATAAAAAAATAATAAAAGAAACATTGTTTTTAAATCAAAAAAAAAATAGATTATATATTTTTCAGTAGAAATAATATATATATATATATATATATATATATTAATTGAAAAATGTATGTAAAATAAATAATATTTATATATATAAAATAAAATTACCTTAACATATGTTATTATACAAAATATGTATATATATTAAATATATATACATATTTTGTATAGGTAATTTTATTTTATATATATATAAATATTGTTTATCTTTATATAGGTATACCTATAACCAGTAATTCAATACACTTTTAATCTATCTATCTATCTATCTATACATTTTTCAATTAATATATATATATATATATATATATCCAAATTGTCGGTATATTAACCCTATGAATTAAAAATAAAATATAAAGACATACGTAATTCATTAGATAATAATGCTAACAGAGAAGAAGGTATCCCATCAGTTCCCAAAGTATGTGTAATGTGTATTCTATTAGAAATTGATTTTTTTATTAAAAAAACTTGTCTAACAATACTAAGGGGAAAGTAACCTAATACGGACACTTTAGAAATAAATGGTCTTAAAATAGTATGACTCATTATTTTTATTAAAAATTACAATATATTAATATTATATGGGTATAGATTTTATTGTTATTTTAAAATTGTATTTGATCTTTTAATTCCGTATATAACGGGGGACCACCGTCGGGGGTGACCGTATTTGGTACCCGTGTCATAATACATACACCCTGTGTTATAATACGAAACCATATATACCATTATATAAACTATATATTATTAATGAATCAATCAGACGAATTACAATTACATTATTTGTAATTAATGTTATGAACAATGTATTCTAATATTAGAATATATATTCTAATATAAATATTCTAATATTAAATATTTAATTAGTTAATAATTTATTTATTTTTATAATTTTTTTAATTAATAATACAATTTAAGTATCTAAATAATACACTTTTTATATTTAGATTTATTGGTGGTATTAATATTATAACGCACGCGATTGTTATGAATATCAGAATAGTTCATACACTTCGAACTAATTGGTTATAGGGTGTCCGTATTAAGACATATATAATGTATGTGTTAGGAACTTATATGATCTCTAGATAGAAGGTTTTAAGTTGAAATATTTTTTCATAAATTTAAAAACGTAAAAAAAATCAGAATATATCAGTAACATTTTGAATAATTATAATATAAAAAATACTTTTTTAAATTATTTATATAATTATAAATATATTATTTATTAAACATTTTGTTGAAGTATTTATGGTTTCTAAGATACCGAGAGTGTCCGTATTTGGGCACTTTCCATAATCGTTACTTTACCCCATATATATATATATATATAACATATGACCCAATATTTATAAAAAAAACATTATATCTTATTTAATTGTATTATATTGTATAATATAACTTATATAACTTATATTGTATACATTTATTAACCAACTATTAATATTATTACTATACTTTAATTCAAATTATATATTTCACTATTTTTAGTAATAAATAATATTATATATTTAATTTGATATATATTATTATACAAGTACAATATTAATTAAACGTCAATTTACGATATATTTAATTATCAAAATATTAACAAGTTAAAATGATCGATTAAATTGAATTTCGTAATTAATTGTCCTAAAATATGATGAATAATATATAGAATAACCCTATGTGGGCGTGACTTAATATCCTATTATGATTTGTAATCACGTGACTTCATATTTCCAGGCAACGGTATTATGTTTATCGTTTAATAATTAATAAACATACACCTACATTACGATATAAAGAGGATACTGATATATTCTATTTAATGAGTTGTAGTAATCATTACCTGTATATTTAGTTATGTAATAAATGTTAAAGACACGCAACAAACAATACAAGAAAACATCATATCGATATATCCTTTGTTATTATGTCATGTATATTTTAACATATTCAATATATACTATCAATTCAATCTATATCTAGATATTTATTTTATATAATTTCATTTTTAATATGTATATTAAATTAAAGTCATTATATTATTAAATTCATATTTAGCATTATTTTGTATCTAATAAGATATGATAGGATCATTTTATTAAATTATATATATCATTATTAAGTATCAAATATTAATCGATTAACTATGAATAATAATTTAAAATATAATATAATATTATTTATTAGATGATTATAAATCGAATAATTAACGAATTAAAATTTAAATCAATTAATTTATAGATACAAAATTAGAATAATTGTAAAAACTTATATAAATTAACTAATTTAATATATAATATTATAAATTACTAATAAATATATTTGATATATTATATTAATTATTGTAATATTTTCGTTATATATCATAATACATATTTATTTTAATAATTTTAATATAATGTAATAATTATCCTAATTAAAATTTAAAACCAATGTAAATAATACTTTATTGTATACATGTATGGCGTATTTATTACAATATCTCACCATTACGCAATATGCCTGCTTTCAATTATATTTGGGCAGTATTTTAACTTATATTTAATTAATATAATACTAACACCTTAATTTATATAATACTTCATTAAATGGGTGAATAGTCAACATTACTGGTAATTAATAAATATACATATAAAACATCTACAAATCGCAATTACCATTACCATTAGAACTAATATGCTAATATTAAAATAATAAAATAAAGTTTAATTAGTAATTAATTATTTGAATTAAAAATAAAATAAATGTGATTATGGTATATTATAAAAAAATAATATATATATATATATATATATAATATTAACATAATAATTAAAAATAAGTGCCTGATAACATATAATATTTAAATAACAATATTAATTTTAAATGTTCATTTTTAATACTTTTAGATAAATTATTCCATAATTTTGGTTCATAATATATTATACAAAAACTTGCAAGATTACATGAAATTGTATATTAAAAATATATGTTGATGAATCTGAATTGATAAGAAAGTAATTGTTATTTAAATAATAAAGCAATCCTATATGATGTCAATATACAGTAAACTATTATTTAAGCATATTATATGTTAAAATACATACCTTAATAATATCATTAAACTAAATAAAAATAAAATGTAATATCATTATTTAAATATATTTAATTAACATATTTAATATATTTTGCATATAGGAAAAATGATAATAATCTAATATATATACTTTAACAATAAATGGTCTTAACATTTTATAATTACATATTTATATTGAAAAATTACAATACATTTATATTATATGATTATAGATATTATTGTTATATTAATATTTTAATTAATCTTGGTATTCAAATGATACATGATGTGTCTATATTCGGTACCTATGTTCTGCGCTGAATGGTTATAGGGTATATGTATTAATGTAGCAAGAGTGTCAATATTAGTAATGTATATGACCTCTAGATGTATACATATAATTTAATTAATATTTAATAACATATATAGAAATTAAGTACATGATGTTTAAATGCTTTAGTATTTACTAATATATTGTTATATTTTATATTAATACATTATTATATATATGCTTGAGAAAGTTTTATGATACATTTTTTTTTATAAATTAAAAAAATTAATAAAAAAATTAGTTTATTGTATCAGCATTATATTAAAATATTAAAAAATACTTATTTAGACTATTTTTATAATTATAATATTTTAACACTTTAATATTGTAATACGCCTCACGCTTCTTTATTTATTATGGTTATGTCGCAATTCTGATATTATTATATATATATATTTATATATATATATATTTATATGAATAAATATATATATGTGTGTATGTATATACATATATAATATATATTATTTAAATCTAAGAAAATAAATAAATACAAATTAATAAATATTGTATTGAGATATATAATTATGTAGGTTTTAAAATTATTATATATTATTAAAATACTAATATATATCTATATTATTTTGTAATTAAAAAAAAAGAATAATGTATATGTCGGTATTTAATTATATTATATTATATATCTTTTAATTATATGTGGCTCGGTAGCACTAATTTTGATGCCATATTAATATATATTATTATATATATAATAATTAGTTATGATACAATTAAATAATATTAAATTATTAGTTATTTTTATTATAATATATATTTATTTTATAGAAATATAATTGAAATAAGATAAAGTGTATCATATGTATCCCTTCGAAACGTAAATGTTTCAAAATTTATGTTTTAAAAACATGCAATATGATAATTTTATTTAATAAATATGTTTATTTTTGAATATATATATTATATAATATATATATATATAAATTTGTATGAATGTATATGTTTATAATGTAATTAAACATATGTATTATTATAAAATATTATATAATAATATATCTCATAATTACGTTTATACATTATACATATTGGGGGATAATATCAATTCTAACATATAGTATGCTACCCATTATAAATATGTTATTTGTATAATATTTTTAAACATTTATATATTAGCGAATATATATATATTTATAAATACAATAAATGTAATGAATTTATGATATTATAAATGATATTAAATAACAATATAAATTAATATTAAAATATTTCAACAGCTATATCAACGATTAATAGACAACCTGATAGTATTTACTTTTATCACAACGTAGTGTATGGAGAAACAATGAACATCACAATTGTAAAATTGAGTGATGACCTTCAGGTGACATTGTTACGTAATACTAAGGTTAGTAAACACGTGATCGTAATTATGTCTACATATAATAATAATACTCAGAGTTAGCTTAAATGCCTATATGAATGAAAAATCAATAGCTTGTCGGGTCATTCACCTATTTACGAGATTACGTGAAGTATATTAGTAAACGATAATATATAAATAAAATATATATATAAAAATATATAAAAATATAATATGTTATTAAAAATGTATTACATAAAGGGTATATAATATAAAATATTATAAACAATCAATCTATAATACTATTAAATTAAATATAAATAAAAAAAACATAATTTTTTTTAAAATAAACATAAATTTAAAAAAATGTAAAACAATACTAGATATAAAGCTGCTATTTAAGTACAACAAAGGATGATACCATTGCCACCGAGTATACCCAATATGCGTAGAAAATCAACTTTCAGGTAAGGGTACTCCAAATCCTATATCATTTGGGATTACACCATTGCCATAGGTGTAAAGATGATATCCTTATTCCCCGATGCATACTATACATCCCTAATACACCCAATGACTCAAGCATATCCAATCCTGTATCCAAACACACCCATATATATTAATATATACTAATATATGATGAAACAAAACAAAAAAAGTATACATTATAATGATAAATATAAAAATTATATATATTAAATTAGAAATTCAAAAAAATAAAATAAGTAATAGTACACTACAATAATTTTAAAATAATATAGAATAATATTTCTCGTAATCTCTCTCATCATGTATACAACATAAATATAAATTGTAAAATACTAGATAACTTATAATAACAAATAGTAAGTAACATAATGAATAACTCTAATATATCCTACATATATATATATATATATATATATATATATATATATATATATATATATATATATATATATATAATATTATATAAATTAATATATAATATACATGGAATACAAATAAATCACAGATATATAGAAAACATATAATATATAGTATAAATCAAGACAAATATTTATATATAAAATATTTATATATATATTACCATAAAAAAAATAATAAAAGACACTTTTTTTTTAAATCAAAAAAAATAGATTATATATTTTTCAGTAGAAATATTATAATGCATGCCATCTAAAAAAGCGAATATTATTAAATTATAAAAAATTTAATCAAAAAGAAATATTAAAATGTTATAAATAAAATGATATATTTAGTTATAATTGTATAAAAGTTAAAGTAAAAGTAAAAGTACATAATATGTAATGTAAAAATGTATGTGTAATTATATAAAATATATATCATTAGTCAATTAGATGAAAATGATAATAAAGTAGAATAAAAGTAAGTGTATATACAAAATATAATATAATAATTTGTTAATTTGTCAAATTTAACATTAGTCAATAAAATAAAATTGTTAATAAAAGTATATCATTAGTCTTTATATAAACTTATTAAATATTTTTTATAATTTTTATTAAATTTATTTGGATTATTATTGTATTTCAGATTTATGTTTAGGTTATTCCATAATTTTGGTCAACATTAGTCAAACAAAAAGCTTTTCGATCTGTTCTGACTTTTATTCTATAAAATAGATTTTTATTATAAGTTTTTATTTTATATAATTTCTGTAAATGTATAGGCAACATTTTATTATTTGCCCTATTCATAAATTCAGATATATTATATTTCACAATATTACTAAATTTTAAAATGTTGAATGTTGAATGCAATTTACTATAATTATAACTATTATACTGTGTACCTAATATCCAATGCTCGTTTTTGTATAATAGTTATTTTTAATAAACTAGACACAAAAGTATTTCCCCATATATGAACACAATAATTTAGGTGTGAATAAAAAGAAGAATTATATAGTAAAATATTATTATATCGAATTTATGTTTTACTTTATTTAAAATAACGATTGCTCTACAAAGTTTGTTTGCTACATAATTTATTTGTTTTTTCCAATTAAGCTTGTCGTCAATATATACACCTACAATTTGTATATCAGTTACTTGTTTTTTTAATTTAATATTATTAATATATAAATTTAAGTTTATATTTTCATTTTATTTCTGATATAAAAACGTAAGACATTAGTTTTATTGATATTTATAGATAATTTATTTATAGATAATTTTATATTAAGCCATTTAAATAAATTATTTATATCTGTTTGCATTTTATCTTTAAGATTTAATTTGTTTTATCATATCATATTAAGTTAGTATCATCTGCGAATAAAATAGGTTTAAAATTATTTTAAATTTTCGGTAAGTCATTAATATATAAAATAAAATAAATAAAAGTGGTATATATAAATACATTATATATATATATATATTTATATAATGTATTTATATTAATAAATCATTTTAAACAATGCATATAATATATAATATATATAATATGTAGCACAATATTTATAAAATAAGATTATGGTGCAATCTGAAATAATGCAAGGAACAATTATCATGAGATACACCCCTAATGTGTTGGGCGTATTTACAATTGTATTAAAATTTGATTGGCCGTTAATTTACCCTGATTAACAGGTTTACCTATGTTGTCTTCTGGACATTAATAATAATAATTAAAATAATATTACATTGAGATGCAATCTTTGAACTTAACACAGAAAACTATCACAATTAATTCTACACTGTATATGAATAATATTAGTTTACCTCTGAATTATTGCCAGAAAGTAGATCATGTAGGCCAATGTGCAATGCCACCTTACTCTACAATACCTGTAAGTAATACTGTAGTGAAGTTCAGTATATATTAATAAGTGGATGTTTAAATAAATATTACGAGATATTAGATACTTATGTAAAGATATTAGTAATATTTGACAAGGTATGATTACTATGTATAGTAATGTTGACTGACAATGAATAATTATAATTCTACATTTTATATTCCGATTTATGCATCCCAAAAAATTTATTTACGAAAAATGTTATTTAAAAAAATAATAATCCAAAAATGAATTATTTATCAGAATATATACTTTAGATGGTTTTATAATACATATAATATATTGAATAGTGAACTTAATTATTATAATAATTATAATAATATATATATATATATATATATATAGAATACTTTATTTTTTTATAAATAACATATCTAAACAATAATATATATAACATATGTCACAATATTTATAAAATAAACATTTAGAGTATTTCATAATCTATAATAATAAAAAACACAATTATTAAATGATATCATCGATTGTAATATATGTATAATTGTATTTATGATAGATTGAGCTAATACAAATCACATTTATTTAATATTTTCATCATGATTGAATCCTTTTGGACCATTGTATATAATAATAATAATAGGAATGTTTATTGACTCAGTTGAAAACGATGCACGTCTATATGCGTCAAGTTGAAATAATAAAACAAATACAAAATTACACGAATAATATTAAATTTAAAAAGAATTATAATGATGATATATTTGAATATAGTCGACATTTAAAAGTAATAAAATATGATAGTGTCCGTAATTCATCGGGAAGACTGTTCCAGTACTTAGGAGCAGTAACAGTGAAAGCAGCATCTACATATATAGATGAGACAAGCGGTACAGAGAGTTTCATCAGCTCACATTTGCGACTCAGACGAGTATTGGAAAGTAACCGAATACGGACAGTGCCAAAATACGGACACTCTCGGTATTTCAGAAACCATAAATCCTACAAAAAAATGTTTTATTAATAAAATATTCATCATTATATAAATAGCCTAACAAGTTTTTTTTATTTTTTTATTATTCAAAATATTGCTGATATGATACGCAAAAATATGATATATATAAACTGAATTTTTTATTATATTTATATAATTAAAAAAATTATAAATTTATAAAAAAAAAATGTTAACTTAAACCTTCTCAAGAATATATAAATGTATCGATATAAAATATAACAATATATTATTAAAAAATAAAGCATTCTAAAATTATTTATATAATTTCTGTATTTGTTATCAAATATTCATTAAGTTATAAGCATATATCTATAGTTCATATAAGTTCCTAATACGGACACCCTAATATCAATAAGCGCGCAGCGTATGAACTATTCTGATTTTCATAAAAATCCCGTGCGTTATAATAATAATACCACCAATAAAGCTAAAGCTAATTTTATTATTATTTAGATACTTAAATTGTATTATTAATTAATAAATAATAAAAATAAATAAATTATTAACTAATTAAATTAGAATAAATGTTTCATAAAATTAATTATAAATAATGTAATTGTAATTTGTCTGATTGATTCATCAATAATATATAGTTTATCTAGTGGTATATAGGGTGTTCGTATTTTAACGCAGGGTGTCCGTATTCGGACATGGGTACCGAATACGGACACCCCGTTATCTATGGAATTAAAATTTTAAATAAAATTTTAAAATCACAATAATATCTATAACCATATAATATTAATATATTGTAATTTTTGAATACAAATAATGAGTCATAAAATATTAAGATAATTTCTTGTTAAAATGTCTGTATTAGGTTACTTTCCCATAGTTGCTGGAATTATGAGATTCAATAGGTAAAATCTATTAATCTTATTGAATAGTTGAATATGATGTCTACTTTATCATATATAATCTGTCTTGAATAAATAGTAATGGTATTACATTAACGAATACTAGATAAAACTGTTGATTGTACATTGCAAGGATATAGTTATATATTTTCTAATTTTTCAATATTAATAGGTTGTTGTTTATATATTTTCACAGATATATCGATATAGGAAGTATATATATATAACCATTATAGAATTATAAAATATTATTAATAAAAAATATTCCATAAACAAATTAACTTAAATTAAGGAATTAACTTAAATTATATTTCTATTCATATAACTTTTCATAATTAAACACTAATATAAGTAATGATACTTTTATAATATTCAGTTTATATTAATTACCTATATATTCAATATGTATATCAGTGATATATTGAATTTATATTAATCATTCAATCTTAGTCAAGATTATTTTGTTTTATTATCAAACATATTAATATATTAGTGTTTTAGTAATATGTATATGTTTAAACATATAGGTATATTAAAATGTTTAAAACAAACTTATATAAGACACTATTTTTCGTATTAAATAATATAATATGTTTATTTTCATATACATTATTATATAAGTAGGAATATTAATAATATCGTAACTTTATGATATATTTAATTATCATACTATTTTAATTAAGAAGTTAACATAAACGATTAAATTGAATTACGTAATTAAATGTCCTCAAATATGATGAATAATATATAGAATAACCATATATGGGCGTGACTTAATAATCTATTGTGCTTTGTAATCACTTGACTTCATATTTCCAGGCAACGGTATTGTGTTTATCATTTAATAATTAATAAGCATATACCTACATTACGATATAAAGAGAACACTGGTGTATTCTATTTAATGATTTGTAGTAACCATTACCTGTATATTTAGTTATGTAATACATGTTAAAGACACGTGACTGAACAATAGGAACAATATGAGAAAACATCATCTCGATATATCCTTGGCTATTATATATTTTATATTTGTATTTCAAACTACCTAATTTGACTATCAATTAAATATATTTCTAAATATATATTGTATATCATTTATTTTTAATATTTATTATTATAATATTTTAATATTAAATTAAAGTCATTATATTCTTTCATTTATGTTTATTTTAAAATTCAATTTCGTAATTAATTGTCCTCAGATATGATGAATAATGTATAGAATAACCCTATATGGGCGTGTCTTAATAACCTATTGTGATTTGTAATCACGTGACTTCATATTTCCAGGCAACGGTATTGTGATTATCGTTTAATAATTAATAAACATATACCTACATTACGATATAAAGAGAACATTGATATATTCTACTTAATGAGTCGTAGTAACCATTACCTATATATTTAGTTATGTAATACATGTTAAAGACACGTGACGGAACAATAGAAACAATATAAGAAAACCTCATCTCGATATATCCTTTACTATTATATCATGTATATTTGTATTTAAAAATACCCAATTTTACTATCAATTCATCAATATCTAGATATATAATGTATGTAATTTCATTTTTAATATGTATACAATATGCTGTAGTATATACAACTACACCATATCAATGCAGACTGTAGTATATAATAGTCCTTTATATTGTTTATTATTGTTTTTCCGTTGTATATTGAATGTATATTATTATCAAATTATTATCGTATTACTATTATTTTATTATTATTTTCTTCCCGCACGAGCGAAGGGGTCTACATGACCCTATTTTAGTGCTAATAAACTCAATATCATCATCATCATCATATTAAATTAAAGTCATTATATTATTACATCTATGTTTAGCAATATTGTGTATCTAATGATATATAATATGATACTTGTATTACATTATATATCATTATTAATTGTAAAATATTACTCGTCTAACTATGAATACTAATATAATATAATATTATTAATTATCTACAAATCTAATATATCATATAATAATCCGGTACTTAAACGCATTATATTAATCATGTGTGTACACATGCTAATTTATGTATATTAATATATAATTTTTAATAATAATATAATAGCTAATATATAATATATTCATATATTCGTATATATATATATATATATATATATATATATATATGGGTATACGCACAATATTTATCAAATAAATTATTTAGATTATTTCTTAACCACAACAATATAAGTTAATTTAGCATGGAATAAATCCTACTATAATAAGCGTATTATAATTGTATTATCATGAACTTCAAAATATATTATTATATAATAATAATAATTGTTATATTTGTATATATATATATAAAATTATATTTGTATTAATGGATATATATATATATATATAAACAATTTATTAATTAATATATATTTACTAATTCTATGATATATATATATATATATATATATATATATATATATATATATAATACTATAGTATTTATAAACAACAATTATTTATATCCTTTCATTTTATATTACAATATATTATTGTAGTAGGCGTATTACAATTATATAAATATTGACCAATGGTCAATGACCGTTGATTTAACCAACTCACAGGTTTATCACTTTTATCTTTTTAACAGTAAAATATAATACATATAATACAGAAATAATAGTTTTGTTATAAATTTATATTTATAATTATATATATATATTTAAAAATGTGTATTTTTTATTTTAAAAACCATAGAATTTTCTCGTGATTAATTCAAATAAATATGTTGTATTACTTCTTCGAAAAATTTCTATATAATGATAACATTTATATATTGTATATATGTAATATATTATATATTATACTCATCTTATCATAAAGTTATGATAGTATCGCTTTATAATTTTTTTCATAAAAAATATAACATCTCATATTCATTCTATAGAATTAGAAATTAAATTTATTTAAATATGTAAATCAATAACATAATAAATTATTCAATTATTCCAGTTTATAATATTTTGTTAATAATAATTAAACAAAATTAAGTGTCAATATCATGTCAATATTAAGTGTCTATATTATGATATATTTCCAAACGTGTAAAAAGCTGCTAAAATCATACACATTTACAAACGACTTCAAATTAAAAACCTCATAATTATAATTATAATTATTTCCACAATTATCAAACATATTATAAAGATTAATTATATACACTATATATGTATTAATACGAATAACATATGACTAATCAGGGCGCAGTGTTTGAACTATTATAATTTTCATAAATTTACCATGCGATATACTATTAATAACATTAATAAATCTACATATAATAATGTTATTATGTTTATAATTTATATGTTTTATTAATTAAAAGAATAAAAATTAATTAATTACTAATTAAATTATATTAAATTATTCATATCAATATTAATTATAAGTAATGTTATTTAATTTATCTGATTAGTTCGTCAATAATATATAGTTTATCTAGTGTTATATATGGTGTCCGTATTATAATATAGGATGTCCGTATTCGAACATGTATACCGAATACGGACACGCCCGTTATCTATTGAATAAAAATATTACATAAAATGTTAAAATCACAATAATATCTAAAATTATATAAAATAAATATATTGTAATTTTTGAATAAACATACTGAGTCGTAAAATGTTAAGACCATTTATTGTTAAAGTGTTCGTATTATGTTACTTTCCCATATTTACCTGATTGAGTCAATATGATTATTTTAATTATGTAGAAACTCTAAGCAACCGGTTATATTTTCAAACTTAATACCGGTATGAAATCAAATTTAGATAAACTATATAACTTTTTGAGTAATAAATAAGCAATACATTTAGAAAAAAAAACTAATATATTGTTATTTATTTATTACGAACATAAACATGATATATATCTAATAAAAATAATTATTGTGAGAGGCAAGTATTACCAGTGTTCTGATAAATAAAGTATACCTACTATAGTATATATGTTATAGTATTGAAAATTAGGTAGTTAAGATGTTATATTATTGAAAAGTAGGTAGTTGAGATGATATAATATTTAAAATTAGGTAGTAGAGATGATACAATTTATAAAATTAGGTAGTATATATGTTATAGTATTGAAAATTAAATATCCAATTAGTTATTAAAAATCAGGTAGGCGTAATAATTATGAGATTTTAATTTACCAAATTTTAATTAGAAATAATATACATTTCCTAGTTACTTAAAAAGTTAAGAATTACTTTTCAATTCAATTATTAAAAATTAATTTTCACAATTAATAAATAAGCCAACTCGTAATAATACTATAATTGATTTACATTTACTAATCTAATATAAATATTGGAGTCTATTTCGGATTATACAAAAATAAAAATGCCCACTATTATGTTTCATTCAATGTAAATATTGATAAATACCTATGTAAAAAGATTTTTAAATCAATCAATTTGATTTCAATAATGCTAATATAAAATTGATAAGATATTATCTTTCTAGATTTAATTAGGCTTATCTAAAATGATAATAATATAGATCAAAAAGTAGAATATTTTAATAATGTTCTAATTAAATTATTTCATATATGTTCATATAATAAATAATATTTAATATTAAATTTAAAATTTAAAATCTGGAGATTCTCCCCTAATTGATATATCAACTAATACTATTTTACTATCAGATATAGACAAATAAATACATTATATTCATATTTAGTTCAATTCAATAAAATGATAATGGAAATTTACCCGAATTTTATAATTTAACTAAACAACCCTAATATTGAATTAAATCCTGAAATAATAAAAATATTTTAAATAGAATAAACATTACACATACTTTGGGAACTGATGTGATACCTTCTTCTCTGTTAACATTATTATCTAATTAATTATGTATGTCTTTATATATTATTTTTAATTCATAGGTTAAATATACCGACAATTTGGATATAATAATACTCAGAGATGGCTTAAAAGCCTAGATGAATGAAAAAGCAAAAGCTTGTCTGGTCATTCACCTATTTACGAAATTACGAGAAGTATATTAGTAAACGATAATATATAAATAAAATATATATATAAAAATATATAAAAATATAATATTTTATTAAAAATGTATTACATAAAGGGTATATAATATAACATATTATAAACAATCAATCTATAATACTATTAAATTAAATATAAATGAAATAAACATAATTTTTTTTAAATAAACACAAATTTAAAAAAATGTAAAACAATACTAGATATAAAGCTGCTATTAAGTACACCAAAGGATAATACCATTGCCACCGAGTATACCCAGGATGCGTAGAACATCAACTTTCAGGTAAGGGTGCTCCAAATCATATATCATTAGGGATTACACCATTGCCAGAGGTGTAAACACTGATATCCTTATTCCCCGATGCATACTATACATCCCTATTAAACCCAATGACTCAAGCATATCCAATCATGTACCCAAACACACCCATATATACTAATATATACTAATATATGATAAAACAAAAAAACAAAAATTATACATTATAATGATAAATATAAAAATTATATAAATTAAATTAGAAATTAAAAAAAAGAAAATAATTAATAGTTCACTACAATAATTTTAAAATAATATTAAATAATATTTCTCGTAATCTCTCTCATCATGTATAAAACATAAATATAAATTGTAAAATACTGGATAACTTATAATAATAAATAGTGAGTAACATAATGCATAACTGTAATATATCCTACATATATATATAATATTATATAAATTAATATATAATATACATGGAATAAAAATAAATCATAGATATATATAAAACATATAATATATAGAATAAATCAAGAAAAATATTACCATAATAAAAAAATAATAAAAGAAACATTGTTTTTAAATCAAAAAAAAAATAGATTATATATTTTTCAGTAGAAATAATATATATATATATATATATATATATATATTAATTGAAAAATGTATGTAAAATAAATAATATTTATATATATAAAATAAAATTACCTTAACATATGTTATTATACAAAATATGTATATATATTAAATATATATACATATTTTGTATAGGTAATTTTATTTTATATATATATAAATATTGTTTATCTTTATATAGGTATACCTATAACCAGTAATTCAATACACTTTTAATCTATCTATCTATCTATCTATACATTTTTCAATTAATATATATATATATATATATATCCAAATTGTCGGTATATTAACCCTATGAATTAAAAATAAAATATAAAGACATACATAATTCATTAGATAATAATGCTAACAGAGAAGAAGGTATCCCATCAGTTCCCAAAGTATGTGTAATGTGTATTCTATTAGAAATTGATTTTTTTATTAAAAAAACTTGTCTAACAATAATAAGGGGAAAGTAACCTAATACGGACACTTTAGAAATAAATGGTCTTAAAATTGTATGACTCATTATTTTTATTAAAAATTACAATATATTGATATTATATGGGTATAGATTTTATTGTTATTTTAAAATTGTATTTGATCTTTTAATTCCGTATATAACGGGGGACCACCGTCGGGGGTGACCGTATTTGGTACCCGTGTCATAATACATACACCCTGTGTTATAATACGAAACCATATATACCATTATATAAACTATATATTATTAATGAATCAATCAGACGAATTACAATTACATTATTTGTAATTAATGTTATGAACAATGTATTCTAATATTAGAATATATATTCTAATATAAATATTCTAATATTAAATATTTAATTAGTTAATAATTTATTTATTTTTATAATTTTTTTAATTAATAATACAATTTAAGTATCTAAATAATACACTTTTTATATTTAGATTTATTGGTGGTATTAATATTATAACGCACGCGATTGTTATGAATATCAGAATAGTTCATACACTTCGAACTGATTGGTTATATGGTGTCCGTATTAAGACATATATAATGTATGTGTTAGGAACTTATATGATCTCTAGATAGAAGGTTTTAAGTTGAAATATTTTTTCATAAATTTAAAAACGTAAAAAAAATCAGAATATATCAGTAACATTTTGAATAATTATAATATAAAAAATACTTTTTTAAATTATTTATATAATTATAAATATATTATTTATTAAACATTTTGTTGAAGTATTTATGGTTTCTAAGATACCGAGAGTGTCCGTATTTGGGCACTTTCCATAATCGTTACTTTACCCCATATATATATATATATATAACATATGACCCAATATTTATAAAAAAAACATTATATCTTATTTAATTGTATTATATTGTATAATATAACTTATATAACTTATATTGTATACATTTATTAACCAACTATTAATATTATTACTATACTTTAATTCAAATTATATATTTCACTATTTTTAGTAATAAATAATATTATATATTTAATTTGATATATATTATTATACAAGTACAATATTAATTAAACGTCAATTTACGATATATTTAATTATCAAAATATTAACAAGTTAAAATGATCGATTAAATTGAATTTCGTAATTAATTGTCCTAAAATATGATGAATAATATATAGAATAACCCTATATGGGCGTGACTTAATATCCTATTATGATTTGTAACCACGTGACTTCATATTTCCAGGCAACGGTATTATGTTTATCGTTTAATAATTAATAAACATACACCTACATTACGATATAAAGAGAACACTGATATATTCTATTTAATGAGTCGTAGTAACCATTACCTGTAAATTTAGTTATGTAATAAATGTTAAAGACACGCAACAAACAATACAAGAAAACATCATATCGATATATCCTTTGTTATTATGTCATGTATATTTTAACATATTCAATATATACTATCAATTCAATCTATATATAGATATTTATTTTATATAATTTCATTTTTAATATGTATATTAAATTAAAGTCATTATATTATTACATTCATATTTAGCATTATTTTGTATCTAATAAGATATGATAGGATCATTTTATTAAATTATATATATCATTATTAAGTATCAAATATTTATCGATTAACTATGAATAATAATTTAAAATATAATATAATATTATTTATTAGATGATTATAAATCAAATAATTAACAAATTAAAATTTAAATCAATTAATTTATAGATACAAAATTAGAATAATTGTAAAAACTTATATAAATTAACTAATTTAATATATAATATTATAAATTACTAATAAATATACTTGATATATTATATTAATTATTGTAATATTTTCGTTATATATCATAATACATATTTATTTTAATAATTTTAATATAATGTAATAATTATCCTAATTAAAATTTAAAACCAATGTAAATAATACTTTATTGTATACATGTATGGCGTATTTATTACAATATCTCACCATTACGTAATATGCCTGCTTTCAATTATATTTGGGCAGTATTTTAACTTATATTTAATTAATATAATACTAACACCTTAATTTATATAATACTTCATTAAATGGGTGAATAGTCAACATTACTGGTAATTAATAAATATACATATAAAACATCTACAAATCGCAATTACCATTACCATTAGAACTAATATGCTAATATTAAAATAATAAAATAAAGTTTAATTAGTAATTAATTATTTGAATTAAAAATAAAATAAATGTGATTATGGTATATTATAAAAAAATAATATATATATATATAATATTAACATAATAATTAAAAATAAGTGCCTGATAACATATAATATTTAAATAACAATACTAATTTTAAATGTTCATTTTTAATACATTTAGATGAATTATTCCATAATTTTGGTTCATAATATATTATACAAAAACTTGCAAGATTACATGAAATTGTATATTAAAAATATATGTTGATGAATCTGAATTGATAAGAAAGTAATTGTTATTTAAATAATAAAGCAATCCTATATGATGTAAATATACAGTAAACTATTATTTAAGCATATATGTTAAAATACATACCTTAATAATATCATTAAACTAAATAAAAATAAAATGTAATATAATTATTTAAATATATTTAATTAACATATTTAATATATTTTGCATATAGGAAAAATGATAATAATCTAATATATATATACTTTAACAATAAATGGTCTTAACATTTTATAATTACATATTTATATTGAAAAATTACAATACATTTATATTATATGATTATAGATATTATTGTTATATTAATATTTTAATTAATCTTGTTATTCAAATGATACATGATGTGTCTATATTCGGTACCTATGTTCTGCCTGAATGGTTATAGGGTATCTGTATTAATGTAGCAAGAGTGTCAATATTAGTAATGTATATGACCTCTAGATATATACATATAATTTAATTAATATTTAATAACATATATAGAAATTAAGTACATGATGTTTAAATGCTTTAGTATTTACTAATATATTGTTATATTTTATATTAATACATTATTATATATATGCTTGAGAAAGTTTTATGATACATTTTTTTTTATAAATAAAAAAAATTAATAAAAAAATTAGTTTATTGTATCAGCATTATATTAAAATATTAAAAAATACTTATTTAGACTATTTTTATAATTATAATATTTTAACACTTTAATATTGTAATACGCCTCACGCTTCTTTATTTATTATGGTTATGTCGCAATTCTGATATTATTATATATATATATTTATATGAATAAATATATATATGTGTGTATGTATATACATATATAATATATATTATTTAAATCTAAGAAAATAAATAAATACAAATTAATAAATATTGTATTGAGATATATAATTATGTAGGTTTTAAAATTATTATATATTATTAAAATACTAATATATATCTATATTATTTTGTAATTAAAAAAAAATAATAATGTATATGTCGGTATTTATAATCTTTTAATTATATGTGGCTTGGTAGCACTAATTTTGATGCCATATTAATATATATTATTATATATATAATAATTAGTTATGATACAATTAAATAATATTAACTTATTAGTTATTTTTATTATAATATATATTTATTTTATAGAAATATAATTGAAATAAGATAAAGTGTATCATATGTATCCCTTCGAAACGTAAATGTTTCAAAATTTATGTTTTAAAAACATGCAATGTGATAATTTTATTTAATAAATATGTTTATTTTTGAATATATATATATATAAATTTGTATGAATGTATATGTTTATAATGTAATTAAACATATGTATTATTATAAAATATTATATAATAATATATCTCATAATTACGTTTATACATTATACATATTGGGGGATAATATCAATTCTAACAAATAGTATGCTACCCATTATAAATATGTTATTTGTATAATATTTTTAAACATTTATATATTAGCGAATATATATATATTTATAAATACAATAAATGTAATGAATTTATGATATTATAAATGATATTAAATAACAATATAAATTAATATTAAAATATTTCAACAGCTATATCAACGATTAATAGACAACCTGATAGTATTTACTTTTATCACAACGTAGTGTATGGAGAAACAATGAACATCACAATTGTAAAATTGAGTGATGACCTTCAGGTGACATTGTTACGTAATACTAATGTTAGTAAACACGTGATCGTAATTATGTCTACATATAATAATAATACTCAGAGTTAGCTTAAATGCCTATATGAATGAAAAATCAATAGCTTGTCGGGTCATTCACTTATTTACGAGATTACGTGAAGTATATTAGTAAACGATAATATATAAATAAAATATATATATATATATATATAAATATATAAAAATATAATATTGTATTAAAGGTGTATTATATAAAGTGTATATAATATAAAATATTACAAACAATCAATCTATAATACTATTAAATTAAATATAAATAAAAAAAACATAATTTTTTTTTAAATAAACATAAATTTAAAAAAATGTAAAACAATACTAGATATAAAGCTGCTATTAAGTACAACAAAGGATAATACCATTGCCACCGAGTATACCCAATATGCGTAGAACATCAACTTTCAGGTAAGGGTACTCCAAATCCTATATCATTTTGGATTACACCATTGCCATAGGTGTAAAGATGATATCCTTATTCCCCGATGCATACTATACATCCCTAATACACCCAATTACTCAAGCATATCCAATACTGTATCCAAACACACCCATATATATTAATATATACTAATATATGATGAAACAAAACAAAAAAAGTATACATTATAATGATAAATATAAAAATTATATATATTAAATTAGAAATTCAAAAAAATAAAATAAGTAATAGTACACTACAATAATTTTAAAATAATATAGAATAATATTTCTCGTAATCTCTCTCATCATGTATACAACATAAATATAAATTGTAAAATACTAGATAACTTATAATAACAAATAGTAAGTAACATAATGAATAACTCTAATATATCCTACATATATATATATATATATATATATATATATAATATTATATAAATTAATATATAATATACATGGAATACAAATAAATCACAGATATATAGAAAACATATAATATATAGTATAAATCAAGACAAATATTTATATATAAAATATTTATATATATATTACCATAAAAAAAATAATAAAAGACACTTTTTTTTTAAATCAAAAAAAATAGATTATATATTTTTCAGTAGAAATATTATAATGCATGCCATCTAAAAAAGCGAATATTATTAAATTATAAAAAATTTAATTAAAAAGAAATATTAAAATGTTATAAATAAAATGATATATTTAGTTATAATTGTATAAAAGTTAAAGTAAAAGTAAAAGTACATAATATGTAATGTAAAAATGTATGTGTAATTATATAAAATATATATCATTAGTCAATTAGATGAAAATGATAATAAAGTAGAATAAAAGTAAGTGTATATACAAAATATAATATAATAATTTGTTAATTTGTAAAATTTAACATTAGTCAATAAAATAAAATTGTTAATAAAAGTATATCATTAGTCTTTATATAAACTTATTAAATATTTTTTATAATTTTTATTAAATTTATTTGGATTATTATTGTATTTCAGATTTATGTTTAGGTAATTCCATAATTTTGGTCAACATTAGTCAAACAAAAAACTTTTCGATCTGTTCTGACTTTTATTCTATAAAATAGATTTTTATTATAAGTTTTTATTTTATATAATTTCTGTAAATGTATAGGCAACATTTTATTATTTGCCCTATTCATAAATTCAGATGTATTATATTTCACAATATTACTAAATTTTAAAATGTTGAATGTTGAATGCAATTTACTATAATTATAACTATTATACTGTGTACCTAATATCCAATGCTCGTTTTTGTATAATAGTTATTTTTAATAAACTAGACACAAAAGTATTTCCCCATATATGAACACAATAATTTAGGTGTGAATAAAAAGAAGAATTATATAGTAAAATATTATTATATCGAATTTATGTTTTACTTTATTTAAAATAACGATTGCTCTACAAAGTTTGTTTGCTACATAATTTATTTGTTTTTTCCAATTAAGCTTGTCGTCAATATATACACCTACAATTTGTATATCAGTTACTTGTTTTTTTAATTTAATATTATTAATATATAAATTTAAGTTTATATTTTCATTTTATTTCTGATATAAAAACGTAAGACATTAGTTTTATTGATATTTATAGATAATTTTATATTAAGCCATTTAAATAAATTATTTATATCTGTTTGCATTTTATCTTTAAGATTTAATTTTTTTTATCATATCATATTAAGTTAGTATCATCTGCGAATAAAATAGGTTTAAAATTATTTGAAATTTTCGGTAAGTCATTAATATATAAAATAAAATAAATAAAAGTGGTATATATAAATACATTATATATATATATATATATATTTATATAATGTATTTATATTAATAAATCATTTTAAACAATGCATATAATATATAATATATATAATATGTAGCACAATATTTATAAAATATTATTTAGATTATGGTGCAATCTGAAATAATGCAAGGAACAATTATCATGAGATACACCCCTAATGTGTTGGGCGTATTTACAATTGTATTAACATTTGATTGGCCGTTAATTTACCCTGAGTAACAGGTTTACCTATGTTGTCTTCTGGACATTAATAATAATAATTAAAATAATATTACATTGAGATGCAATCTTTGAACTTAACACAGAAAACTATCACAATTAATTCTACACTGTATATGAATAATATTAGTTTACCTCTGAATTATTGCCAGAAAGTAGATCATGTAGGCCAATGTGCAATGCCATCTTACTCTACAATACCTGTAAGTAATACTGTAGTGAAGTTCAGTATATATTAATAAGTGGATGTTTAAATAAATATTACGAGATATTAGATACTTATGTAAAGATATTAGTAATATTTGACAAGGTATGATTACTATGTATAGTAATGTTGACTGACAATGAATAATTATAATTCTACATTTTATATTCCGATTTATGCATCCCAAAAAATTGATTTACGAAAAATGTTATTTAAAAAAATAATAATCCAAAAATGAATTATTTATCAGAATATATACTTTAGATGGTTTTATAATACATATAATATATTGAATAGTGAACTTAATTATTATAATAATTATAATAATATATATATATATATATATATAGAATACTTTCTTTTTTTATAAATAACATATCTAAACAATAATATATATAACATATGTCACAATATTTATAAAATAAACATTTAGAGTATTTCATAATCTATAATAATAACAAACACAATTATTAAATGATATCATCGATTGTAATATATGTATAATTGTATTTATGATAGATTGAGCTAATACAAATCACATTTATTTAATATTTTCATCATGATTGAATCCTTTTGGACCATTGTATATAATAATAATAATAATAATAGGAATGTTTATTGACTCAGTTGAAAACGATGCACGTCTATATGCGCCAAGTTGAAATAATAAAAAAATACAAAATTACACGAATAATATTAAATTTAAAAAGAATTATAATGATGATATATTTGAATATAGTCGAAATTTAAAAGTAATAAAATATGATAGTGTCCGTAATTCATCGGGAAGACTGTTCCAGTACTTAGGACCAGTAACAGTGAAAGCAGCATCTACATATATAGATGAGACAAGCGGTACAGAGAGTTTCATCAGCTCACATTTGCGACTCAGACGAGTATGGGAAAGTAACCGAATACGGACAGTGCCAAAATACGGACACTCTCGGTATTTCAGAAACCATAAATCCTACAAAAAAATGTTTTATTAATAAAATATTCATCATTATATAAATAGCCTAACAAGTTTTTTTTATTTTTTTATTATTCAAAATATTGCTGATATGATACGCAAAAATATGATATATATAAACTGAATTTTTTATTATATTTATATAATTAAAAAAATTATAAATTTATAAAAAAAAAATGTTAACTTAAACCTTCTCAAGAATATATAAATGTATCGATATAAAATATAACACTATATTATTAAAAAATAAAGCATTCTAAAATTATTTATATAATTTCTATATTTGTTATCAAATATTCATTAAGTTATAAGCATATATCTATAGTTCATATAAGTTCCTAATACGGACACCCTAATATCAATAAGCGCGCAGCGTATGAACTATTCTGATTTTCATAAAAATCCCGTGCGTTATAATAATAATACCACCAATAAAGCTAAAGCTAATTTTATTATTATTTAGATACTTAAATTGTATTATTAATTAATAAATAATAAAAATAAATAAATTATTAACTAATTAAATTAGAATAAATGTTTCATAAAATTAATTATAAATAATGTAATTGTAATTTGTCTGATTGATTCATCAATAATATATAGTTTATCTAGTGGTATATAGGGTGTTCGTATTTTAACGCAGGGTGTCCGTATTCGGACATGGGTACCGAATACGGACACCCCGTTATCTATGGAATTAAAATTTTAAATAAAATTTTAAAATCACAATAATATCTATAACCATATAATATTAATATATTGTAATTTTTGAATAAAAATAATGAGTCATAAAATATTAAGATAATTTCTTGTTAAAATGTCTGTATTAGGTTACTTTCCCATAGTTGCTGGAATTATGAGATTCAATAGGTAAAATGTATTAATCTTATTGAATAGTTGAATATGATGTCTACTTTATCATATATAATCTGTCTTGAATAAATAGTAATGGTATTACATTAACGAATAGTAGATAAAACTGTTGATTGTACATTGCAAGGATATAGTTATATATTTTCTAATTTTTCAATATTAATAGGTTGTTGTTTATATATTTTCACAGATATATCGATATAGGAAGTATATATATATAACCATTATAGAATTATAAAATATTATTAATAAAAAATATTCCATAAACAAATTAACTTAAATTAAGGAATTAACTTAAATTATATTTCTATTCATATAACTTTTCATAATTAAACACTAATATAAGTAATGATACTTTTATAATATTCAGTTTATATTAATTACCTATATATATTCAATATGTATATCAGTGATATATTGAATTTATATTAATCATTCAATCTTAGTCAAGATTATTTTGTTTTATTATCAAACATATTAATATATTAGTGTTTTAGTAATATGTATATGTTTAAACATATAGGTATATTAAAATGTTTAAAACAAACTTATATAAGACACTATTTTTCGTATTAAATAATATAATATGTTTATTTTCATATACATTATTATATAAGTAGGAATATTAATAATATCGTAACTTTATGATATATTTAATTATCATACTATTTTAATTAAGAAGTTAACATAAACGATTAAATTGAATTACGTAATTAAATGTCCTCAAATATGATGAATAATATATAGAATAACCATATATGGGCGTGACTTAATAATCTATTGTGATTTGTAATCACTTGACTTCATATTTCCAGGCAACGGTATTGTGTTTATTATTTAATAATTAATAAACATACACCTACATTACGATATAAAGAGGATACTGATATATTCTATTTAATGATTTGTAGTAACCATTACCTGTATATTTAGTTATGTAATACATGTTAAAGACACGTGACTGAACAATAGGAACAATATGAGAAAACATCATCTCGATATATCCTTGGCTATTATATATTTTATATTTGTATTTCAAACTACCTAATTTGACTATCAATTAAATATATTTCTAAATATATATTGTATATCATTTATTTTTAATATTTATTATTATAATATTTTAATATTAAATTAAAGTCATTATATTCTTTCATTTATGTTTATTTTATATATATATATATCATAAGATAATTAAATTAAATTAATATAATATTATTAAGTATACAATATTATGAATTAATTTAATTGACGATTATTAATTAAATAATTAAAGATAAATTAGTTTATAGATTCATAATTAGAATAATTTCAAACTCATGTATACATTTACTAAATGAATTCATGATGTTAAAGATTAATATATATATACTTTGTTTATCATGTATTAATAATTAATTTACTATTATGCTAATTAATAAATTATAACCAATTTGTTAACAGTAATTTATATAATATTTCACTAAAAGGTTGAATGGTAAACATACTGATAATTAATAAAGATACTTATATAACATATACATGATAATTATAACTAGTATGCCAATTAAATTAATAAAATAAAGTCCATCTAATGATTTATTATTTGAATTTAAAATAATTAAAACTTATAATAAATGTGATTATAGTAAATTATTAAATATTAAAATGTATATAATATTAATATATAAATTAAAAAAAGTGTATGATGAAATATAATATTTAAATAACAATAGTAATTTTGTTAAGCAAAATATAAAATAAAATGGTAAAAGTTAAACTGTGTACTCTACAAATAATAATTATTTCATAATCTTTATTAATATATTTATAATACGTTCATGTGTAATACTTTTACAACATTATTACATAATTTTGTTCCATAATATGATATACAAAAAATTGCAAGATTATAATAAATTTCAGTTTTGATATCAAAACTATTTATATAAATATATTGATGAACCTATATTAATAATAAAATACTTTTTATTTAATTTTAATTTTAAATTACAATGAGATTTCCTTGATAGACACTAATATCGATAGAATGTTAAATACAATTTAAATAAAATGTAATATGTAATTAATTAAGGAAATGAAAACATGTACAATTTAAAATAGAGATTAAATTAAATTGTTAAAAACTCTACAATCATTATCATCATGTATTTAAAATAAATAATTGTATAATATGTAACCTAAACAAATTTAAAACAATAAAACAATAACATTATAACAACTAATCATTCTAAATCTCTACTCAATATACTGTCTTCCTCCAATCTTAAACTTCATAATACTTACCGCACACACAAATATGGTAATACATCCGATCTCCTCATTTCCCATAAGTCATCCAACTTGATTTGTTCTCACTCTGTTGGCCCTTGTATTTCTGATCATCACATTATATTTTTTACCCTCCAATCCCTTAAACCGCCCCACCCCACTATCACTCGTTCTTTCCGCAAAACAAAAATCATCAACACTCACGATTTCATCAGAGACTTCCTATCCCTCCCACATAACTCACCTGATGAATTATTTACCACTCTTTCAAGTACCCTAGATTCCCACGCTCCAATAATTATTAAAAAATCCATCCTTAGACTTGACACTTCCTGGTATACCCTCGCACTCCTTAAACAAAAGCGTAAATTGCGTATACTTGAAAAGAAATTGATTAAATCAAAATCTGAATCTATACTTGCGCTTTATCAACTGATCAAGTCCAAACATAGACATGATCTCTTAATTGCAAAATCGCTTCATATTACTGCCTCTCTAGAATCATGCTCATCAGATCAAAAGAAAACGTTCACCATTTGTTCGAAACTCCTTGGGCGAAATAAAAAGAAAACTTTACCCGACTTTCCACCAGACACCTTATCATCAACGTTTGATGACTATTTCCATCATAAGATTACACATACTCTCAGCAATCTCCCACGACATACCACTTTAATAACACCCACCATGCCAACTCACTCACTTAATGTATTTTCAGTCCCTTCCATGTCATACATAGGCACACTTCTTAAAGCAACTAAAAGTTCATCTCCTCTTGACCCTATTCCTCTTTCCCTTTTACACGAAATCACTGAATCCCTCACTATCCCTCTCAATAATATATTCTGTGAATCCCTCGAATCCGGTACGTTTTCAACATCCTATAAACATGCACTCATTACACCCCTCCTTAAGAAACCAAACTTTGACCCTCAGAGCCTCAACAATTATCGTCCGATCTCAAACCTGTCGATATTTTCCAAAACTTTGGAACCAATCGTCGCGAAACAACTAACGTCTTATTTAATATCACACAAAATCCCTCATATCTTCCAAAGTGCATATCTTCCTTCCAAATCAACAGAAACCGCACTAGCGAAGATATCCAGCGATATTCTCACTAACCTTGATAATAAAAATGGCACAATACTCGCACTACTTGATCTCTCCTCTGCGTTTGACACTATTGACCACACGATTCTCATACACTGTCTTACATCTATAGGTATCACTGGTACTGAATACAAATGGCTATCCTCATTCATAACCAACCGAACTTCCTCAGTTTTAGTTCACTCAACCCGTTCATCTTCCCGTCTTGTAACACACGGTGTTCCCCAAGGGTCATTCCTTGGACCAATACTCTTTAACATTTACATAATTCCCCTTCTCCACCTTATCTCGAATTCTCCAGTTAGCTTCCATACATATGCAGACGACATACAACTTTATGTAAAATGTTCAGAAAACAATAATTTTGCACCCGACATCCTTTCCTCTACTATTACCACCATTCATAACTGACTCACAATATACTCCCTCGTCTTTAACCCAATTAAAACGAGGCTATATTCCTTCACCGTCCACTCCGAAGTAAAACGTTACCAACTCCCCCTCCAATTAACATTAATGGACAGATCATCATGTACTCAACCCATGTCAAAAATCTTGGTGTTATATTTGATAATACTTTTAATTTTTACAGACAACTTTCCCACATAACAAAACTATTAAACTATCAACTACATTCATTACGCCTTATTCGTCATTCAATATCAATATCCACCGCTACTATTATAGCTTCTGCTTACATCCTACCTCTATTCTACTACTGCAATTTTATCCTTTATAATACCCCCTCATCGTATATTACTAAACTCCAAATTCTTCAAAATTCTACATCTAGGTGTATATTCAGCATACCAAAATACTCCCACACTCATATATCTTCATTCCTAGTTAAACTCCACTGGCTACCTGTACGCCATAGAATCCTATATAAAACTCTACTATAGTAGCCAGTATACTGACTCATAAAGCAATCCACCATGACTCTCCTGACTACCTAGCATCCCTACTCAAACTTAAATTACCAACTAGTACCACTACACGCTCCACCAATACGTTTCTACTTCAACTTCCTCCTAAACACAACTTACATTCAACCAACACTCTAGCATGGGCAATATCCGTCCCATACTCGTGGAACACTCTCCCCACATCCATCCGTACTACACCATCAATTCCCAACTTCAAGAAACTATTGAAAACCTACCTATTTAATATGAAACATTAACTTAAAATATATATGGACGGCCGATTGCTTTATAAGCACAGTTCGCAGTCGGAAAAACGAAAAATGTAAAATGTAAATGTATGTATTACAAATTATATAACAAATTAATATATTAAAAAAACTATATATATAAAAGCTATAAAAAACTATATATATATAACTATAACATACAAAATATAAAATAAATACTGCTAAATACTAATAATATAATGTAGCCAATACAGTAACTTATATATCATATATTATAATAATTCAAAATAGAAAATCTAAAATATAAAATTAAAATAAAACGATATCATATATGATTTAAATTTATTTTAAAATTATTCATTTTAATAATGTTTCTTTTTTTAGTAATCTATTCCACAGCATTGGACATGTATTTGATAAACAAAATGCTTATCGGTCAGTTCTTAATTGTATTCTATAAATCATATTTCCATTGTAAGATTTAGCTTTATATAATAATTATAAATTCTCAGGTAAAACATTATGCCTAGCTCGAAACATAAATATTATACAATTCATTTTAATAAAAAAATCAAATGGTAAAGAATAAGAAATGGTATTGCGATTTGTATACATAAAATGATTTTTATAATATTTAATTATAATATTTAATATTATAATATATTATAATTAGTATACTAATACACTTTATTGCTCTTTTTGTAAAATGAAAATATTTTTTAAACTGCTTCTGAAGGTATTCCCCAAAATATTTCAACAATAATTAAGTTGTGATAAAAATAAAGCATTATATAATAAAATTAAAGATTTTATAATTATATATTTTCAACTTTGTTTAAAATTGCAATTGTTCTAGAAAGTTTACTTGAAACATAATTGAGTTGCAATTTCGAATCTATAATGACACCTACGAATTTTATTTCACTGACTTGTTTAACTTTAATGTTATCAATATTTATATTTTTATTTCTCATATCAAATAATAATATATTTGTTTTACTAATATTAAGTGACAATTTATTTACATTCAACCAATCCAGTATAGTTTATTAATATTAATGTAATATTTTTAATCGGCAAATAAAACTGATTTAAAGTTATCTGATATATTCGGAATTTCATTAATATACAACATAATTATTAGCGGTGGTACACAACATTTTATATAATTATAAGTTGAGTCTGTATTATTATATCTAACAAATTGAAGATAAAAATATTTTTTTTTAACAATTGTATATATATATATATTAAATCATTGTAATATTTGATAAATTAAGTAATTATAATAAGTTATTATATAATTATAATTTAATATTTATTTTACGCGATTTTCTTACCACAAAACGATTAATAATAAATAAAACATCATAATATATGCAATACCAATTTCATTAAGTATATTAGATTATAAAGATAATATGTCCAGGCTTGGTAGTTTTTGTTTAGTCAGAAAATATATTACTGTTTACAGTTTAATTAAATAAAAAAATATATTTTCAGTTTATTTTTATTATTTGTAATTTATTTTGAAGTGTATTGCAATATGTTAACCCACTTATATATGTTCTATTATTACTATGTGTAACACTTTTTATGGAATATTATATTATCTAAAAGTATATATATATATATATATATATATATATATATTAAAAATATGTTTGAAAATAGTATTATTTAAATTATATATAATTTATAATATTTAATTATAATATATATTATATATTAAATATTTAATATATAATATATAATATATATTTTAATATATAATTTATAATATGTAGGGGAAAGTCCCCGATTACCGATCACCTCCTAATACCGACCCCCTGTGGTATCTCAGTAACTATAAGAGATATCAAAAAATAATATATACACGAACTTTTAGTAATTTAATGATAAATATGAATAAGTATTTTGTTTTAAAAAATATTTAATCCTACAATTGTTATTTGATAAAATGTAATATTCTGTTTTTACTTTTCAAATATTTGAATAATAACTTTTTTTAAATCATTGTAAATACTTTATTATTTAAAAGAAAACTTAATACTGAGCATAATATTGTAGATCAATAAAATGTTTATAACTATTATAAAAATAATTTAATTTGAATAACTATTAACCAAGATATCTTAATTATAGCAACCCATATTATTTTCCTATTACCGACCCCCTAAATTACCCTAATACCGACCCCACCTGTGATTTATAATATCCCATCAAAATAGATCCGTATTTTACTTTAACATATGCCGTAATATTGTTTATGTATCATTGATATCAAATTAGGATTCATGATTCCAGTTGATTATATACATACTGATTAATAAATAAATATTAAATAATAATACACACTATTTTAATATAATTACTATAAAGTTTAAATTTAAATTAAATATTACTATTAAAACATAAATATAATACAAAATAAATTGCGTGAATGTTACAATTAATTATATTTATGTATATCTACTATTTTTATTGGATATTATAATACTACAATTATTTATATCACGATTATTTTAGAGGGTCGGTAATAGGAGTAGGGGGTCGGTATTAGGTAAATATATCCGATTACCGACCCCCCCTGTTTATTCTTGTAAATATAGTTATATAAAACATTTAAAATAGCCACATTATCCATTGCCATAATATTACCCTAATTTCAAAATTTCAAATAAATATATTTAATATTGAATAAGTTATTACAAATAATCATTTAGGGGTCGGTAATCGGGGACTTTCCCCTAATTATAATATATATTATATATTAAATATTTAATATATAATATATAATATATATTAAATTATATACTTTATAAATAACATATAACTTATTAAAATATATTCTAGTATCTACTGATACTAATATTGAATGATTATTATTGTTTATTTAGTTTAGTGTAAATGTGCGTGTAATTATGTGCAATATTATGATGTTGTGCTAATTAAAATATAAAATAGTTTGTGTAATTGGGCTTATTTATTTTGTATTAAATACATAGCTTATCTTTTTATATATTGAATAATAGTTTTATATTATGAATTATTCAAATATTGTACATAAACTAACAAGTACTATTATATATTAATGAAATGAATGAACTAATGTTATACGCTAACATATAATGTTTTAATAATTAAATTTAAATTTATAATTTTCTTACATACACATTAATTGCATTAAATATAATATGTATTATATAGTTTCATGATTAACATTATAATACATTATATATCTCATAATTACGTTTATACATTATACATATTGGGGGATAATATCAATTCTAACAAATAGTATGCTACCCATTATACAATGTTATATATTTTATTTAAATAATATATTTAAACATTTATATATTATTGAATAGGTATATATATTTATAAATACAATCATTTAATGAATTTATGATATTATAAATGATATTAAATAATAATATAAATTAATATTGAAATATTTCCACAGCTATATCAACGATTACTAGACAACCTGATAGTATTTACTTTGATCCCAACGTGGTGTACGTAGAAATAATGGGCATCACAATTGTAAAATTGAGTGATGACCTTCAGGTGACATTGTTACGTAATAATACGGTTAGTAAACACGTGATCGTAATTATGTCTACATATATATACATATATATATATATATATGTATATATATACTAATGTATTTATATTAATACATAATTTTAAATAATACATATGATACATAATATATATATATAATATGTAGCTCAATATTTATAAACTATTATTTAGATTATGTCGCAATCTCAAATAATGCAAGGAACATTTATCATGATATACACCTATATTGTGTTGGGCGTATTTACAATTGTATTACAATTTGATTGGCCGTTAACTAACCCTGATTCTCAGGATTATCTATGTTGTCTTCTGGACATTAATATTAATAATGACAATAATATTACATTGAAATAAAATCTTTGAACTTAAAACAGAAAACTATCACAACAAATCTACACTGTATATGAATAATATTAGTTTACCTCTGAAATATTGCCATAAAGTAGGCCATGTAGGCCAATGTGCAATGCCACCTTACTCTACAATACCTGTAAGTAATAATGTGGTGAAGTTAAGTATATCTTATAATATATATATAATTAGATGTTTAAATAAATATTACGAGATATTAGATTATTATGTAAAGATATTAGTAATATTTGACGAGGTATGATTACTATGTATAGTAATGTTGACTGGCAATGAATAATTATAATTCTACACTTTATATTACGATGTATGCATACTATATATATATATATATATACAAACATACATTTCCCGTTGAAAATCTCAGGGTAAGTTAATAGAAAACTTAATATAGTTACCTGTAAAAGATAGGGATTAAATTGATTTACGAAAAATGTTATTTAAAAAAACTCATGATCCAAAAATGAATTATTTTTATAATATACAACTTTAAATGATTTTAAAATATATTGAATAGTCAACGTGATTATAATAATAATTATAATAATCTATATATATATATAAATATACTAATATACATTATATATTATACACTAATTTATTTATTTTATCAATAACTTGTCTAAACAATAATATATATAACATATGACCCAATATTTATATAAAAATATTGAGATTATTTCATATAATCATTATAAACACAATCATCATGTGATTGTAATATATGTATAATTGATATAATTGAGTAATAGATTGAGCTAATAAAAAATACCTTAATTTAATAATGTCATCATGATTGGATATTAATATTAATCGTATTGCTTCGTATTCGTACAACTTTTAATTATTAAATACTGACATATTATTAATGCTAATTGTATAATATTTACTTTACATCAAATAACTAAATATTAATAATAATACAGTGCAATAATCTTATTTATTAAAATTATATTGTTTTATTAACCAACCACTAATTAGTAATACGCATAGGTGATATACTATTAAATTCAAATTATATATTTCACTATTTTTAGTAATACATATTTATATTTAATTTGATATACGTTATTATACAAGTACAGTATTAATTATACGTCAATTAATGATATATTTAATTATCAAAATATTAAAAGGTTAATGATCGATTAACATGATCGATTAAATTCAATTTCGTAATTAATTGTCCTCAGATATGATGAATAATGTATAGAATAACCCTATATGGGCGTGTCTTAATAACCTATTGTGATTTGTAATCACGTGACTTCATATTTCCAGGCAACGGTATTGTGATTATCGTTTAATAATTAATAAACATATACCTACATTACGATATAAAGAGAACATTGATATATTCTACTTAATGAGTCGTAGTAACCATTACCTATATATTTAGTTATGTAATACATGTTAAAGACACGTGACGGAACAATAGAAACAATATAAGATAACCTCATCTCGATATATCCTTTACTATTATATCATGTATATTTGTATTTAAAAATACCCAATTTTACTATCAATTCATCAATATCTAGATATATAATGTATGTAATTTCATTTTTAATATGTATACAATATGCATATTAAATTAAAGTCATTATATTATTACATCTATGTTTAGCAATATTGTGTATCTAATGATATATAATATGATACTTGTATTACATTATATATCATTATTAATTGTAAAATATTACTCGTTTAACTATGAATACTAATATAATATAATATTATTAATTATCTACAAATCTAATATGTCATATAATAATCCGGTACTTAAACGCATTATATTAATCATGTGTGTACACATGCTAATTTATGTATATTAAAATATCATTTTTAATAATAATATAATAGCTAATATATAATATATTCATATATTCGTATATATATATATATATATATATATATATATATATATATATATATGCGTATACGCACAATATTTATCAAATAAATTATTTAGATTATTTCTTAACCACAACAATATAAGTTAATTTAGCATGGAATAAATCCTACTATGATAAGCGTATTATAATTGTATTATCATGAACTTCAAAATATATTATTATATAATAATAATAATTGTTATATTTGTATATATATATATATATAAAATTATATTTGTATTAATGGATATATATATATATATAAACAATTTATTAATTAATACATATTTACTAATTCTATGATATATATATATATATATATATATATATATATATATATATATATATATATATATATATATATATATATATAATACTATAGTATTTATAAACAACAATTATTTATATCCTTTCATTTTATATTACAATATATTATTGTAGTAGGCGTATTACAATTATATAAATATTGACCAATGGTCAATGACCGTTGATTTAACCAACTCACAGGTTTATCACTTTTATCTTTTTAACAGTAAAATATAATACATATAATACAGAAATAATAGTTTTGTTATAAATTTATATTTATAATTATATATATATATTTAAAAATGTGTATTTTTTATTTTAAAAACCATAGAATTTTCTCGTGATTAATTCAAATAAATATGTTGTATTACTTCTTCGAAAAATTTCTATATAATGATAACATTTATATATTGTATATATGTAATATATTATATATTATACTCATCTTATCATAAAGTTATGATAGTATCGCTTTATAATTTTGTTCATAAAAAATATAACATCTCATATTCATTCTATAGAATTAGAAATTAAATTTATTTAAATATGTAAATCAATAAAATAATAAATTATTCAATTATTCCAGTTTATAATATTTTGTTAATAATAATTAAACAAAATTAAGTGTCAATATTATGTCAATATTAAGTTTCTATATTATGATATATTTCCAAACGTGTAAAAAGCTGCTAAAATCATACAAATTTACAAACGACTTCAAATTAAAAACCTCATAATTATAATTATAATTATTTCCACAATTATCAAACATATTATAAAGATTAATTATATACACTATATATGTATTAATACGAATAACATATGACTAATCAGGGCGCAGTGTTTGAACTATTATAATTTTCATAAAATTACCATGCGATATACTATTAATAACATTAATAAATCTACATATAATAATGTTATTATGTTTATAATTTATATGTTTTATTAATTAAAAGAATAAAAATTAATTAATTACTAATTAAATTATATTAAATTATTCATATCAATATTAATTATAAGTAATGTTATTTAATTTATCTGATTAGTTCGTCAATAATATATAGTTTATCTAGTGTTATATATGGTGTCCGTATTATAATATAGGATGTCCGTATTCGAACATGTATACCGAATACGGACACGCCCGTTATCTATTGAATAAAAATATTACATAAAATGTTAAAATCACAATAATATCTAAAATTATACAATATAAATATATTGTAATTTTTGAATAAACATACTGAGTCGTAAAATGTTAAGACCATTTATTGTTAAAGTATTCGTATTATGTTACTTTCCCATATTTACCTGATTGAGTCAATATGATTATTTTAATTATGTAGAAACTCTAAGCAACCGGTTATATTTTCAAACTTAATACCGGTATGAAATCAAATTTAGATAAACTATATAACTTTTTGAGTATTAATAAATAAGCAATACATTTAGAAAAAAAACTAATATATTGTTATTTATTTATTACGAACATAAACATGATATATATCTAATAAAAATAATTATTGTGAGAGGCAAGTATTACCAGTGTTCTGATAAATAAGGTATACCTACTATAGATATATGTTATAGTATTGAAAATTAGGTAGTTAAGATGTTATATTATTGAAAAGTAGGTAGTTGAGATGATATAATATTTAAAATTAGGTAGTAGAGATGATACAATTTATAAAATTAGGTAGTATATATGTTATAGTATTGACAATTAAATATCCAATTAGTTATTAAAAATCAAGTAGGCGTAATAATTATGAGATTTTAATTTACCAAATTTTAATTAGAAATAATATACATTTCCTAGTTACTTAAAAAGTTAAGAATTACTTTTCAATTCAATTATTAAAAATTAATTTTCACAATTAATAAATAAGCCAACTCGTAATAATACTATAATTGATTTACATTTACTAATCTAATATAAATATTGGAGTCTATTTCGGATTATACAAAAATAAAAATGCCCACTATTATGTTTCATTCAATGTAAATATTGATAAATACCTATGTAAAAAGATTTTTAAATCAATCAATTTGATTTCAATAATGCTAATATAAAATTGATAAGATATTATCTTTCTAGATTTAATTAGGCTTATCTAAAATGATAATAATATAGATCAAAAAGTAGAATATTTTAATAATGTTCTAATTAAATTATTTCATATATGTTCATATAATAAATAATATTTAATATTAAATTTAAAATTTAAAATCTGGAGATTCTCCCCTAATTGATATATCAACTAATACTATTTTACTATCAGATATAGACAAATAAATACATTATATTCATATTTAGTTCAATTCAATAAAATGATAATGGAAATTTACCCGAATTTTATAATTTAACTAAACAACCCTAATATTGAATTACATCCTGAAATAATAAAAATATTTTAAATAGAATAAACATTACACATACTTTGGGAACTGATGTAATACCTTCTTCTCTGTAAACATTATTATCTAATTAATTATGTATATCTTTATATATTATTTTTAATTCATAGGTTAAATATACCGACAATTTGGATATAATAATACTCAGAGATGGCTTAAAAGCCTAGATGAATGAAAAAGCAAAAGCTTGTCAGGTCATTCACCTATTTACGAAATTACGAGAAGTATATTAGTAAACGATAATATATAAATAAAATATATATATAAAAATATATAAAAATATAATATTTTATTAAAAATGTATTACATAAAGGGTATATAATATAAAATATTATAAACAATCAATCTATAATACTATTAAATTAAATATAAATGAAATAAACATAATTTTTTTTAAATAAACACAAATTTAAAAAAATGTAAAACAATACTAGATATAAAGCTGCTATTAAGTACACCAAAGGATAATACCATTGCCACCGAGTATACCCAGGATGCGTAGAACATCAACTTTCAGGTAAGGGTGCTCCAAATCCTATATCATTAGGGATTACACCATTGCCAGAGGTGTAAACGCTGATATCCTTATTCCCCGATGCATACTATACATCCCTATTAAACCCAATGACTCAAGCATATCCAATCATGTACCCAAACACACCCATATATACTAATATATACTAATATATGATAAAACAAAAAAACAAAAATTATACATTATAATGATAAATATAAAAATGATATAAATTAAATTAGAAATTAAAAAAAAGAAAATAATTAATAGTACACTACAATAATTTTAAAATAATATTAAATAATATTTCTCGTAATATCTCGAATCATGTATAAAACATAAATATAAATTGTAAAATACTAGATAACTTATAATAATAAATAGTGAGTAACATAATGCATAACTGTAATATATCCAACATATATATATATAATATTATATAAATTAATATATAATATACATGGAATAAAAATAAATCATAGATATATATAAAACATATAATATATAGAATAAATCAAGAAAAATATTACCATAATAAAAAAATAATAAAAGAAACATTGTTTTTAAATCAAAAAAAAAAATAGATTATATATTTTTCAGTAGAAATAATATATATATATATATATTAATATATATATATATATTAATTGAAAAATGTATGTAAAATAAATAATATTTATATATATAAAATAAAATTACCTTAACATATGTTATTATACAAAATATGTATATATATTAAATATATATACATATTTTGTATAGGTAATTTTATTTTATATATATATAAATATTGTTTATCTTTATATAGGTATACCTATAACCAGTAATTCAATACACTTTTAATCTATCTATCTATCTATCTATACATTTTTCAATTAATATATATATATATATATATATATATATATATATATATATCCAAATTGTCGGTATATTAACCCTATGAATTAAAAATAATATATAAAGACATACATAATTCATTAGATAATAATGCTAACAGAGAAGAAGGTATCCCATCAATTCCCAAAGTATGTGTAATGTGTATTCTATTAGAAATTGATTTTTTTATTAAAAAAACTTGTCTAACAATAATAAGGGGAAAGTAACCTAATACGGACACTTTAGAAATAAATGGTCTTAAAATTGTATGACTCATTATTTTTATTAAAAATTACAATATATTAATATTATATGGGTATAGATTTTATTGTTATTTTAAAATTGTATTTGATCTTTTAATTCCGTATATAACGGGGGACCACCGTCGGGGGTGACCGTATTTGGTACCCGTGTCATAATACATACACCCTGTGTTATAATACGAAACCATATATACCATTATATAAACTATATATTATTAATTAATCAATCAGACGAATTACAATTACATTATTTGTAATTAATGTTATGAACAATGTATTCTAATATTAGAATATATATTCTAATATAAATATTATAATATTAAATATTTAATTAGTTAATAATTTATTTATTTTTATAATTTTTTTAATTAATAATACAATTTAAGTATCTAAATAATACACTTTTTATATTTAGATTTATTGGTGGTATTAATATTATAACGCACGCGATTGTTATGAATATCAGAATAGTTCATACACTTCGAACTGATTGGTTATAGGGTGTCCGTATTAAGACATATATAATGTATGTGTTAGGAACTTATATGATCTCTAGATAGAAGGTTTTAAGTTGAAATATTTTTTCATAAATTTAAAAACGTAAAAAAAATCAGAATATATCAGTAACATTTTGAATAATTATAATATAAAAAATACTTTTTTAAATTATTTATATAATTATAAATATATTATTTATTAAACATTTTGTTGAAGTATTTATGGTTTCTAAGATACCGAGAGTGTCCGTATTTGGGCACTTTCCATAATCGTTACTTTACCCCATATATATATATATATATATAACATATGACCCAATATTTATAAAAAAAACATTATATCTTATTTAATTGTATTATATTGTATAACTTATATTGTATAATATAACTTATATAACTTATATTGTATATAATAAACTTATATTGTATACATTTATTAACCAACTATTAATATTATTACTATACTTTAATTCAAATTATATATTTCACTATTTTTAGTAATAAATAATATTATATATTTAATTTGATATATATTATTATACAAGTACAATATTAATTAAACGTCAATTTACGATATATTTAATTATCAAAATATTAACAAGTTAAAATGATCGATTAAATTGAATTTCGTAATTAATTGTCCTAAAATATGATGAATAATATATAGAATAACCCTATATGGGCGTGACTTAATATCCTATTATGATTTGTAACCACGTGACTTCATATTTATAGGCAACGGTATTATGTTTATCGTTTAATAATTAATAAACATACACCTACATTACGATATAAAGAGGACACTGATATATTCTATTTAATGAGTTGTAGTAACCATTACCTGTAAATTTAGTTATGTAATAAATGTTAAAGACACGCAACAAACAATACAAGAAAACATCATATCGATATATCCTTTGTTATTATGTCATGTATATTTTAACATATTCAATATATACTATCAATTCAATCTATATCTAGATATTTATTTTATATAATTTCATTTTTAATATGTATATTAAATTAAAGTCATTATATTATTACATTCATATTTAGCATTATTTTGTATCTAATAAGATATGATAGGATCATTTTATTAAATTATATATATCATTATTAAGTATCAAATATTAATCGATTAACTATGAATAATAATTTAAAATATAATATAATATTATTTATTAGATGATTATAAATCGAATAATTAACGAATTAAAATTTAAATCAATTAATTTATAGATACAAAATTAGAATAATTGTAAAAACTTATATAAATTAACTAATTTAATATATAATATTATAAATTACTAATAAATATATTTGATATATTATATTAATTATTGTAATATTTTCGTTATATATCATAATAAATATTTATTTTAATAATTTTAATATAATGTAATAATTATCCTAATTAAAATTTAAAACCAATGTAAATAATACTTTATTGTATACATGTATGGCGTATTTATTACAATATCTCACCATTACGCAATATGCCTGCTTTCAATTATATTTGGGCAGTATTTTAACATATATTTAATTAATATAATACTAACACCTTAATTTATATAATACTTCATTAAATGGATGAATAGTCAACATTACTGGTAATTAATAAATATACATATAAAACATCTACAAATCGCAATTACCATTACCATTAGAACTAATATGCTAATATTAAAATAATAAAATAAAGTTTAATTAGTAATTAATTATTTGAATTAAAAATAAAATAAATGTGATTATGGTATATTATAAAAAAATAATATATATATATATATATATAATATTAACATAATAATTAAAAATAAGTGCCTGATAACATATAATATTTAAATAACAATACTAATTTTAAATGTTCATTTTTAATACTTTTAGATAAATTATTCCATAATTTTGGTTCATAATATATTATACAAAAACTTGCAAGATTACATGAAATTGTATATTAAAAATATATGTTGATGAATCTGAATTGATAAGAAAGTAATTGTTATTTAAATAATAAAGCAATCCTATATGATGTAAATATACAGTAAACTATTATGTAAGCATATATGTTAAAATACATACCTTAATAATATCATTAAACTAAATAAAAATAAAATGTAATATCATTATTTAAATATATTTAATTAACATATTTAATATATTTTGCATATAGGAAAAATTATAATAATCTAATATATATACTTTAACAATAAATGGTCTTAACATTTTATAATTACATATTTATATTGAAAAATTACAATACATTTATATTATATGATTATAGATATTATTGTTATATTAATATTTTAATTAATCTTGTTATTCAAATGATACATGATGTGTCTATATTCGGTACCTATGTTCTGCGCTGAATGGTTATAGGGTATCTGTATTAATGTAGCAAGAGTGATAATATTAGTAATGTATATGACCTCTAGATATATACATATAATTTAATTAATATTTAATAACATATATAGAAATTAAGTACATGATGTTTAAATGCTTTAGTATTTACTAATATATTGTTATATTTTATATTAATACATTATTATATATATGCTTGAGAAAGTTTTATGATACATTTTTTTTTATAAATTAAAAAAATTAATAAAAAAATTAGTTTATTGTATCAGCATTATATTAAAATATTAAAAAATACTTATTTAGACTATTTTTATAATTATAACACTTTAATATTGTAATACGCCTTACGCTTCTTTATTTATTATGGTTATGTCGCAATTCTGATATTATTATATATATATATATATTTATATATATATATTTATATGAATAAATATATTTATATATATATATATATATATATATGTGTGTATGTATATACATATATAATATATATTATTTAAATCTAAGAAAATAAATAAATACAAATTAATAAATATTGTATTGAGATATATAATTATGTAGGTTTTAAAAATATCGATTTTAATGAAATATATAATATGTTAAATGAATACTATTTACATATGATGTTATTATAATTATATATTATTAAAATACTAGTATAATATATATCTATATTATTTTGTAATTAAAAAAAAAGAATAATGTATATGTCGGTATTTATAATCTTTTAATTATATGTGGCTTGGTAGCACTAATTTTGATGCCATATTAATATATATTATTATATATATAATAATTAGTTATGATACAATTAAATAATATTAACTTATTAGTTATTTTTATTATAATATATATTTATTTTATAGAAATATAATTGAAATAAGATAAAGTGTATCATATGTATCCCTTCGAAACGTAAATGTTTCAAAATTTATGTTTTAAAAACATGCAATATGATAATTTTATTTAATAAATATGTTTATTTTTGAATATATATATATATATATATATAAATTTGTATGAATGTATATGTTTATAATGTAATTAAACATATGTATTATTATAAAATATTATATAATAATATATCTCATAATTACGTTTATACATTATACATATTGGGGGATAATATCAATTCTAACAAATAGTATGCTACCCATTATAAATATGTTATTTGTATAATATTTTTAAACATTTATATATTAGCGAATATATATATATTTATAAATACAATAAATGTAATGAATTTATGATATTATAAATGATATTAAATAACAATATAAATTAATATTAAAATATTTCAACAGCTATATCAACGATTAATAGACAACCTGATAGTATTTACTTTTATCACAACGTAGTGTATGGAGAAACAATGAACATCGCAATTGTAAAATTGAGTGATGACCTTCAGGTGAAATTGTTACGTAATACTAAGGTTAGTAAACACGTGATCGTAATTATGTCTACATATAATAATAATACTCAGAGTTAGCTTAAATGCCTATATGAATGAAAAATCAATAGCTTGTCGGGTAATTCACCTATTTACGAGATTACGTGAAGTATATTAGTAAACGATAATATATAAATAAAATATATATATATATATATATATAAATATATAAAAATATAATATTGTATTAAAGGTGTATTATATAAAGTGTATATAATATAAAATATTACAAACAATCAATCTATAATACTATTAAATTAAATATAAATAAAAAAAACATAATTTTTTTTTAAATAAACATAAATTTAAAAAAATATAAAACAATACTAGATATAAAGCTGATATTAAGTACAACAAAGGATAATACCATTGCCACCGAGTATACCCAATATGCGTAGAACATCAACTTTCAGGTAAGGGTACTCCAAATCCTATATCATTTGGGATTACACCATTGCCATAGGTGTAAAGATGATATCCTTATTCCCCGATGCATACTATACATCCCTAATACACCCAATGACTCAAGCATATCCAATCCTGTATCCAAACACACCCATATATATTAATATATACTAATATATGATGAAACAAAACAAAAAAAGTATACATTATAATGATAAATATAAAAATTATATATATTAAATTAGAAATTCAAAAAAATAAAATAAGTAATAGTACACTACAATAATTTTAAAATAATATAGAATAATATTTCTCGTAATCTCTCTCATCATGTATACAGCATAAATATAAATTGTAAAATACTAGATAACTTATAATAACAAATAGTAAGTAACATAATGAATAACTCTAATATATCCTACATATATATATATATATATATATATATATATATATATATATATAATATTATATAAATATATATATATATATATAATATATTTATATATATTTATATTTATATATATTTATATATATATATATATAATATTATATAAATTAATATATAATATACATGGAATACAAATAAATCACAGATATATAGAAAACATATAATATATAGTATAAATCAAGACAAATATTTATATATATATTACCATAAAAAAAATAATAAAAGACACTTTTTTTTTAAATCAAAAAAAATAGATTATATATTTTTCAGTAGATATATTATAATGCATGCCATCTAAAAAAGCGAATATTATTAAATTATAAAAAATTTAATTAAAAAGAAATATTAAAATGTTATAAATAAAAAGATATATTTAGTTATAATTGTATAAAAGTTAAAGTAAAAGTAAAAGTACATAATATGTAATGTAAAAATGTATGTGTAATTATATAAAATATATATCATTAGTCAATTAGATGAAAATGATAATAAAGTAGAATAAAAGTAAGTGTATATACAAAATATAATATAATAATTTGTTAATTTGTAAAATTTAACATTAGTCAATAAAATAAAATTGTTAATAAAAGTATATCATTAGTCTTTATATAAACTTATTAAATATTTTTTATAATTTTTATTAAATTTATTTGGATTATTATTGTATTTCAGATTTATGTTTAGGTTATTCCATAATTTTGGTCAACATTAGTCAAACAAAAAGCTTTTCGATCTGTTCTGACTTTTATTCTATAAAATAGATTTTTATTATAAGTTTTTATTTTATATAATTTCTGTAAATGTATAGGCAACATTTTATTATTTGCCCTATTCATAAATTTAGATGTATTATATTTCACAATATTACTAAATTTTAAAATGTTGAATGTTGAATGCAATTTACTATAATTATAACTATTATACTGTGTACCTAATATCCAATGCTCGTTTTTGTATAATAGTTATTTTTAATAAACTAGACACAAAAGTATTTCCCCATATATGAACACAATAATTTAGGTGTGAATAAAAAGAAGAATTATATAGTAAAATATTATTATATCGAATTTATGTTTTACTTTATTTAAAATAACGATTGCTCTACAAAGTTTGTTTGCTACATAATTTATTTGTTTTTTCCAATTAAGCTTGTCGTCAATATATACACCTACAATTTGTATATCAGTTACTTGTTTTTTTAATTTAATATTATTAATATATAAATTTAAGTTTATATTTTCATTTTATTTCTGATATAAAAACGTAAGTCATTAGTTTTATTGATATTTATAGATAATTTTATATTAAGCCATTTAAATAAATTATTTATATCTGTTTGCATTTTATCTTTAAGATTTAATTTGTTTTATCATATCATATTAAGTTAGTATCATCTGCGAATAAAATAGGTTTAAAATTATTTGAAATTTTCGGTAAGTCATTAATATATAAAATAAAATAAATAAAAGTGGTATATATAAATACATTATATATATATATATATATATATTTATATAATGTATTTATATTAATAAATCATTTTAAACAATGCATATAATATATAATATATATAATATGTAGCACAATATTTATAAAATATTATTTAGATTATGGTGCAATCTGAAATAATGCAAGGAACAATTATCATGAGATACACCCCTAATATGGGCGTATTTACAATTGTATTAACATTTGATTGGACGTTAATTTACCCTGATTAACAGGTTTACCTATGTTGTCTTCTGGACATTAATACTAATAATTAAAATAATATTACATTGAGATGCAATCTTTGAACTTAACACAAAAAACTATCACAATTAATTCTACACTGTATATGAATAATATTAGTTTACCTCTGAATTATTGCCAGAAAGTAGATCATGTAGGCCAATGTGCAATGCCACCTTACTCTACAATAGTAAGCAATAGTAAGTAATACTGTAGTGAAGTTCAGTATATATTAATAAGTGGATGTTTAAATAAATATTACGAGATATTAGATACTTATGTAAAGATATTAGTAATATTTGACAAGGTATGATGACTATGTATAGTAATGTTGACTGACAATGAATAATTATAATTCTACATTTTATATTCCGATTTATGCATCCCAAAAAATTGATTTACGAAAAATGTTATTTAAAAAAATAATAATCCAAAAATGAATTATTTATCATAATATATACTTTAGATGGTTTTATAATACATATAATATATTGAATAGTGAACTTAATTATTATAATAATTATAATAATATATATATATATATATATAGAATACTTTATTTTTTTATAAATAACATATCTAAACAATAATATATATAACATATGTCACAATATTTATAAAATAAACATTTAGAGTATTTCATAATCTATAATAATAACAAACACAATTATTAAATGATATCATCGATTGTAATATATGTATAATTGTATTTATGATAGATTGAGCTAATACAAATCACATTTATTTAATATTTTCATCATGATTGAATCCTTTTGGACCATTGTATATAATAATAATAATAGGAATGTTTATTGACTCAGTTGAAAACGATGCACGTCTATATGCATCAAGTTGAAATAATAAAACAAATACAAAATTACACGAATAATATTAAATTTAAAAAGAATTATAATGATGATATATTTGAATATAGTCGAAATTTAAAAGTAATAAAATATGATAGTGTCCGTAATTCATCGGGAAGACTGTTCCAGTACTTAGGAGCAGTAACAGTGAAAGCAGCATCTACATATATAGATGAGACAAGCGGTACAGAGAGTTTCATCAGCTCACATTTGCGACTCAGACGAGTATGGGAAAGTAACCGAATACGGACAGTGCCAAAATACGGACACTCTCGGTATTTCAGAAACCATAAATCCTACAAAAAAATGTTTTATTAATAAAATATTCATCATTATATAAATAGCCTAACAAGTTTTTTTTATTTTTTTATTATTCAAAATATTGCTGATATGATACGCAAAAATATGATATATATAAACTGAATTTTTTATTATATTTATATAATTAAAAAAATTATAAATTTATAAAAAAAAAATGTTAACTTAAACCTTCTCAAGAATATATAAATGTATCGATATAAAATATAACAATATATTATTAAAAAATAAAGCATTCTAAAATTATTTATATAATTTCTATATTTGTTATCAAATATTCATTAAGTTATAAGCATATATCTATAGTTCATATAAGTTCCTAATACGGACACCCTAATATCAATAAGCGCGCAGCGTATGAACTATTCTGATTTTCATAAAAATCCCGTGCGTTATAATAATAATATCACCAATAAAGCTAAAGCTAATTTTATTATTATTTAGATACTTAAATTGTATTATTAATTAATAAATAATAAAAATAAATAAATTATTAACTAATTAAATTAGAATAAATGTTTCATAAAATTAATTATAAATAATGTAATTGTAATTTGTCTGATTGATTCATCAATAATATATAGTTTATCTAGTGGTATATAGGGTGTTCGTATTTTAACGCAGGGTGTCCGTATTCGGACATGGGTACCGAATACGGACACCCCGTTATCTATGGAATTAAAATTTTAAATAAAATTTTAAAATCACAATAATATCTATAACCATATAATATTAATATATTGTAATTTTTGAATAAAAATAATGAGTCATAAAATATTAAGATAATTTCTTGTTAAAATGTCTGTTGATTGTACTAAATACATTGTAAGGATATAGTTATATATTTTCTAATTTTTCAATATTAATAGGTTGTTGTTTATATATTTTCACAGATATATCGATATATGAAGTATATATATATAACCATTATAGAATTATAAAATATTATTAATGAAAATATTCCATAAACAAATTAACTTAAATTAAGGAATTAACTTAAATTATATTTCTATTTATATAACTTTTCATAATTAAACACTAATATAAGTAATGATACTTTTATAATATTCAGTTTATATTAATTACCTATATATTCAATATGTATATCAGTGATATATTGAATTTATATTAATCATTCAATCTTAGTCAAGATTATTTTGTTTTATTATCAAACATATTAATATATTAGTGTTTTAGTAATATGTATATGTTTAAACATATAGGTATATTAAAATGTTTAAAACAAACTTATATAAGACACTATTTTTCGTATTAAATAATATAATATGTTTATTTTCATATACATTATTATATAAGTAGGAATATTAATAATATCGTAACTTTATGATATATTTAATTATCATACTATTTTAATTAAGAAGTTAACATAAACGATTAAATTGAATTACGTAATTAAATGTCCTCAAATATGATGAATAATATATAGAATAACCATATATGGGCGTGACTTAATAATCTATTGTGATTTGTAATCACTTGACTTCATATTTCCAGGCAACGGTATTGTGTTTATTATTTAATAATTAATAAGCATATACCTACATTACGATATAAAGAGAACACTGGTGTATTCTATTTAATGATTTGTAGTAACCATTACCTATATATTTAGTTATGTAATACATGTTAAAGACACGTGACTGAACAATAGGAACAATATGAGAAAACATCATCTCGATATATCCTTGGCTATTATATATTTTATATTTGTATTTCAAACTACCTAATTTGACTATCAATTAAATATATTTCTAAATATATATTGTAATCATTTATTTTTAATATTTATTATTATAATATTTTAATATTAAATTAAAGTCATTATATTCTTTCATTTATGTTTATTTTATATATATATATATATATCATAAGATAATTAAATTAAATTAATATAATATTATTAAGTATACAATATTATGAATTAATTTAATTGACGATTATTAATTAAATAATTAAAGATAAATTAGTTTATAGATTCATAATTAGAATAATTTCAAACTCATGTATACATTTACTAAATGAATTCATGATGTTAAAGATTAATATATATATACTTTGTTTATCATGTATTAATAATTAATTTACTATTATGCTAATTAATAAATTATAACCAATTTGTTAACAGTAATTTATATAATATTTCACTAAAAGGTTGAATGGTAAACATACTGATAATTAATAAAGATACTTATATAACATATACATGATAATTATAACTAGTATGCCAATTAAATTAATAAAATAAAGTCCGTATAATGATTTATTATTTGAATTTAAAATAATTAAAACTTATAATAAATGTGATTATAGTAAATTATTAAATATTAAAATGTATATAATATTAATATATAAATTAAAAAAAGTGTATGATGAAATATAATATTTAAATAACAATAGTAATTTTGTTAAGCAAAATATAAAATAAAATGGTAAAAGTTAAACTGTGTACTCTACAAATAATAATTATTTCATAATCTTTATTAATATATTTATAATACGTTCATGTGTAATACTTTTACAACATTATTACATAATTTTGTTCCATAATATGTTATACAAAAAATTGCAAGATTATAATAAATTTCAGTTTTGATATCAAAACTATTTTTATCAAAACTATTTATATAAATATATTGATGAACCTATATTAATAATAAAATACTTTTTATTTAATTTTAATTATTTAAAATTACAATGAGATTTCCTTGATAGACACTAATATCGATAGAATGTTAAATACAATTTAAATAAAATGTAATATGTAATTAATTAAGGAAATGAAAACATGTACAATTTAAAATAGAGATTAAATTAAATTGTTAAAAACTATACAATCATTATCATCATGTATTTAAAATAAATAATTGTATAATATGTAACCTAAACAAATTTAAAACAATAAAACAATAACATTATAACAACTAATCATTCTAAATCTCTACTCAATATACTGTCTTCCTCCAATCTTAAACTTCATAATACTTACCGCACACACAAATATGGTAATACATCCGATCTCCTCATTTCCCATAAGTCATCCAACTTGATTTGTTCTCACTCTGTTGGCCCTTGTATTTCTGATCATCACATTATATTTGTTACCCTCCAATCCCTTAAACCGCCCCACCCCACTATCACTCGTTCTTTCCGCAAAACAAAAATCATCAACACTCACGATTTCATCAGAGACTTCCTATCCCTCCCACATAACTCACCTGATGAATTATTTACCACTCTTTCAAGTACCCTCGATTCCCACGCTCCAATAATTATTAAAAAATCCATCCTTAGACTTGACACTTCCTGGTATACCCTCGCACTCCTTAAACAAAAGCGTAAATTGCGTATACTTGAAAAGAAATTGATTAAATCAAAATCTGAATCTATACTTGCGCTTTATCAACTGATCAAGTCCAAACATAGACGTGGTCTCTTAATTGCAAAATCGCTTCATATTACTGCCTCTCTGGAATCATGCTCATCAGATCAAAAGAAAACGTTCACCATTTGTTCGAAACTCCTTGGGCGAAATAAAAAGAAAACTTTACCCGACTTTCCACCAGACACCTTATCATCAACGTTTGATGACTATTTCCATCATAAGATTACACATACTCTCAGCAATCTCCCACGACATACCACTTTAATAACACCCACCATGCCAACTCACTCACTTAATGTATGTTCAGTCCCTTCCATGTCATACATAGGCACACTTCTTAAAGCAACTAAAAGTTCATCTCCTCTTGACCCTATTCCTCTTTCCCTTTTACACGAAATCACTGAATCCCTAACTATCCCTCTCAATAATATATTCTGTGAATCCCTCGAATCCGGTACGTTTCCAACATCCTATAAACATGCACTCATTACACCCCTCCTTAAGAAACCAAACTTTGACCCTCAGAGCCTCAACAATTATCGTCCAATCTCAAACCTGTCGATATTTTCCAAAACTTTGGAACCAATCGTCGCGAAACAACTAACGTCTTATTTAATATCACACAAAATCCCTCATATCTTCCAAAGTGCATATCTTCCTTCCAAATCAACAGAAACCGCACTAGCGAAGATATCCAGCGATATTCTCACTAACCTTGATAATAAAAATGGCACAATACTCGCACTACTTGATCTCTCCTCTGCGTTTGACACTATTGACCACACGATTCTCATACACTGTCTTACATCTATAGGTATCACTGGTACTGCATACAAATGGCTATCCTCATTCATAACCAACCGAACTTCCTCAGTTTTAGTTCACTCAACCCGTTCATCTTCCCGTTTTGTAACACACGGTGTTCCCCAAGGGTCAGTCCTTGGACCAATACTCTTTAACATTTACATAATTCCCCTTCTCCACCTTATCTCGAATTCTCCAGTTAGCTTCCATACATATGCAGACGACATACAACTTTATGTAAAATGTTCAGAAAACAATAATTTTGCACCCGACATCCTTTCCTCTACTATTACCACCATTCATAACTGACTCACAATAAACTCCCTCGTCTTTAACCTAATTAAAACGAGGCTATATTCCTTCACCGTCCACTCCGAAGTAAAACGTTACCAACTCCCCCTCCAATTAACATTAATGGACAGCTCATCATGTACTCAACCCATGTCAAAAATCTTGGTGTTATATTTGACAATACTTTTAATATTTACAGACAACTTTCCCACATAACAAAACTATTAAACTATCAACTACATTCATTACGCCTTATTCATAATTCAATATCAATATCCACCGCTACTATTATAGCTTCTGCTTACATCCTACCTCTATTCTACTACTGCAATTTTATCCTTTATAATACCCCCTCATCGTATATTACTAAACTCCAAATTCTTCAAAATTCTACATCTAGGTGTATATTCAGCATACCAAAATACTCCCACACTCATATATCTTCATTCCTAGTTAAACTCCACTGGCTACCTGTACGCCATAGAATCCTATATAAAACTCTACTATAGTAGCCAGTATACTGACTCATAAAGCAATCCACCATGACTCTCCTGACTACCTAGCATCCCTACTCAAACTTAAATTACCAACTAGTACCACTACACGCTCCACCAATACGTTTCTACTTCAACTTCCTCCTAAACACAACTTACATTCAACCAACACTCTAGCATGGGCAATATCCGTCCCATACTCGTGGAACACTCTCCCCACATCCATCCGTACTACACCATCAACTCCCAACTTCAAGAAACTATTGAAAACCTACCTATTTAATATGAAACATTAACTTAAAATATATATGGACGGCCGATTGCTTTATAAGCACAGTTCGCAGTCGGAAAACCGAAAAATGTAAAATGTAAATGTATGTATTACAAATTATATAACAAATTAATATATTAAAAAAACTATATATATAAAAGCTATAAAAAACTATATATATATAACATACAACTATAACATACAAAATATAAAATAAATACTGCTAAATACTAATAATATAATGTAGCCAATACAGTAACTTATATATCATATATTATAATAATTCAAAATAGAAAATCTAAAATATAAAATTAAAATAAAACGATATCATATATGATTTAAATTTATTTTAAAATTATTCATTTTAATAATGTTTCTTTTTTTAGTAATCTATTCCACAGCATTGGACATGTATTTGATAAACAAAATGCTTTTCGGTCAGTTCTTAATTGTATTCTATAAATCATATTTCCATTGTAAGATTTAGCTTTATATAATAATTATAAATTCTCAGGTAAAACATTATGCCTAGCTCGAAACATAAATATTATACAATTCATTTTAATAAAAAAAATCAAATGGTAAAGAATAAGAAATGGTATTGCGATTTGTATACATAAAATGATTTTTATAATATTTAATTATAATATTTAATATTATAGTATATTATAATTAGTATACTAATACACTTTATTGCTCTTTTTGTAAAATGAAAATATTTTTTAAACTGCTTCTGAAGGTATTCCCCAAAATATTTCAACAATAATTAAGTTGTGATAAAAATAAAGCATTATATAATAAAATTAAAGATTTTATAATTATTTATTTTCAACTTTGTGTAAAATTGCAATTGTTCTAGAAAGTTTACTTGAAACATAATTGAGTTGCAATTTCGAATCTATAATGACACCTACGAATTTTATTTCACTGACTTGTTTAACTTTAATGTTATCAATATTTATATTTTTATTTCTCATATCAAATAATAATATATTTGTTTTACTAATATTAAGTGACAATTTATTTACATTCAACCAATCCAGTATAGTTTAATAATATTAATGTAATATTTTTAATCGGCAAATAAAACTGATTTAAAGTTATCTGATATATTCGGAATTTCATTAATATACAACATAATTATTAGCGGTGGTACACAACATTTTATATAATTATAAGTTGAGTCTGTATTATTATATCTAACAAATTGAAGATAAAAATATTTTTCTTTAACAATTGTATATATATATATATTAAATCATTGTAATATTTGATAAATTAAGTAATTATAATAAGTTATTATATAATTATAATTTAATATTTATTTTACGCGATTTTCTTACCACAAAACGATTAATAATAAATAAAACATCATAATATATGCAATACCAATTTCATTAAGTATATTAGATTATAAAGATAATATGTCCAGGCTTGGTAGTTTTTGTTTAGTCAGAAAATATATTACTGTTATATTACTGTTATATGTTTGAAAATAGTATTATTTAAATTATATATAATTTATAATATTTAATTATAATATATATTAAATATTTAATATATAATATATAATATATATTTTAATATATAATTTATAATATGTAGGGGAAAGTCCCCGATTACCGACCACCTCCTAATACCGACCCCCTGTGGTATCTCAGTAACTATAAGAGATATCAAAAATAATATATACACGAACTTTTAGTAATTTAATGATAAATATGAATAAGTATTTTGTTTTAAAAAATATTTAATCCTACAATTGTTATTTGATAAAATGTAATATTCTGTTTTTACTTTTCAAATATTTGAATAATAACTTTTTTTAAATCATTGTAAATACTTTATTATTTAAAAGAAAACTTAATACTGACCATAATATTGTAGATCAATAAAATGTTTATAACTATTATAAAAATAATTTAATTTGAATAACTATTAACCAAGATATCTTAATTATAGCAACCCATATTATTTTCCTATTACCGACCCCCTAAATTACCCTAATACCGACCTCACCTGTGATTTATAATATCCCATCAAAATAGATCCGTATTTTACTTTAACATATGCCGTAATATTGTTTATGTATCATTGATATCAAATTAGGATTCATGATTCCAGTTGATTATATACATACTGATTAATAAATAAATATTAAATAATAATACACACTATTTTAATATAATTACTATAAAGTTTAAATTTAAATTAAATATTACTAATTATTACTAATCTATTTTCACCGCCATATCATCCAGCATCTAATGGAATAGCGGAAAGAGCGGTACAGACATTTAAGAAAGCTATGGGAAGAACAGAAGGAGAAGGATCAATTCACGAGAAAATACAGAGATTCTTATTAAATTACAGAATTACACCACATACACTAACAGGGAAGGCACCATGTGAATTACTGATAGGCAGAAGAATTATATCAAAATTAGATCTCTTACTTCCCATGGACAAAGAAGGCGAGTACAAACAAGAAAAGAGGAACCTGTATAACCCAGGGGATGCTGTATTCGCAAAAGACTTTAGGAATAATCAGAATTGGCTAGAAGGTAGAATTGAAGAAATACATAATTCTATAGCATGGGTTAGACTACCAGATGGAAGAAGTATTAGACGTCATATAAACCATCTACGAACGAGATGTAGCCAAAGTATATTGAGGAAACCACCAGAAATAGAGGAAGACGTTCGTTCAGAACCTGGCATAAGACAAGAACCTATTATAACACCAGGAAACGCTATAGAATCTGAAATACCACTGTCGAATTCGTTCCATTCAGAAGTATCAAGAGAACAAACAGAATCACAGAATGTTGAAGATTCTCCGACGATTGATGTCCCACCAGTGAGGAGATCATCACGGGAGACTCGTCGACCCAAACGTTTCGACGAGTAGGTGATCCTGATTTATCAGGATAGACATCAGCATCGACTGATGTCGAGGAAGGAAGAAGAGACGTGTTATATGATATGCGCGCCTCTAGCGAGAAAGAGGAGAAAGAGGAAGTAAACAATAACAAATAATTAAGAATATAAAATGTTAGTTATATTTATATAGTATAGATAATTAGATATATATATGTATTGTAGTATATAACACATTTGATATACGTTATTATACAAGTACAGTATTAATTATACGTCAATTTACGATATATTTAATTATCAAAATATTAACATGAAGAAGTTAAAGAATAAGAATTTAAAATGATCGATTAAATTCAATTTCGTAATTAATTGTCCTCAGATATGATGAATAATTTATAGAATAACCATACATGGGCGTGACTTAATATCCTATTGTGATTTGTAATCACATGACTTCATATTTCTAGGCAACGGTATTGTGTTTATCATTTAATAATTAATAAACATATACTACCTACATTACGATATAAAGAGAACACTGATATATTATATTTAATGAGTCGTAGTAACCATAACCTGTATATTTAGTTATGTAATAAATGTTAAAGACACGTGACATAACAATAGGAACATTATAAGAAAACCTCATCTCGATAGATAGATAGATAGATAATAGTTTATTGATTAGAATCAAAACGATGGATAACAATAAATAATAATGACAGAAATATATAAATAATAGTTAGCAAAAATAAATAAGTTGTGATTTACACACACCGAAAGTAAATAAAATAATAATAAAGCAATATTTGGGACGTTGATCAAACGTGCTGAACACATCATCAAATAACTAGGGAAGAGGTCTCGGGTTGGTCAGGCCCATATATGATTATATGCCCATAAATCCTGAGGGATGGACAGTCCCTGCATTTTGGTTTTTTGACATCTCTCCACACCTAGAATATCAAATGAGTATACAGCGTGTAAGATCAAATACCCAAATAAAGTACAAAACGAAAACGAAAACTAAAAAAACAATAAAATAATAAAAATAACGACATTACATTTAAGCATGTTGAGAATAAAAATGTCCATTAATATTAATAGTATCTATATTTGTAATAAATATGCTTAAAGATTTAGACGAAGCCACAGAACGAGGAAGTGAATTCCAAGCGGTACTCACTCTGTTACTGAATGAATTTATAGTTGATTTATTAATACATTTGTCTTTGCGTATTTTAATTAGAGGTCCACGATTACTTGTTGAATAAGTTGTGAATACCGATGATTTATCAATATCCACGAGATTGTTCAATATATTGAAAGCCAGAATCAGGTCAGCTCTTAATCTGCGGTGGGATAAATTCATTAAATTGAGAAAACACAATCTAGTATCATAAGTTGATTTAATAAAGTTACATCTGAAGTAAATTCGCTTAGTAAATTTATGTTGAACTTTTTCAATAAGTTTGTTTAGGCCGATAAAGTCATTGCCTGGATTCCAAATGGAAGAACCATATTCGAGTAATGGCCTTATATAGGTTGTATAGGCTTTGACTAGATAATATGAATTATTTGTAATAAAACATCTAAAAATGATATTAGAGATCACATAGGCTTTGCTACATATGTTATTAATGTGAATATTGAATTTAATATTATCATCAAAAACAATACCAAGGTCTCGAAAATTAGAGTATTTAGGAATCACGGTATTATTTAGCGAATAGAATGATATATTAGATTTTCCGATTGACATAAATGCGCATTTTTCAAAAGCTATTTGAAGGTTCCATTTTACTGTCCAATCATATAGATCATTAAGTCCTGATTGAAGGATATTACGTTCAATAATATTTCTATACGATAGAGATAGTTTAGCATCATCGGCAAAAAGAGAGCATGTTAGCTGTGATGTAAATATCGAGGGGAGGTCATTGATATATATTAAGAATAAAAGAGGTCCAATAACGGAACCTTGAGGAACACCTGAACTTGCATGAATATAATCAGAAAATTCATCATTTACCATAGTTCTTTGAAATCGATTAGTAAGGTATGAGCTAAACCACTTAAGGACATTACCACCGATCTCCAATTTAGACATCTTCTTTAGAAGTTTAGAATGGCAAACTTTATCAAAAGCTTTAGCCATATCGATATATATAATATTAGTATTAAAAGAATGGTTAGTGGCTCTACTTATATTTCTATAAAATTCAATAAGTTGTAGTTCCGTGGATCTACCGGCTAAAAATCCATATTGTTCAGTACATAATAGTTTATTAGATCTTAAATAATATAATAGATAGTAAGATAATATTTTTTCAAAAATAATGAGAGTGGATGGCAATAAACTGATTGGACGATAATTTGATGGTAATGAATGATCACCTTTTTTAAATATTGGAATAATATTAGCTAACTTCCATATAGTAGGGCATTGACCTTCATCTAGAATACGTTGAAAAACAATAGATAATGGATAAGAAATTTCATAAGATAATATCTTAAGCATACCTTTGGGTAAACCATCAGGAGATGAATTAAATTTAGGTGGTAATTTACAAAGAAATTTCCTTACTATTTCCTGAGATATAGGAAAATCATTAAACCTAGAATCTTTCATTATAGAGGGATCATAAGAAATATGTGACTTGAGAAAAACAGATGAAAATTGGTCAGAAAGACAATCTGCTTTATCAAAGTCATTAGTATAAATGATATTATGATCAACTCGATTTCTGAGTGGAGGTATGAGATTTTTGTTATTTAATTTGGTGTTTATATAATTATAAAAAGAAGATTTTTTATTTGATGAGAGCATTTTGTGTTCAACTTCAAGATTATATTGCTTTATTTTATCTGATAGTAAAGATTGGTTATACCTCCAAACATTATGAGTATCTGTATCATTTATATTTCTATGTAAGACTCTACACTTAGTTAGTAGTTTCTTAATAGATAAGGGATATTTATAAATTTTAGTTGAAAAAGTAGGGGTGTATAACTCGATGATATTCTTAGTAATATTAATAAAAGTGTTGATTAGCTCATTACAATCATTGCACGAGGATAGAATATTAGTCCAGTCTAGTGACAAGATATGAGTTTTAATACTAGCAATATCACTTTTATTATAGTTAATTCGCTGGATTGAACATTTATTGTGATTAAGATTGCCAGAATTTAAATAATTATCTGGGATTACTAAATCAGAGTAAATAGCAAAATGGTCACTAATATGTGCATCATATTCAAAAGCACTTGTAGGTGAAATATTAGATATAATTAATGTATTATTTGTAAGAATTAAATCGAGAATATTTGAATTTCTAGTATTAAAATTAATTAGTTGAGTTAAACCGTATGATAGAAACTTATTGTATACATATCTTTCCGCAATGGTCGACGTAGTACCAGCAATCCATTCAATTCCGGCTAGGTTGAAGTCTCCATAGATTAGACAAGAGTCCGTAGATGAACATATGTTATTTAGAATATCACATAATAAAACAGTAATGTAATTAAAAAATTTAATACATAATAATTCAATACCATTTGTAATAAATTCGGTCATGCATAACGAATTATAATTAATATTAACATATACAATAATACCACCACCGCGAGCATTATCAGGACGATCAAGTCTATAAACGGTATACAAATTTAATGGATTGAGCATTGCATTGGTAACACTATTATTTAGCCAGGTTTCAGTAAATATAATAATGTCATAATGCCTATCATTAAGCATAGCTATGAGTGAAGGTAACTTATTGCATAGTGATCTTGCATTAGCATAGTACACCTTCGAAAAAGGAGAAAAATTAGCATTTAGTCAATTCGAATGTGAAATGTCATTATTTCTAATATCCGAGTACCTATTTTTATTAATGTTTTTAGCTTGTTTAGACCATCTCAAGTAATCTGCATCTGAATAAGATACAGATGTTTTCCAATCAATGTATGATGTATCATCATCATTTGTGACTATATATCTTAGTTCATATTGAGAGGTGCGATTATTAAATATACATCTAGTGTGTTTAGTCATATTTTCAGCTCCAATGGTTAGTATAGGACGTTTAACCGTTCATCAAAAGAGAGATCAGGTCTCAAGAATACCTTAGGGTATTTATCGACACGATTAGGAAGATTATAGAATTCACTATATAGGTAGGGAGTAATAACATCATCCATTGTAACTTTGTAAGCTTCAACATTTTTAGTGTTTAGCTTAATTTTCCCTATAAAATGAGAAGACATGTTAAGATCATCTAGTATTTCATTTAGAATATTTTCAGAACTAATGTTATAAAAAATAATATTTCTGTTTTTATCAGAGTAGATTTTAATTTCCTTGCTAATAGATTTTGCTAATAAAGTAGAATGTTGTTTATATACTTTACTATTATATCTTGTATATTTTAATATACTCAATATATACTATCAATTCAATCTATATCTAGATATATAATTCATATCATTTCATTTTTAATATATTAATATATTAAATATATTTAATATATTTAATATATTTAATATATTAATATATTAAATGCATATTAAATTAAAGTCATTTTATCATTACATTTATATGTAGAATTACTTTGTATCTAATAAGATATAATAGGATAATTTTATTAAATTATATATATATATATATATATAATTATTGTTTATAAATTATTACTCGATTAACTATGAATACAAATTTAAAATATAATATAATATTATTTATTAGATGATTATTAACCAAATGATTAACAAATTGAGTTTTAAATCAATTAGATTATAGATACAAAATAAGAATACTTTTAAAACCCGTATATAAATTAACTAATTTAATATATAATATTATAAATTACTAATAAATATATTTGATATATTATGTTAATTATTGTAATAATTATCCTAATTAAAATTAAAAACAATGTAAATAATACTTTATTATATGGCGTATTTATTACAATATATCACCATTACGCAATATACCAGGTTTCAATTATATTTGGGCAGTATTTTAACTTATATTTAATTAATATATGAACACCTTAATGTATATAATACTTCACTAAATGGGTGAATGGTCAAAATTACTGATAATTAAAATATATATATATAAAACATCTACAAATCGTAATTACCATTACCATTAGAACTAATATGCTAATATTAAAATAATAAAATAAAGTTTAATTAGTAATTAATTATTTTAATTAAAATTAAAATAAATGTGATTATGGTATATTATAAGAAATTAATATATATATATATATATAATATTATCATACTAATTAAATAAGTGACTGATAACATATACTATTTAATTGAAAATACTAATTTTAAATGTTCATTTATAATACTTTTAGATAAATTATTATATAATTTGGTTCATAATATGTTATACAAAAACTTGCAAGATTATATGAAATTGTATATTTAATAAATATGTTGATGAATATGAATTGATAAGAAAGTAATTGTTATTTAAATAATAAAGCAATCCTATATGATGTCAATATAAAGTAAACTATTATTTAAGCATATATGTTAAAATACATACCTTAATAATATCAAAACTAAATAAAAATATAATCTTAAACTAAATAAAAATAAAATGTTATATCATTAATTAAATATATTTAATTAACATATTAAATATATTATGCATATAGGAAAAAGGAGAATAATCTAATACATAATTTAACTTTAACAATAAATGATCTTAACATTTTATAACTACATATTTATATTGACAAATTACAAAAAAAATTATATTATATGATTATAGATATTATTGTTATATTAACATTTTAATTAATCTTGTTATTCAATAGATATATGATGTCTATATTCGGTACCCATGTTCTGCGCTGAATGGTTATAGGGTATCCGTATTAATATAGCAAGAGTGTCAATATTAGGAATGTATATGACCTATATATATATATATAGGCAGTGATGGGCACCGATCCTTTTTTAGGGATCGCCGATCCCGATACCGATACTCTATTTATTTTAGTATGCGATCCTTTTCCCGATCCTGATCCTCACTTCTTTACCCGATCCTTTCCCGATCCCGATCCTAAGTTTCTTACCCGATCCAGATCCCTATCCCGATCACAATATTATTTATATATTTAATTAATATTATTATTTGTATATACGATTTTATTTCATAATTCGAAACAATATATAGGTATATATGTAGTTATAATACTTTACTTACTATCAATTGATTACATTATATTATGTTAAAAATATTAATTATGATTTAAATACTTTCAAGTTTAACCTAGTCTTGTAATACCTTGGAAAACATTACAAAATAATGAAAAATACAATATCATATGAATCCGATCCTAACTTTTTCCCGATCCCGATCCTCCATTCGTTATCCGATCCTTTGCCGATCCTGATCCCGATCCTCACTTGCGTACCCGATCCCGATCCCGATCCTGCCTATCACTGTATATAGGTATAGGTATATAGGTATATATATATATACCTATAATTTAATTAATATTTAATAACACATCTAACAATTAAGTATATACTGTTTAAATTATTTAGTCATTACTAATATATTGTTATATTTTATATTAATACATTATTATATATATGCTTGAGAAAGTTTTATGATACATTTTTATATAAATAAAAAATAATAATACAAAAATTAGTTTATTGTATATATAAGCATTATGTTTAAATATTAAAAAATACTTATTTAGACTATTTTTATAATTATAATATTTTAATACTTCAATATTTTAATACTATAAGCATCACGCTTCTTTATTTATTATGATCATGTCACAATTCTGATATTATATATATATATATATATATATATATATATATATATATATATATATATATATATATATATATATATGTATGTATATACATATATAATATATATTATTTAAATATAAGAAAATAAATAAATACATATTAATAAATATTGTATTGAGATATATAATTATATATTATTAAAATACTAGTATAATATATATCTATATTATTTTGTAATTAAAAAAAAAGAATAATTTATATGTCGGTATTTATAATCTGTTAATTATATGTGGCTTGGTAACACTAATTTTGATGCCATATTAATATATATATAATAATTATTTATAGTATGATACAATTAAATAATTTTAACTTATTAGTTATTTTTATTATAATATATATTTATTTTATAGAAATATAATTGAAATAAGATAAAGTGTATCATATGTATCCCTTCGAAACGTAAATGTTTCAAAATTTATGTTTTAAAAACATGCAATATGATAATATTATTTAATAAATATATTTATTTTTGAATATATACATATAAATTTGTATGAATGTATATGTTTATAATGTAATTAAACATATGTATTATTATAAAATATTATATAATAATATATCTCATAATTACGTTTATACATTATACATATTGGGGGATAATATCAATTCTAATAAATAGTATGCTACCCATTATACATTGTTATATATTTTATTTAAATAATATATTAAAAAATTTATATATTAGCGAATATATATATATATATATTTATAAATACAATAAATGTAGTGAATTTATGATATTATAAATGATATTAAATAACAATATAATATAATATTGAAATATTTCCACAGCTATATCAACGATTACTAGACAACCTGATAGTATTTACTTTGATCCCAACGTGGTGTACGTAGAAATAATGGACATAACAATTGTAAAATTGAGTGATGACCTTCAGGTGACATTGTTACGTAATAATACGGTTAGTAAACACGTGATCGTAATTATGTCTACATATATATATATATATATATATATATATATATATATATATATATATATATATATATATATACAATAATTTATTGTTTTATAAATAACTTGTCTAAACAATAATTATTTTTTCATTTTTAATTATTCGTTTAAAATGAAATAAGTCAAAACTATTAATTCAAATATATCTAAATCAAATAATTCATTTGCATTTTCAATTTTATCAACATCTGATTCATAAAATATTCATATTTTGAAAATGTGTTCATCGAGAAATTATAATATTGAAAATAAGGTAATCGTTAAGTTATAATATTGAAAATTGTGTATTCTAAATTTGATAATACAGTAAAATAAATGTTAGGAAGTTATAGTATTGATAATTAGGTATCCAAGAAGTTAAAATATTAATAATTAGGTAGTCGAGAAGTTATAATAATGAAAAATAGATGTCGAAAATTTATAATATTGAAAATTAGGTATACAAAATGATAGAATATTGAAAATTAGGTATTCAAGAAATTATAATATTGATAATTAAGTAGTCGAGATATTATAGTATTACATATTAAGATGTTATAGAATTGAAAATTAGGTAGTCGATATAATAGAGTATTGAATATTATGTATTCGAAATGTTATAGTATTGAAAATTAGGTAGTCGAGATGATATAGTATATTATAAATATATTAAATCACTGAAATAAGTGATATTATTATTGTTAAAAAAACATATGATAACGTAACCGCTAATCTAACATTTACTATAACCACTTCTGATACCTAAACTGATAATTTTATAAAATTAGTCCTATACTATTTATATACGATAAATTAATTAATAGAGGAGGTGTTGCGATTTTGTGTAAATCTAGTGTATATCCTGTAAGAAATGTTATTACATACATAGATATTCAATATATACATTTACAAATTAATTAAATAATTCCATGTAATATTATATATATTATAAATCTCTAAATTGTCAAATCTCCTAATGCAATAGCATCTCCTCATGAACAGATATGTAAATTATTTGATATAACCCTACAAATTTCTAATTCGTCTATAATTATATGAGATTTTATTTTACCAAAATATAATTGGAAAGAATATTAATTTCCTAGTTACTCAAAAAGTTATGCATTACTTTTCAATTTGATTAGTAAAAATTCATTTTCACAATTAATAAATAAACAAACTCGTAATAATAATAAAATTGATTTACTTTTATTAATGAAAAACAATTATTATCTAATATAAAAATTGGAGACTATTTCGGATTATATAAAAATATAAGTGACCAATATTCTGTTTCATATAATGTAAATATTGAAAAATACTCATGTAAAAAGATTTTAAAATCAAACAATATTGATTTGAATAATATTTAAATGAGCATATCTAAATTCAAATGATTATAATATCTATCAAAAAGTAGAATATTTTAATATAAATAAATGTAATATTAAAATAAATATTTTAAATCTGTAGTATCTCCCCTAATTGATATATCAACTAATAATATTTTATTTTCAGATCTCGACAAAGCAAATACATTAAATTCATATTTAGTTCAATTCAACAAAATGATATTTACCCGAATTTTATAATATAACGAAATTTTTTTTGTAAATATTGGATTAAATCCTGAAATGGTCAATTTTTTTTTAAATAGACTAAAAATTACACATACTTTCGGAACTGATAGGATATCATCTTTTCTATGTTACAATTATTATCTAATAAATGATGTAGGCCTTTATATATTATTTGTAGTTCATCTTTATTATCTATATATATATATTTAAACATAAAATTCTCGTTGAAAATATCCGGTTAAGTTAATAGAAAACGTAATATGCACGGAAGTTAATCTAAAGGATTAATTTACGAAAAATTGTATTTAAAAAAACTAATGATCCAAAATTAATTTTTTTTATAAAATATAACTTTAGATGGTTTTATAATGTATTGAATAGTGAACTTAATTATTATAATAATTATAATAATCTATATATATATATATATATATATATATATATATATATATACATAAATACATACACTAATTTATTTTTTTATAAATAACTTATATATAAATAATAAAATAGACACAATATTTACAAAATAAATATTTAGATTATTTCATAATATATAATAATAACAAAAAAATGATCACGTGATGTAATCGATTGTAATATATGTATAATTATATTAGTAATAAATTAAGCTAAAAAAAGCACATTAATTTAATAATGTCAACATGATTGAATATTAATATAAATCGTATTGCTTCGTATTCGTACACATATTTAATTTCTATTTGACAATTTATTTGCCCATTGTAAATATAATTTTAAATTATTTTGTAAAAGAAATCTTTCACTCTCATATTTTTAAGAAAAATATATTTTTGTATCATCGGAAAATAAATCAATATGAAATTTTGAAGAGAATATACTAGGAAGATCATAAATAAATAATAAAAATAAAATTGAACCTAAATCTGATCGTTGTGGTACTCCATATTTTACAATTGAACTATTTGAAAAATAATGTTCAACCCATGTAATTTGAGATAAATTCGATTATTAATTATAAAACCATTTTATATTTTATTAGCTATTCAGTATGCTTTTAATTTATATAATAGCTTTTCACGAAAAACAACATCACAATCTTTTGCAAAATCAATAAATATTATATTTACACATTATGTATTATTCAATTCATTATATCAAATTTTAAACATTTTGTTAATTGTAATTCTGTTGATTTTCTATTTATAAAAACATATAAAAATTTATAAATGTATAAAACTTTAATTTATTTTTTGAATTAATTGCAATAATCTCTCTTTTAATATTAAAAGATTCTAATTTTTTGGATACATTTTTCTTGCTTATTTCCAATTATATTTATATTGCAAATATAATATATATATATATATATATATATATAGTGTTAGATTTACGAAATAAATGTTTTACTTGTTCTTCAATTTAAATATATTCTTTGAAATTACCTGTTTTATTGTATTATTTATTTTAGGAACATATGATATAAATAATTTATTTAGAACATTATTAAAATATTCTACTTTTTGATCGATATTATAATCAATTTATGTAGAAATATGATATTTAATACATTTTATATTAACATTATTAACATCAAATTGTTTGATTTTAAAATATGTTTACATGGGTATTTTTAAATATTTACATTAAATGAAACAGAATAGTGGTTACTTTTCTTTTTGTATGATTCGAAATAATCTCCCTAACAATATCTCTGATCTAATTAAAAAATGTACAATAGTACTTTCTCTTCGTTAACAAAATGCTTCTTTCCATATCTCCTAGTACTCTAGTAAAATGTCCATAACTTCTAGAGCTTTTTAAAATTCCGGTCCCACCCTATAGAATTCCATCCATCCAACCATTCGTTCTATTAGATCCCACAAAAGATTTATAAATCTTACTTATTATTTTATCTCTACTTCTAATCATTAAATCATACAACTTATTACTTCTGTCCGTGTTATATTCAACGTATTTTATTATGTAATTGTTATAGTATTATTATAATCCTATTATATTTTCTTCCAGTGTAAGCGAAGGGATATCATGAAGGGAACATTACCCTATTTTAGTACTTAATACACCGAATATCATCATCATCATCATTATCAAAGTAGTCTATAGTATATAATACTCCACTATATCAATGAAGTCTGTAGTATATACTACTCCACTATAGTAATGCAATATGTAGTATATAACTTATTAGTTTTTACAAGTTTAATTTAAATTCAATTAATATATCCTGGATTTTTCAAAAAAATCAATATTTATTAATAATTAGAAAATCGCTATGCATTTATATATATAATTACTAATAATATGGTTTAAAAATAACCTATGGAAATAAAATCTCTTTATAAATTAAGCATGTTGAAAAATCGGAATTTGAAAATGTAATTATAAGCGGGGTATATTTATAAATATATATATATATATATATATATATATATATATATATATATATATATATATATGTATATATATATATATATATATATATATATATATATATATATAATATAAGTATTATTAGATTGACTAGATTTAAACAATTTAATTTTGTTAATTTATAGAAATAACCATTTAAATATATGCGACTTTAAATTGGTTGATATGCGTTGATTTTCTATTGGAATATTAATTTATATATCTATTTATATTATATGTGTTATGACCTAGTTTTTGGTATATTTTGTTATTGTGGGAATGGTACATATTCAGAAAAGTGATATCATTGTAGAGATAAGTAAGTATTTCAAATGTTATAATGTGATGCATAAATATGCTCCCTTTAACCTTATTCACCCATATCATTGCATTTGATACACCATATACCCTACTTATTTTCAATTACTGTTGTCTTCTCTGGATCTGAATTTAATAATTTGTAAATCTCTGCTTTTTTTTAATGTATTATTCTGATAGAAAACTAAATAATTAAATGTTATTTATAATTTTGTTCTTTTGTATATATTTTATATATTCATTTTAATTTAATATATAATGTGTTAAATGAATACTATTGCCTGTAATATTATTATAATTATATAATATTAAAATATTAGTATAAAAAATATCTATATTATTATTTACAAAAAAAAAGAATACTGTATCTGTATATACAAATAAAATACATATGTATTTTATAATATGTTAATTATATGTTTCTTGGAAATAATAAATTTGATTCTATAATAATTAGTTAAAATATATTTTAATTAAAATATATATATATATATATATATATATATATTAATGTATTTATATTAATACATAATTTTAAACAATACATATGATATATAATAAAAAAAACGCCCATTTTGTATAAAGTATTTTTTAATAATCGTTCCCAAACATTTGAACTTAGGGATAAAAAAATCCTCTTTCATATCCCCCTTTTCTCATCCCTGAATCTGATCTAACAAAATGGTTTGATTCTTTTGATCACTATAAGAAATCATTTATAAATAATTCTTCCTCTCAAGCCTGACTATCCTCTAATATAGCCTTGATCAATATTCGCTCCTTGAGATCAAATATATCCCTTCTGTTCCCATACCTTAAATTACAAAAATTTATTATAATCGCATTGACTGAGACCTGGATTTCTAATAATGACTCTGATATATTTGCCTCCATCTTGGACTTTGGATATACACTCTATCTCGCTCCACGACAAATGGGCCGTGGTGGTGGGGTAGGATTTATGATACGTAATGATTTTTACCTATCTCCATCCATTTCATTCCCCCCCTTTTCATATAGTGATTGTATTTCGCTGACCCTCAAGCTTCCTAACTTAACTCTACATCTTACCGTTATCTATCGTCCCCCAAAACCTGTAACCAGTTTATTCTTTGATGAATTTCATGATTTTATCCATAAACTTCCTTCATCTTCATCCTATCTACCAATAGTTCTTGGTGACTTAAACTATCACTATAATTCTCCCATCTATCCCCATGGTGACTTTAAACTCCTAACTGAGTCTCTTTCCTTGTGCCAACATATATCATTTCCTACCCATTCTAGTGGCAATACACTTGATATGATATTTACACCCCTATCCAGTCCTCTTATTAGATGTATAAACCCTAACTCCTTTCAAAAAATTGAACTACTAACTGATCATTTTATTATTGAATTCTCTATAAATCTAAAATTCACAAATATTAAACGAAAACGTATTACATATAGAGATTTTAAGTCTATCGACCTACCAAGAGTTGTAAACAATATCAAAACTGAGATCTCTTCTTCAACTTCCCTCTGTCCGGTACTCCTAAACTCCACTCTCCTAAATATTATCAATATATATGCACCTACAAAAACTACATTAATTACCGATCGCCCTTTTTCTCCCTGGTTCTCCCACGAACTTTTCATCTTCAAGAAGAGTGTTCGAAAATTTGAGAAGAAATTTCTTAAAAATCCTTCTACAGAAACTAAATTAGCACTATCACTAGCTAGAAAAAATTACAAATCTACTATATCTCGTTCAAAATCTATCTATTATAACAAAAAGATAGCATTGATATCCTCCAATCCTCGCAAATTATTTAAAATAGCAAATAAAATTCTCTCTCCTCCAGATGAAAAAATCCTCCCCATTTTACCTAGCACGTCAAATTTTCAACTGTGTTCTCTTTTTGAAAAATTCTTTAAACATAAAATTGCAAGCATTAATAATATTATTTGCGCATCTACTCAACCCATACTCAATCCTACCATATATATTACCCATCATATTGACTCATTAAGTACATTCACTATTCCTTCACTGTATGAAGTAAATGACCTACTCATGAAATCTCACTGTACCTCCCCCACTGATCCCCTACCTTTATCATTATATCACAAACTTTCACCCTTATTTTCTCCTATTTTCTTGGATATTATTGCGAACTCACTAAACTCTGGCCAAGTTTCACCCTGTCTCAAGACTGCCATAATATCCCCTATTCTAAAAAAACAAAACTTAGACCCAAACTCATTTAGCAATTATCGCCCGATCTCCCACCTACCCTTATTAAGTAAAATATTAGAAAGAATTGTTTCCAAACAACTCATAGCCCATGTAAATAAAAATAATCTTTTCGACCCGTTTCAAAGCGCTTTTCGTAAGGGTCATTCAACCGAAACAGCTCTCCTACGTATTACTGACACTATATTATCTACCTTAAATAGCAACACGTGTTGCCAGCTAATCCTACTTGATCTATCATCTGCTTTTGATACCCTGGACCATAACATATTAATCTCGCGACTTACTTTAATGGGTATATCTGGCTTAGCATTAAAATGGTTTACTTCATATCTCACTAACAGGAATATCTCTATTATGATTGACAAATCTTAATCGCCTCTTTCTCCTCTTAACCACGGTATTCCCCAAGGATCTGTTCTAGGTCCATCCCTCTTTTCTATTTATATCCGCCCTATTGCTGATCTAATTAAGAAATTTCCAAATATCCACTACCATATTTTTGCTGATGATATCCAACTGTTTACCTTTTTCCCTATAAATTCTCATAATACCATTAACTCTGAATTAATCGAGTGTGCTAACTCCATAAGATTATGGCTCCTCTCCAATAAACTACTAATTAATTCCTCTAAGACTACTGTACTTAACATATCTACTTCTGAAACTTCCTTTCCAAACTTTACTCTAAATAACATGATTATTTCTCCTTCTCATTCCTCCAAAAACCTAGGATTAGTATTTGATGGCAAATTATCATTTAAGAATCACATATCATCCATTACAAAATCATCCAACTTTCATCTCTTCAGAATTAAAAAAATACGGACATCACTTTCCAGAAACCTTACTAAAACTCTAATTAATGTTCTTGTACTTTCACGTATTGACTACTGTTCTTCCCTACTGAATTTACTTCCTGCTAAAGCTACTGCTCCACTTAATCGGATTATCCGTTCCTCAATACGTACTACTTACTGTTTAACTCGACTGGATCACTCTACTACAACATCTCATCAATCATCTCGTATGTGGCTACCCTTCTCCCTCAGGTGTAAATTACGTATATTATCTATAATCCATAAATCAATATATTCTTTTACCCCTAGCTATATCTCTGATCTAATTAAAAAACGTACTATATTATCTTCTCTTCGTTACCAAAATGCTCCTCTACTTATCTCCCAGAACTCTAGTAAAACTTCCCTAAATTCTAGAGCTTTTAAAAATTCCGGTCCAACCCTATGGAATTCCCTCCCTCCTACCATTCGTTCTATTAGATCCCACAAAAGATTTATAAATCTTACTTCTTCTTTTCTCTCTACCCATAATCATTAAATCATCCAACTTATTATTTGTATCCGTGTTATATTAAATTTATATCATTATTAAATTGTTATTGTATTATTATTATCTTATTATTATATAACACTATACTATATCAATGCAGTCTGTAGTATATACAACTACACCATATCAATGCAGACTGTAGTATATAATAGTCCTTTATATTGTTTATTATTGTTTTTCCGTTATATATAGAATGTATATTATTATCAAATTATTATCGTATTACTATTATTTTATTATTATTTTCTTCCCGCACGAGCGAAGGGGTCTACATGACCCTATTTTAGTGCAAATAAACTCAATATCATCATCATCATCATCATCATAATATTTATATAATATATAGCTCAATATTTATAAAATATTATTTAGATTATGTTGCAATCTGAAATAATGCAATGAACATTTATCATGATATACACCTATATTGTTTTGGGCGTATTTACAATTGTATTACAATTTGATTGACCGTTAACTTAACATGATATAGAGGTTTGTCTATGTTGTCTTCTGGACATTACTATTAATAAAGACAATAATATTACACGAGATAAAATCTTTGAACCTAAAAACAGAAAACTATCACAATTAATTCTACACTGTATATGAATAATATTAGGTTACTTCTGCATTTTTGCCAGAAAGTAGCCACATGTGCAAAGCCACCTTACTCTAAAATACATGTACGTAATAATGTAGTGAAGTTCAGTATATCTTAATAAGTAGATGTTTAAATAAATATTACGAGATATTAGATCATTATGTAAAGATATAAGTAATATTTGACGAGGCGTGATTAGTACGTATAGTAATGTTGACTGACAATGAATAATTATAATTCTACATTTTATATTCCAATGTATGCATTATATATATATGTATATACATATATACATATATACATATATATGTATATATATTAAACATACATTTCCCGTTGAAAATCTCCGGGTTAGTTAATAGAAAACGTAATATGGTTACCTGTAAAAGATAGGGATAAAATTGATTTACGAAAAATGTTATTTACAACTTTAAATGATTTTATAATATATTGAATAGTCAACTTAATTATTACAATAATTATAATAATCTATATATATAAATATATACACAATTTATTTTTGTTATAAATATCTTGTCTAAACAATAATATATATATATATAACATATGACCCAATATTTATAAAAAACAAACATTTAGATTATTTCATAATATATAATAATAACAAACACAATCATCACGTGATATAATCGATTGTAACATATGTATAATTGTATTAGTAATAGATTAAGCTAATGAAAATCACCTTAATTTAATAATGTCATCATGATTGAATATTAATATTAATTTTATTGCTTCGTATTCGTACAACTTTTAATTATTAAACACTGACATATTAGTTATGCTAATTTATAATATTTACTTTACATCAACTAACTAAATATGCAATATTAATAATAATACAGTGACATAATCTTATTTATTTTGATTGTATTATTATCCAACCACTAATTAGTAATACATATATATATATATATATATATATATATATATATATATATATATATATATATATATATATATATATGTATATCACCTATAGGTGATATAATATTTTAATTCAAATTATATATTTCACTATTTTTAGTAATACATAATATTATATATTTAATTTGATATACGTTATTATACAAGTACAGTATTAATTATACGTCAATTTACGATATATTTAATTATCAAAATATTAACAAGTTAAAATGTTCGATTAAATTGAATTTCGTTATTAATTGTCCTCATATATGATGAATAATTTATAGAATAACCATGTATGGGCGTGACTTAATAACCTATTGTGATTTTTAATCACGTGACTTCATATTCCAGGCAACGGTATTGTGATTATCGTTTAATAATTAATAAACATATACCTACATTACGATATAAAGAGAACACTGATATATTCTATGTAATAAGTTGTAGTAATCATTACCTGTATATTTAGTTATGTAATAGATGTTAAAGACACGTAACGGAACAATAGGAACACTATAAGAAAACCTCGATATATCCTTTACTATTATATCATGTATATTTTTATTTCAAAATACCTAATTTGACTATCAATTCATCTATATCTAGATATATATATTTTATATCATTTCATTTTTAATATCTATTATAATATCTTTATTCGAGTGTATGTGCCATCAAGTTGTTTGAGTATTGTTTTTGTAAGAGTCAAAGTCTCACATCCGTACAGCAGAACCGATTCAACTGTGGTGTGCATGATCCTGAGTTTCATTTACCTACTAAGAGTTGACTTCCAGATATCCCTCATTTGATGACATGTTCTCCAAGCAAGCGCTTTTCTGATTTTTAAATCTTTTGCTGTCTATCCATGCACCTAGGTACTTGAAGTCATCAACCCTTTTCAGATTTGACCCATCTATAGCTTTGATTTCAAACTGTTGAATGGTATTGTAGCTCATGTATTTTGTTTTCCCTGTATTCATGCTTAGTCCTACTCGTTTTGCTGATTTTTCGACTCGAGTGAGCATCTTACTAATGCAATATCGCGAAATCCATATCTGTTATAGTTATAGGTGGTACTCTTCTACTTTTTCTTTATCTTAGTTGGAAACCTAGCTTATCTTCCCTTCCAAGTAAAGCTGTTCTCATAACATAATCGATAACTATGACAAAAAGGTATGGAGCTAACGTATCTCCTTGTAAAACACTAGCTAGAATGTTGAAAGTTTCTGTTTCTCCATCAGGTTTAATGACCTTAGTAGTAGTATCTTCATACATTATGCTAATAGCCGTCACCACCTGTGAATTTAATACAAAATAACCATGCTCAATTACACAGACATCATATATTTTCACTAAAATACAATCACAAAATTACACACAATTACACACACATGTATTCACACTGAACCAAATAAACAATACTAAACATTCAATATGACTATACGTATATACTAATATATATTTTAATAAGTTATGACTATTTATAAAGTATATATGTTATATATAATATATATATATATATATATATATATATATATATTATGATTTAATAATAATAATTACAAACATCTTTTTAATATAAATATAATCTCAGACCACCAACAGATTATAAATTAGCATAACAAATTATTAACCATGGGTTTTTTATATATATATAAAATAATGAATTACATTTTATTTATTTTAATTATTTAGTTATTTTAAAGTTATATTTAGAATATCTACCGGAAAGATAAGATTTTCTAAAATTAAAATGTAAAGAGTTATATAATAAACATTCTGACCAAAAAAAACTAGCAAGCCTGGACCATCTCAGACCACCAACAGATTATAAATTAGCATAACAAATTATTAACCATGGGTTTTTTATATATATATAAAATAATGAATTACATTTTATTTATTTTAATTATTTAGTTATTTTAAAGTTATATTTAGAATATCTACCGGAAAGATAAGATTTTCTAAAATTAAAATGTAAAGAGTTATATAATAAACATTCTGACCAAAAAAAAACTAGCAAGCCTGGACATATTATTTGTAGAAACAAATACAATTAATATCATTGATACTGCATACGTTATGAATCATTTTTAAGAGAGAAAATCGCAGAAATAAATATTAAATTATAATTATATAATCACATATTTTAATAAAATAATTTATCAAATATTATATTAGAATGATTTAATATATAAACTTAATATAATATACACATTTTAAAGTCATATATATATATATATATATATATATGTTGTTATTACTAGAATGGACCTATGTATATGCTATAAAATAGATATCAGACCCGTATTTTTTAACGGCCTATAGTATGTTTAGCCAGCAGTGGTATTAATATGTTAAAGACACGTGACGGAACAATATGAACAATATAAGAAAACCTCATCTCGATATATCCTTGGCTATTATATCATGTATATTTTAACATACTCAATGTATAGTATACTATCCATACAATCTATAGCTATATATTTATGTTATATCATTTCATTTTTAATATGTATTAATATATTAAATATATATTAAATTAAAGCAATTATTCTATTACATTAATATTTAAAATTAATTTGTATCTAATAAAATATAATAGGATAATTTTATTAAATTATATATATATAAATATAATTATTGTTTATAAAATATTACTCGATTACCTATCAATGCTAATTTAAAATATAATATAATATCATTATTAGATGATTATTAATCAAATAATTAATGAATTGAGTTTTAAATCAATTAGTTTATAGATACAAAATAAGAATAATTGTAAAACCCGTATATAAATTAACTAATTTAATATATAATATTATAAATTACTAATAAATATATTTGATATATTATGTTAATTATTGTAATAATTATCCTAATTAAAATTAAAAACAATGTAAATAATACTTTATTATATGGCGTATTTATTACAATATATCACCATTACGCAATATATCAGGTTTCAATTATATTTGGGCAGTATTTTAACTTATATTTAATTAATATATGAACACCTTAATGTATATAATACTTCACTAAATGGGTGAATGATCAAAATTACTGATAATTAAAATATATATATATATATAAAACATCTACAAATCGTAATTACCATTACCATTAGAACTAATATGCTAATATTAAAATAATAAAATAAAGTTTAATTAGTAATTAATTATTTTAATTAAAATTAAAATAAATGTGATTATGGTATATTATAAGAAATTAATATATATGTATATATAATATTAACATACTAATTAAATAAGTGACTGATAACATATACTATTTAATTGAAAATACTAATTTTAAATGTTCATTTATAATACTTTTAGATAAATTATTATATAATTTGGTTCATAATATGTTATACAAAAACTTGCAAGATTATATGAAATTGTATATTTAATAAATATGTTGATGAATATGAATTGATAAGAAAGTAATTGTTATTTAAATAATAAAGCAATCCTATATGATGTCAATATAAAGTAAACTATTATTTAAGCATATATGTTAAAATACATACCTTAATAATATCAAAACTAAATAAAAATATAATCTTAAACTAAATAAAAATAAAATGTTATATCATTAATTAAATATATTTAATTAACATATTAAATATATTATGCATATAGGAAAAAGGAGAATAATCTAATACATAATTTAACTTTAACAATAAATGATCTTAACATTTTATAACTACATATTTATATTGACAAATTACAAAAAAAATTATATTATATGATTATAGATATTATTGTTATAACAATATATATATTAACATTTTAATTAATCTTGTTATTCAATAGATATATGATGTCTATATTCGGTACCCATGTTCTGCGCTGAATGGTTATAGGGTATCCGTATTAATATAGCAAGAGTGTCAATATTAGGAATGTATATGACCTATATATATATATATAGGCAGTGATGGGCACCGATCCTTTTTTAGGGATCGCCGATCCCGATACCGATACTCTATTTATTTTAGTATGCGATCCTTTTCCCGATCCTGATCCTCACTTCTTTACCCGATCCTTTCCCGATCCCGATCCTAAGTTTCTTACCCGATCCAGATCCCGATCCCGATCACAATAGTATTTATATATTTAATTAATATTATTATTTGTATATACGATTTTATTTCATAATTCGAAACAATATATAGGTATATATGTAGTTATAATACTTTACTTACTATCAATTGATTACATTATATTATGTTAAAAATATTAATTATGATTTAAATACTTTGAAGTTTAACCTAGTCTTGTAATACCTTGGAAAACATTACAAAATAATGATAAATACAATATCATATGAATGTAATAATACAATACTAAAATGTTGTTAATATTCTTATAAATTAATTTTGTATGGATATTTATTCAATTTTTATGGATCGGGATCGGGATCGCCGATCCTAACTTTTTCCCGATCCCGATCATCCATTCGTTATCCGATCCTTTGCCGATCCTGATCCCGATCCTCACTTGCGTACCCGATCCCGATCACGATCCTGCCTATCACTGTATATAGGTATAGGTATATAGGTATATATATATATTAAAAATAATTTAATTAATATTTAATAACACATCTAACAATTAAGTATATACTGTTTAAATTATTTAGTCATTACTAATATATTGTTATATTTTATATTAATACATTATTATATATATGCTTGAGAAAGTTTTATGATACATTTTTTTATATAAATAAAAAATAATAATACAAAAATTAGTTTATTGTATATATATATAAGCATTATGTTTAAATATTAAAAAATACTTATTTAGACTATTTTTATAATTATAATATTTTAATACTTCAATATTTTAATACTATAAGCATCACGCTTCTTTATTTATTATGATCATGTCACAATTCTGATATTATATATATATATATATATATATATATATATATATATATATATATATATATATATGTATGTATATACATATATAATATATATTATTTAAATATAAGAAAATAAATAAATACATATTAATAAATATTGTATTGAGATATATAATTATGTAGGTTTTAAAAATACCGATTTTAATGTAATATATAATATGTTAAATGAATACTATTTGCATATAATATTATTATAATTATATATTATTAAAATACTAGTATAATATATATCTATATTATTTTGTAATTAAAAAAAAAGAATAATGTATATGTCGGTATTTATAATCTGTTAATTATATGTGGCTTGGTAGCACTAATTTTGATGCCATATTAATATATATATAATAATTATTTATAGTATGATACAATTAAATAATTTTAACTTATTAGTTATTTTTATTATAATATATATTTATTTTATAGAAATATAATTGAAATAAGATAAAGTATCATATGTATCCCTTCGAAACGTAAATGTTTCAAAATTTATGTTTTAAAAACATGCAATATGATAATATTATTTAATAAATATATTTATTTTTGAATATATACATATAAATTTGTATGAATGTATATGTTTATAATGTAATTAAACATATGTATTATTATAAAATATTATATAATAATATATCTCATAATTACGTTTATACATTATACATATTGGGGGATAATATCAATTCTAACAAATAGTATGCTACCCATTATACAATGTTATATATTTTATTTAAATAATATATTAAAAAATTTATATATTAGCGAATATATATATATATATATATATTTATAAATACAATAAATGTAGTGAATTTATGATATTATAAATGATATTAAATAACAATATAATATAATATTGAAATATTTCCACAGCTATATATATATATCTATTGTAAATAAAATCTACGTAATCGTTGATATTAATATCAACGATTACTAGACAACCTGATAGTATTTACTTTGATCCCAACGTAGTGTACGTTGAAACAATGAACATCGCAATTGTAAAATTGAGTGATGACCTTCAGGTGACATTGTTACGTAATAATACGGTTAGTAAACACGTGATCGTAATTATGTCTACATATATATATATATATATATATATATATATATATACAATAATTTATTGTTTTATAAATAACTTGTCTAAACAATAATTATTTTTTCATTTTTAATTATTCGTTTAAAATTAAATAAGTCAAAACTATTTATTCAAATATAACTAAATCAAATAATTCATTTGCATTTTCAATTTTATCAACATCTGATTCATAAAATATTCATATTTTGAAAATGTGTTCATCGAGAAATTATAATATTGAAAATAAGGTAATCGTTAAGTTATAATATTGAAAATTGTGTATTTTAAATTTGATAATACAGTAAAATAAATGTTAGGAAGTTATAGTATTGATAATTAGGTATCCAAGAAGTTAAAATATTAATAATTAGGTAGTCGAGAAGTTATAATAATGAAAAATAGATGTCGAAAATTTATAATATTGAAAATTAGGTATACAAAATGATAGAATATTGAAAATTAGGTATTCAAGAAATTATAATATTGATAATTAAGTAGTCGAGATATTATAGTATTACATATTAAGATGTTATAGAATTGAAAATTAGGTAGTCGATATAATAGTGTATTGAATATTATGTATTCGAAATGTTATAGTATTGAAAATTAGGTAGTCGAGATGATATAGTATATTATAAATATATTAAATCACTGAAATAAGTGATATTATTATTGTTAAAAAAACATATGATAACGTAACCGCTAATCTAACATTTACTATAACCACTTCTGATACCTAAACTGATAATTTTATAAAATCAGTCCTATACTATTTATATACGATAAATTAATTAATAGAGGAGGTGTTGCGATTTTGTGTAAATCTAGTGTATATCCTGTAAGAAATGTTATTACATACATAGATATTCAATACCCAGTAAATCAAGTGATTAAAAGTCAAGCGTTCACTCATAACCACTCGACTCCATATTGAATCAAGTGGTAAGCGTTTAACTATTTACTGTTGGCTATAAATAGAACCAGGGTCTAACGCTGAACTATTGATTCATTATTGAATCAATTGGCCATGATTTACCTTAAACCAATTGATGCAATTTTAAATCAATTGGCAATGATTTAATTCTGACATAGTGATTCTTTTTTAAATTAATTGGCCAGAATTCTACTTAATTTTACATATAATTTGATTTTAAATATTAATAATTAATTTGTAATACACTAATATTTGTATACTTTTATGTCATAATAATTATAATTAATTTATTTATTATCTTATAATTCTATTATAATTTTAATTTTAATATAGATACTATTTATAAAATTAGTTAACATATAAACTTATTTTATGTATTTAATTTAAATATATATTATGTAATTGAACAACAAAAGTGTAACATAAATATGTATTTTTTTACTCATGTAGATTTCATGGCTATCAATTTATACATTGGGTTAATTTATAGTTTACCTCATACAACTATTATAATCTAATATAATATAAAATAAATTATAATAATAGACTTAAATAGACAGTAAATAATAATAAAGAATTATTTAAATTTAGAATTGTATTAAGGTATGATATATATACAGTATGTATGTATGCATAATAATAATAAATAACAATAATCAGAAATGCTTTTTACATTATAATAATTAAATACATCACAACTACTAGTTACGTGTACAATGAATTATTGTCATGAATCAGATTCTATTAGATCTGATAGTGCTTTAATTTCAGTATGCATATTGGGTTCCTAATAAATTATAATATTTAGTATAATCATTGTTAGTTATATCAATTAAATAATACAAACCTTAATATATTTCCATTTTTAATTTCTTATATAATTGTCTATACTCTTAATGATTTCTACCTCTTTACTCCAGGATGTGATATCATTACAGATTCTATAATATAGTTATAAATATAATATACATTATTAAATATATTATGGTAAATGTTGGCCAATAATTTATAGTATTAAATCTATTAATAACTTTAATAAGTAATAATACATTCTATCAACATTTATGTAACTAAGGGTGTATATTTTGTAATGTACCTCAGTACCACAGTCCCATCTGTATGCTTCTACATGTAAACTCAGATGGTATGTTAGTACTAACTTTTCAACGTCCCATCCCAACATATCATAGTACCACAGTACCAATGTACTATCCATCGATATAGAGAGGGTTTATTCATGTATTCTTATACATGTAAATTCAGATGGGATGTTGGTACTATGGTACGTTGGTGTGTTACAAAAAACGTACCAGCATCAAATTTGTAGGCTTATACATGTAAATGCAGATGGGACGATGGTACTATGGTACATTGGGACCATGCGTTTTTAGTAATATACCAATGTACCATAGTACTATCTGCATTTACATGTATAAGACTACAGATTTGATGTTGGTGCGTTACGAAAAACGCTTGCTAACTTGGTAATGTGGTACATTACAAAAAATGCACTCTAAGATAAGTTAATAATATTTCAATTCTATTTTATTAAAAATATGATAATAAAATATTAGTTAAATTCTGTATACAAAAATATTATGTCTTTACTAACGTATTATAAGTTTTGATATATACTGATATTTGATCATGAATACTACACTTGTATATTTCTTTAGACAGATACCAGAAACAATACTTCCCATAATCGTAATATTGTTACATATTTGGTCTGTATTAGTAATTAAATAATAATTATTTACATATTGATAACATTTAAATATTCTTATATACATATATAATATCAGATTGAATGATTTATCTTCACTAGTAACCTAATTAATTATTGAATAGTTAATGAAATAATTAGAATGTGAATAGATATTGAGGTTTTACTATTTACATATCACAAATATAAAATATTGACACCTATTATGTAATATTAGTAAATTTTTGATAGCGATTTAACTGTACCCAATAATTACATGATCAAAATGAATATAATAAACAATTAATAATACAATATATAAATAATATAAAACATAAATTAATTTATTATGCACATAACAATTGTATATACACTCTAGTGCTGAAAGTGCTCACAAATGAAAACTAAATAAAAAGTCATAAATAACAAACTTATTTGACAATAAAAGAAAATTAAATAAAGGAGATGTAGGCATTATGATGGGTAATATAATAATGGATAGACCGGATGGATATAGGGAGATACTTCCATAACGATTGTTCTATAGGGACGATGGATTAGTACAAATAAGAGAAATTACAGAGATTGAACTGAGGAAATAAGAAGGTAAGTATAGTAATAGTTAGAATTATAGGAGGATTTGGAGGAATGAAGATATATGAGTTTATGAGAAAAGTCTGAGTATGATATTTTTATAAGGGAACTAGTTGGGGAGTATTTGGAAGGAATTAGTATTTTAGTGGTCGTGAAGTCGTATGAGGAATATTGACTTGCTAAATATCAGATAATTCTATCTAATGAGTAAAAGATGAATCAGGAATTGATACAAATCAAGAAGTATAATAATCATAATGATAACGTACAAGTGATTTTTAACGGCAATTGGCTGATAATATTTTGAACAAAGTGAATTATAAAAATATGGTAGATAGCAGTTTTAGAAACCTTCAAGGTATGCAAAGAAAAGGAAAGGTAATAGTTTAAGAAGCTCTGAATGTTTATAATAGATGAGTGTAGTATACTATGATTATCATGGTTATAAGGATATAAAACAATGGAAGAACTATATTAGATGTTTTTGATAGAAGACATAGTATAAGTGATGAGGCACATATAATACATTAATAATTATCAGTTCAAGAGGTGGGAATGAAAGTATATAGTTGAATATCATCCGCATACACATGACAGTTGATAATTAGAAAGATATCATAAATAGGTAGTATATAGAAAATAAAAGTGATAAAGGATAAAATGAGCTACTGTGGGACTATATATTAGAATAATGTTTTCGGATAACAATTAATATATTATAACTATAGATGTCCTATTTAAGATCTATGATTCCAATCATTTTAGGGCAGTACCATTAATAACTATAATATTATGAATAAAAATGAGTATATTATTGTGATGGAGGCATGTGAAAAATGTAAAAAATCAAGTTGACAACACATAGATGTACTCACAGTATAATAAGTATTATTACTTACTTAGTTACTTAGTCCCGTGACGTCGCCATCGTAGGGGGAACACATGATAATGAATAGCACAACTTTCTCCATTTCGAACGATCTTTTGCAATATCTAAAAGTTGCCTAAGAGAAAGATGGGAAAATTCGAATATATCATTCATCCAATTTCTTTTAGGTCTTCCTCTTTTCCTCTCACCTTCGACATATCCATGAAGAATAGTATTAGCTAACGAATCGTGACGAGTTATATGTCCGAATTTGGTCATTTTTCTTCTCATGATAATATCCAGAAGTGGTACATATGGGCCGACTTTTTTATTAATTTCATTGCTTACAAATATATTAGTTTTTCTTTGTTTATAGCTAATATTTAAAAGTCGTCTGTGTGCTTTTGATTCGAAACTACGTATCTTCTTTTTAGATTCTTCTAGTAAGGTCCAGCTTTCGCATCCGTACAACAATGTTGAAATAACTAGAGAGATGTAGAGTCTGTATTTAAGTTTGAAATCAATTTCTCCACTACGCCAGATCTTCTCCAATTTCACAAGGGCTGTAACTGCTGTCGCTAGTCTTATTTGGATTTCTTTCTTTGAATTTCCGGTGTCGGTTAGCATTGCTCCCAGATATTTGAAATTTTGAACATTTTCAAGTTGTTTGCCGTACATAGTGATCACAGGTGGTGTTGAATGATCTCCATTTGCAAGAATTTTACTTTTTTCATGGTTAATTTCCATACCGTATGATGTCGAAGCTTTTTCTAGAGAATCTGTGAGGGATTGCAACTCACTTTCTGAACCAGCGATGAGATCTATATCATCAGCGAATCTTAAGTTGTTGATTTTTCTTCCTCCTATTGCTATACTTGACGATTGATCTACTAGAGAGTCTTGCATTATTTTTTCTAGAAATATATTGAATAGAACTGGCGATAGTAAGCAGCCTTGTCTAACTCCTACTGTCGTATAAGTATTATTAAGATTTGTTAATAGTTAGGTAGAATGACCAGTAGAGTGACATCTTCTAAATGTACTCTGAAGAATACTCTGGTAGAACTAGATAAACTTTGTGATAATAACCGATGAGATGTCAATTGGTGAGACACAAATCCACCACCATCCTTGCCATCTTGTATTGATACATCTTTGGATAATGAAGTCACTTTAGTTATATTGAGCTTACAATCTCCTTATTCTTAAACTTTTCTTCTAACAGTTCATTGCACGATTGCTTCTTAGATTGATGTATATGCTCTCATATCTGGTTATTTGTAATAGAAATGTTAATATTATTATAACCAAAATGATATTCATTCAAATTTTACATCCAGATTCAAAATGTTCAATTGTCCAGTACTAGTTACTGGAAATGTAAATAAGGTATTGAATTATGGTAATTATTTTCAACCAATAGGATATTTAGAAACGTCAACACTGTATAAATGGTTTACTTTAAATTTAATAATGAATATATCATTAATTAAGACAATCTTATGATTGTTAATCTTAAAGTAAAAAATAAGTATAATAGCTTCTATATAATTATTATCCATGATACACTATAGATCAAATAATTTTAAATAATTCATTAATCACGTGATGTAATCGCTATCTGAAAACATAAATAATATTTACCCAGCAACAAGCGGTACATGATGCTCGCGGTGTGGATACTCTAAACAAGTACGACTATAGGCATAGCTTTGTACTTATTGCTCGCGGTATGGACAAACTTTAGAAAGAGAATATATCAGAAATCATGAAATTAATCAATACGAAATAGAGAGTCAGTAGTTGTTGTAATATAATGCTCCAATCTACTAAATATCATGCATTTGAAATAATCACTAAATAAATAACTTTAGAACATACCAATTAATGTGTCCCATGATTCATCATCAGCCGGTTCTAGTAGTGAAGGGTTATGAATTATATGATTGAAATCATAACCAAATACATTCTTGCCTATAATTTTTTATATTTTTATTATCTTTAAAGTATAGTAAATGTATATTAAATTATACTATATTATTATAGGGTATAAAATGTAAATATAATACACATAATTATAATGAACATTCATGTAATCTTATAATTAATTCATCAATAGAATAGTAATATTTTGTATATATAATTATCGTGCTTAATTAGCATGCCTTTGAAATTATTTGTTTAAAAAAAAATGTATTTTATACACACAATTAAAATATAATTCATTATTTTAAAAATGATATATAATGTTGTATATAAAAGTAATTGTAAGTACTTAAATAAGCATAAAATAAGCAATATAAGCCAGTAAAAATAGTATTAAATATTTGATTATTGCAATAATGTTGTTGACGACAACTTGTTGATTAATATCGTAATATTGGTTTATATTATTACGATATTAAAAATGTTAAAAGCATAACAAACGTAATATATGTATTGTTAATATAATATATTTGTTATACAAAATATTTACTTATTTTAGCACATATATTACGACCAATGAAAAGGAAGCATTATAGTTATACAATAATATATTTTATATATTATATATTCATATAATATTTCACTATATATTATATTTGATATCATTTCATTACATTTATTAAAATGTTTATTTTGTATATTTGTTAGTATTACTTTGTATAATATTGTTATTTTATTATGTATTTTCGATGTAACCAAATGGGATTATGAATTGAATGTAGATTTTGAATATACGATAGAGGCGCTGCAGTTGAAATTTAATATTAGATATCTACTAAATTCATCTACTAAACTTTATTATTTATATACATATATATATATTAATATTTACGATCAATTTTAATGCTATCTATATTATACAAATACTATCTATATTAAAAATAAAAATTATATATATATATATATATATATAAAATACTAAATATCAACATTCCTCATAATTTTTATATTTAAATGTTTTTAATTGAAGATATCATATTATTTGACTTATATAATCCTATATCCATAGATGTAGATATACCTATTTAATATTTAACATATATAATATGACTAATATCCAATCAAAATACTATTGCTATTTGTTAATTTATAGATAGAAGTGACATTCGTATGTCTATCTATTACATGCAGTGTGTACGTCAATTGATTATCCATTTTCTTATATCAATGATACATATTTTATATGATAAATATTTTTTATATCTGATAAGTCTTTTTTATAACATACATATTATTTATAGATATCAAATATCATATTAAATATACCAAATATAATTGTTAAGAAAAAACACAAACCAAATACTTTATTTATTATTAAATATGTATACATTATATATGTTTTCATTATTTATTATATTATACTTGAATTATTACTTAATAATATGTAGTTAATCTACTAATAGTATTAGTCTAATACTATTAATACTATTTGTATATTAAGTAATACTTGTATTATAATACAATAAATAATGATAATATATATAACCTTGGTCCCTTAGTTTCTTCAACAATGGGGGGATCACGTAATTCAAAAATGTTCTCAACTTAGTTCTGGATTGGGTCTTCTTATGGCAATCGGATAGTCATTTTCACGTACATTCTTTTATGTTGTGTCTCCATACTCTCTTCGGTATACCTGGCTGAAGTTGAGTATAATTTATATAGAATATTTGAATAAAAAATCTAACCGATAATACTAGTAGTGCATATAAATGTTATAACATGATAAATATTATTTATTATTTATATTAATTTTCAAATATACATTTAAAGAAAATAAATTGTTTAAGATCTAATAGAGTTGCTCACATGATCAGTCAAATGTGTACTAGTGCGAAAGGTTTCACATGACAATACACATATTTACAATATGATACATACGTAGAAAATATTATATTTTTTCGTATGAAACGAGTATTTTACCAAGCAAGAAATTTATGGATCATGTGAATCCCTATAAAATGGAAAGCTGTTTACAAATTTGTACAACGTCCCCCAATATTGCTTTATCAAACTATGTGAACAATTATTTTACTTATTTTATATTATCTAATGTCTACTTGCATTTATATATATATATATATATATATATATATATATATATTCCATAAATAATATATATCCAAATATTACTTTACTACTTTTAAGTAGTATTTATATAAAATAAATTAAATATTGAACAATTTATTGTAAACATATATACATAGTTAATGAATAATTGTTTTCATATATTATTCATAGAATATACATAAATTATTATATATCAATTATAATATAATTATAATATATTTACACCTATATCATAAACAGTCTATATCGAATCACCCGCTTTTAAATTGTTGACATTTTAAATACTCGTTTCGCTATTATACACATTAGTATACATGATACATTAATATGAAACAATAAAATATAGAATATACTATTATAATAATAATAATTATTATAATAATAATAATTATTATTATAAGTATTATAATTATTATAATAATATTTTAAAATATATACAAATTAATTATTATATGATAACTTATTATAATTTCAAATATACATCTTAAATATTTCAAATTTAATTTAGGCAAACGTAATAAAAAACGGGGCTATATTCGATATTATCCTAGCAGACTATCATAGTCACTATGATTATATCATAGAATTTATCAAACTCAAATAATTTGTTTGAAATTGCACATGTTTGCGTATTTTGTTACGCCATATATTTAATATATATTTAATATTATATTATATCATATAATTATTATAATAATTATAATATTATATTATTGAATATATGATATAAGGAAAACAGGTTTCGAGTAATTTAAAATATATTTAAAATTAAAATTATTTTAATTATATATAATTAATAATTTACCTTTATTCTGATATAGTTGATATTTTGAACGCCATCGAAATAAACTATAATATCTTATTAATATTACAAACTTAAAATTAAACTATATAATAGACTATAAGTAATGAATTAGACTAAATTAAATAGATATTTTAGAAATAAAAGTTAAATCCGGAATTAAATATTATTATTTATAAAAACAAGGACAATGGAATTGGTAGTATAAAATAAGTAAACAACTACGATATCAGATACTAAATTGGATTTACATAAATAATTATAATTACAAATAAATTATATTCTCAACAGTTTTCATCAAATAGTTTTCGAATTATATATGTATAGGATTAATTATATATTTATTTTATAAATATTAATTTAATTATTTTTTAAATTATAAATAAATAATAATGTAATAAATAAATGAAATATAATGCTTATTATAAAAATGTGCATATTAAATATATTTATACGTTTATTGTGTCATTGTGTTTGAATTTGTATTAGTACTTTTGGATATGTCTGGCTTAGATTATTATATATTTCAATCTATATTAGAGTTTTTGTCTTCCATCTTATAATATTCTCATACTTTGGTAACTGACAGATCGCATATTGGCATTACCATTTCGATATATTATACTTATTTTTGATTGTATGTATTAATCATCAACTTCACATGCTTCTCTCAGTCTTGTATTATATGTTAGTAGGTTTTATTTTAATATACCCGTGTAACTAAATTATGATTTTTTATATAGGTTTTATATATCCTATATTTTTGTTGTGCCGTGTCTAATCTTACTAATTCTCTCTTCTTCAATATATGTATAACTTTCCCTACTCATTTTACTGGTCATTCACTCGATTTAATTTGTTGTTGATCTCATAGTATTTATCAATATATCACGAATTGTTGTAAATATTACTTACTCATCATTTTCTAATAACTTGTTGATTAGTTCTTCCTCACAGCACTATTGTAAACAAATTCATTACCTACATAAAGTATAGATCACTGATTATGATTACTTTGCTTCGGAATTTGAATCACTATCCCTTTCACAGCCTTATTCCATTGATTCATTTAATAATACTTTATCTTATTTGATTGATACTTTGCCTATCTAAAACTAGAAATATTAATGTGCATTCAAACTGTACATGGCTTTCCTCTGAACTATAGTTTCTTTCAAACGTAACATACGAAAGCTCGAATGTATTTTTCATAGTAAATCCTTTTCTAATAACATCAGGATATTTTCTACATATAGCAGGTTCTAAAATTCTCAAATATCTAATGACCAGTCTTCTTTTTATATTAGTAAAATTAATAATATCACATAAAATCCTCGTACTTCATTCGCCCTTGCTCGTAAGCTTCTCTCCCCTAAACTGCCTCTTAATATGCTTCATATACCTAATGTTGATCGAAATGAATTATGCTATTAATTTACTAATCACTTTACTGATAAAATGCTACACACATGTTCCTCTATTTCATCCATATTACTAAGTAGACCGTTATTACTAAGTATTCCGTTTATCTGTATTTGTAAACAAGTCCCATATTACTTTTCTGTATTATATATTCCTTCTATTTTCATAATATCTTTTCTTATCTGTAAGTCTTCTTATTTATCTGACCCAATTAACATAGCAGCCTTTAAATAATTCAATTCTATTCAATCACCCTATATTCTTGATATTACTAATTTTTACCTAAACGGTGGTATGTGTTAAACTTATTTCAAGCATACTATCATTACCACACTATTCAAGAACCCTTACTTGATCCCGATATGATTATCGCCCCATTTCTAAATTTAGGTTTCTAAGCAAAATCATGGAATGCATCGTTGCTATACAATTAAATATATTTATGGCTGACAGCAAGTTATATGATATATTTCAGAGTATATTTAAATGAGGGAACTCCACTAAAACTGCGCAACAACAAATACTAAATAAAATATACTCCTGTCAACGTGTCCTATTCTACTTCTCATGTGCTTTCGATTACCTGAGCCCTTTCATTCTTATCTCAATATTATAAATGATTGGTATACATGGAACCATCTACGCATGGTTTTCTTTATATATTTTAAATCGATCATCATCCGTAATAATTTGTAATTTCTCTGCCAAAGATCGTCCCCTTCAGTATGGTATTCCTCAAGGTCACCAATTATTGGCCCTTTTATCTTTTCAATATAAATCAACCCTATACATGATAGTATCAATCAATTTCCATATTTCCATCATCACATATACGCTGATGATACTTAACGATATTCCTTCTTATCCCACTCATTCAATGTACTACCAGATAATTCCCAATTGTGCAAGTGTGCTACATCTAGTAGATCAGTGTTTCGTTCGAATATCCTTCTTATAAACTCTGTTATCCTCAATATCCCATTAAACTATAATGTGTCCCTCCTATTGACATTAGCGGTGACCATATCACTCCATCATCATATGTCCTAAATATTGATGTAACTTGGGATTTTGACTTATCCCGTAATTCCCACATATATAATATATCTAAATCAACTGACTATCACATCTTCAACATTCGTTGCATATGGAAGAACCTAACTAACCCTCTTACTATTATCCTCATAACTGTTCTCGTACTTTCTCATATCAACTAGGTCATACCTACTGCTCCTCCCTATTCTATCACATTCCAAACATTCATTATTATCAATATATTAGAATATAAATAGTGTATAACAATATATATATATATATATATATATATATATATATATATATATATATATATATATATATATAGAATTGATCGTAATGTATATAATCACATAATTCTTGAATCTATATGCACCATTTTCTCCATTAATCGCTTTAATCGCTTTAATCATTCAACTGGTGACTCATGCCAACTTATATATAATTGGTTCCCTCTAAGAAAATGCCCCTCCATTAATTCACACCCTTCCTTTTTACGCACCTCAAGGCATACATATTATCAATGTGATAGGACTATTTTCTTAACAAATCGGCATCAATCTATGTTTATACATTTTTTTATATATATATTTATTTATTTATACTATTTATAAATTATTAAGATCGTTCATTATATTGTATTGTTATGTATACCTAGGATGGGTAGTCACACCTATGAAAAGTGCCAATACACCCTATTATTATCATCATAATTATGATAGTATTATAATCATATAAATAACGAATTTTTCTATGGGTTATCAGTAGAAATGAGTGTAACTTATATGGTTAGGTTAAGTAGATATATAGGTTACTAGATAGCCATATAGTTCATAGGTAGACTTATTATTCATAATTTGACCCATTTGTTTCTAGATAGATATATATGATCTAGGTAGACACCTAGTTCCTAGTAAGACCCATATATCTCTAGTTAGACACATAGGTCATAGTTAGACCCATGGGTCCCTCGGTATACATGTAGGTCCTAGTTATAAATATATGTATCTAGGTAGACATATAGGTTCAATGGTAGACATATAGTTCCCTAGATAGATATATAGGTCATAGTTAAACTTATATATCCATAGGTAGACATATATATATATATATATATATATATATATATATAATATCATAGTTAGACCAATATATCTCTAGGTAGACATACATGTCATCATTATACACATAGGACCTATGTCCCTAGGTAGATATATAGGTCATAGGTAGACATATATGAAATAGTTAGACCTATCGATTCCTATAGGAATACCTATAGGTATACACATAGGTCCCTAGGTAGATATATATGTCCCTAGGTAGACATATGTGTACCTAGGTAGACATATATATCCTATATATACATATATGTACTATATAGACATATAGGTCATAGTTAGACCCACAGGTCTCTAGGTAGATATATAGGTCCTAGTTAGATAAATGGGTCCCTATATATACATATAGGTATCTAAGTAGATATATAGGTCCTATGGAAGACATATAGGTTCTAGCTAGACCCATATGTCTCTATGTAGACATATAGGTCCCAGTTAGACATATAGGTCCTGGTAAGACCCATATGTATGTAGGTAGACATATAGGTCATAGTTAGACCCAAAAGTCCATAAGTATATATATAGGTCATAGGTAGACATATATGTCCTTATATAGACATATAGGTCATAGTTATATATATATATATATATATATATATATATATATATATATAGGTTCCTAGGTAGACATATATGTCATAGTTAGACCAATAGGTCCCTATGTATACATATAGGTATCTAAGTAGACATATATATTCCATGGAAGACATATATTCCATAGGAAGAAATATTGGTCCTAGGTAGACCCATAGGCCCCTAGGTAGATATATAGGTTCATAGGTACACATATTAGTTATACTTAGACTTATAGGTACCTAGGTAGATATATATGTCCTATGTAGACATATTTAGGCCTTAGTTAGACCCACATGTATCCAGGTAGACATATATGTCTTAGGTAGAAATATGTGTACTAGATATTACTATATGTATATAGGCAGACATATATATATATATATATATATATATATATATATATATATATATATATATGACCTATATATAAGACCTATAGGTCAATAGGTAGACATATAAGTATAATTATATATTATTATTTTCTTATATTTTTACTTGGTCATGCATCATTTTATTTGTATAAATAGTTTCATTTTATAGTTATATTTATTATATCTATGTATTTTTTTCTTGTTCATTATATTGTAGTATTATGTTCACCAAAAAATTCCATAAAGAAGCTGATGGAAGTTACTAAACCAACTAAGTAATAGGTAACAATTAACATACGAGGGATGGTAACACATATGATAAGTGCCAATAAAGCCTATTATCATAATCTTTAAAATGTATAACAAAAAGTATAACAATTCCTATTTAATATATTTAATAATTTAATTCATAATGATATTTATCATTATTTGTATTAATACAAAACTAACATAATTATTAGTTATACGTTGACGCTATATTACGTCAAATTGGCGTCAATAGGTGAGCTGTCAACGCTGACCTGATGGTTAGAATTTGACGCCAACATTATTACCTTAGATTTTTTTGAACATATTAAATATATATACTTTTTAACAAATTAATATGACGTTATATTACATAATATACAAATAAGTAAGTAGTGCTAAATAATTGAATTAATTTTCAATAAAAACCAAATAGTATTTACATGGCATCAAATTGGCGTCAATTGGTAAGCTGACAACGCTGACCTGATGGTAAGCTGTCAACGCTGACCTGATGGTTAGAATTTGACGCCAACATTATTACACTAGATTTTATTGAACATATTAAATATATAAACTTGTTAAATTATTTATATCAAATTTTATTACATAATATACAAATATGTAAGTAGTGATAAATAATTTAATTTATTTACAATAAAAAAAAAATATTATTTAAATATTATTTACAATGCGCAAATTGGCGTCAACTGGTATTCATTTGACGCTAATTGGAGTCACTTGGTACCCTGTTGATTCCATATTGAATCAACTGGTAAGCGTTAACCGTTTTACTATTGATCGGTCTGTTTACTGGGATATATATAATTATATTAGTAATAAATTAAGCTAAAAAAAGCACCTTAATTTAATAATGTCAACATGATTGAATATTAATATTAATCGTATTGCTTCGTATTCATATTTAATTTCTATTTGACAATTTATTTGCCATTTGTATTAATATTAATATTAATCGTATTGCTTCGTACACATATTTAATTTCTATTTGACAATTTATTTGCCATTTGTAAAAATAATTTTACATTATTTTGTAAAAGAAATCTTTCACTCTCATATTTTTAAGAAAAATATATTTTTGTATCATCGGAAAATAAATCAATATGAAATTTTGAAGAGAATATACTAGGAAGATCATAAAAAAAATAAAAATAAAATTGAACCTAAATCTGATCGTTGTGGTACTCCATATTTTACAATTGAACTATTTGAAAAATAATGTTCAACCCATGTAATTTGAGATAAATTCGATTATAAATTATAAAACCATTTTATATTTTATTAGCTATTCAGTATGCTTTTAATTTATATAATAGCTTTTCACGAAAAACAACATCACAATCTTTTGCAAAATCAATAAATATTATATTTACACATTATGTATTATTCAATTCATTATATCAAATTTTTTAATTGGAAAGAATATACATTTAATAGTTTACGTAGTTACTTAAAAAGTTATGTATTGCTTTACAATTCGTTTATTAAAATTTTATTTTCACAATTAATAAATAAGCCAGCTGTTTATAATAATATAATTGATTTTCTTTTTACTAATGAAAAACAATTACAATCTAATATAAATATTGGAGACTATTTCGGATTATTCAAAAATAAAATTGACCACTATTTTGTTTCATTTAATGTAAATATTGAAAAATACCCATGTAAAAAGATTTAAAAATAAAATAATGTTGATTTAAATAAAGCTAATATAAAATTGATAAACTATTATCTTTCTAGATTTAATTGGACATATCTAAATTCAAATGATTATAATATCGATCAAAAAGTAGAATATTTTAATATAAATAAATGTAATATTAAATTAAAAATTTAAAATATGTAGTATCTCCTCTAATTAATATATCAACTGTTACTATATTATTTTCAGATCTCGACAAAGAAAATACATTAAATTCATATTTAGTTCAATTCAACAAAATGATATTGGAAATTTACTCAAATTTTATAATTTAACTAAACAACAATTTGATAATGTTGAATTAAATCATGAAATAATTAAAATATTTTTAAATAGATTAAAAATGACACATATTTTCTGAACTGATGGGATACCATATTTACCCTATGTTAAAATTATTATTTAATTATGTATGTAGGCCTTTATATATTATTTTTAATTCATCTTAATTATCGAGTAATATACGGTAAATTTGGAAAAAATATATAATCACACCAATTTTTAAAAAGGTTGAACCATCGAATTCAAATAACTATAGGCCTATTTAAATAAAATTGTGTAAGGTGTTATAACGTATTCTTTCTAAACAATTAATTTTGTTATTTAAAATCTAATAATTTATTTTTTAAAATCAACAGTATAATGAATTGAATAATAACAAATGTAATAATATAATATATATTGATTTTGCAAAAGATTTTGATGTTTTTTTCTCATAAAAAAATATTTTATAAATAAAAATCATACTGGATATCTAAAAAAATAATAAAATGGTTTTATAATTTTTTATAGAAGAGATCAATTTACACGAGTTGACAATTATTTTTCAAATATATCTATCGTAAATCTGATGTATCACAAGGATCGGTTTTAGGTCCAATTTTATTTTTATTATATTTGTATGATCTTCCTAGTATATTTTCTTCAAAAATTCATATTGATTTATTTGCTAATGATACACAAATATATTTTTCTTACTGATATGAGAGTGAACGGTTTCTTTTACAAAATAATTTAAATTTATTTTCACAATGGGCAAATAAATTGAAATTCAATATATCATTATCAAAATATGTAGTTATGACTTTAGGGAAGGTTACTCCATCTAAATATTTTATAAATAATATTCAATTAGAAAATGTTACTTTTTTACAAAGATTTAGGAATAATATTTGAGAATAACTTTTTTTATAATAAACATATTGATTATATTTGTAAAAAAGCCTATTTTTATTTGAATTCCATTTTTTAGATGCATCACTACAAAATCCTCTAGAGCATTATTAAATGCATATACAATTTATTGCTGACCAATTTTAGAATATGCATCCATGATTAGGTCACCCTTTTCAAAGGTTAGTAAATTTCGTAGTCTCATAGACCAAATTGAAAGAGTGTAACGATTATTTACTAGAAGATTAATTACAAGATGCGTAGGATATATAAATTCATAAAATTTTAATTATAAATCATATAAAGAGAGATTGGAATATTTTAAATTAAAATCATATAAACTTGATGATTAAAAATAGATATAACCACAATTTAAATTTTTTTAAATAATTATACAGATATAAATATATCTGATATCCTTAAAATTTCGAATAATTGTAGAACTAGAGGTAATTATAAAAAAATTAAATGTAATACATAATTATGATAATACAATTAAAAATAATAGATAATAAATAATTAATAATGGGTCGGTTAATATATGGAATTCATTAAATAATGATATAATAAAATCTGTATCTGTTTTATCTTTTAATAATAAAATAAATAAAATCTGTTTTGACAAACAACTTTTTTTTAACATAAATTGATAATGTTATATTGATTTATGTTTCATTTTGTATCTTAATTATTGCATCTCTTTCGAGTTTTTAAAAAATGTATTTTTGTTGTAGAAAATGTGGGTTTTTATATCTATATTTCAAATAATATATCCTCCTATAATATAAAATTAATAATTAAATATTATTACAGATTTTAAAGTGGGAAGTATTAATTTATTTTTGTTTGTTCTGTATTACATGTTTGTTCTGTATTATATTTTTATTTTATATATATTTTGTATATATGTTTCAAATGTATTATATTATTAAAATATAATATTAAATAATTTACTATTATTTAAGATTATAGTGATAAGTATTATAATTTTGTTTATTGGACCCATGCTTTGGAACACATTAAATCTTAATACCTTTAAAACAAATTAAGATTATCATTTGTAAAATAACATATTATTATGATATTTTCATTTATTAGTTTATTTTATATTTATGATATCGACTTTACTTTTGATTTGGTATTTATGTTTTGTCATTTATATTTTTTTCTACTTGTTATTTTATTTATTTCATAATATTAAATTTTCAAAAACATATGTTATTGACATAATATACAATTTAAAAAAAATGCTCTATGTTTATTTCTTACATTTTGTTTTATTTTTTATTTTTTGACATAATATAACATTATCAAAAACATATTGCTCTTTATACATTAATGACTTGTTATAGAATTAATTATGACAACACATATTTTACATATTTTTCTTAAAATTACGAAAAATGCACCGTTTGAAAAATAATTAAAAATAAATGTTTATAGTATAAACATTATACTAATTATATTTACTTATAATTTATATTTTTAAATTATGAAAATGTTTACTTCTATGTATTATTTATTTATTATTTTTTATATATATATATATATATATTTGTATTTTTAAATATATTTATTTACGTTGTGTCTAATATTTCTTAATATTATTTTAGTTATTTTAGTATTTCATTTTATTTGTCTTAAATATAATTTATGAGAAATAACATTATGTTGAGTTTTATTATACATATTTAATATTATTTAAAATATCAATTATTAAAAAATTAATCTATTGGAATATTAAGTTATATTAAAGTTACATATATTTATATTATATTTGTTTATGAATGAGTGGTGGAGTATTTTGTTAGTGTTGAATTGTACACTTCGGTGAAAAGGGATATAATAGTAATGAGAAACAAGTATTTCCAGTATTATTATGTTTGGCATAAATGGCTCCCTAGGCATTTAACCTTATTCACCTATATTATTGAAGTTTATACACCATATACTGTTCATTATTTTCAATTAATGTGTGCTACTCTAGATATTAATTAATAATTTTAAAATCTCTGCTTTTTTATAAATTTATTATTCTAATAGAAAACTAAATAATTAAACATTATTTATAATTTTATTCTTTTGTATATATTTGTTTATAATCTCAAAATCTTTTATTATATTTTTTTTTTTATTTTACATTTTACTTTTACTATACCTTACTCTTATGATTTTTCGTTAGGAAAGTGTAACCGTTAAACGATTCGACAACCATCACGCTGATATTATTATTATATATATATGTATATATTTATATATATATTTATATATTTATGTAATTATATATTTATATAATTATATATTATAAATTTATTTATATGAATATTATTTAAATCGAAGAAAAGGAATGATTACATATCACTCAATATGTTTTTGAGATATTAAAGTATGTATGTTTTAAAAATATTTAAATATATTAATATATATAATGTGTTAAATGAATACGATTTTCCTGTAATATAATTATATAATATTAAAATATTAGTATAATATATATTTATATTATTTTAAAAAGAATAATATATATGTCGGTATTTCTAATATGTTAATTATATGAGTCTTATAAACACTCACTTTATGATATATTAAAATATATAATAAATAGTTATAGTATAATAAAATTAAATAATATTAAAATATTTGTTATTTTTATTATAATATATATTTACATTATGGAAATATAATTGAAATAAGATAAAGTCGAAACATAAATATTTCATGTTATACGTGTTATATGTTAACAACATACAATATGATAATTTTATTTACTGATAATGTTTATTTTTTAATATATATAAATGTGTGTGACTGCATATGTTAATAATGTAATTAAACATATTTATTATAAAATATTATATAATAATATATCTCATAATTACGTTTATACATTATACATATTGGGGGATAATATCAATTCTAACAAATAGTATGCTACCCATTATACAATGTTATATATATGTATTTAAATAATATGTTTAAACATGTATATATTTATGAATATATATATATATATATTTATTTTTATATATACAATAATGTAATGCATATATGATTCTATAAATGTATTAAATAACAATATAAATTAATATTGAAATATTTCAACAGATATAGTAACGATTATTAGACAACCTGATAGTATTAACTTTGATCCCAACGTTATATATGGAGAAACAATGAATATTACAATTGTAAATATGAGTGATGAACTTCAGGTGACATTATTACATAATAATACGGTTAGTAAACACGTGATCGTAATTATGTCTAGATATAGATATATATATATATATATATATATATATATATATATATATTTACGATATATTAGATAAGTATGTAAATATATTATTAATATTTGACGAGGCCTGATTACTACATATAGTAATGTAAATCATTGACTGACAATGAATACTTAACAAATATACATTTTATATTCCGATGTATTCATCCTATATATATATATATCACTTCCTCTTCCTGGTTATATTTTACTAACAGAAATTTATATTTAATAATCAGAAAAAATCACCAATAAGATATGTCTATTATATACTACTATATTACTATATTACTTATTAATATATATTACATACGATACGTCTATTATTTAGAAAATTAAAAATAATATTAATACAAATAAGCACATTTATAAAAATATTACATAAATATTTTCTGAAATCACTGGTGCATGACTATTTAAATATTTATATTTAAATTTTTTATATTATTTGAATTATCATTAAATTCATATATTGATTTATTCACATATTAATTTATTGGTAATCAACAAAATTATCTAAAACTATATATTTCATTATTTAGTAGTAATTACAATATTGGTAGTTTGTAATTAATTGCATAATATAAAAAAGAATCCTTCTAAATTAATTAATTTTGTTTATTTAATAGTGTGATATTTTGTATTTGATTATAAATGTATTATATTGTAATTGATTACATAATATATATTTAATTCAATTCTCGTATTTATTTTATTGAATACATAGTCATATGTATGTGATATATATATATATATATATATATATATTATATTTGGATAATGTCACCAATATCAAATGACAAATTATTAAAATTGATTACTGAATTAACCAGTAAAGTAGATAAATTATCAAATATAGTTACTTATCAGACACAATTAATACAAGAACTTAAAACCAATAATACTAACTTAAATAATTAAATACATTGTGAATGTAATCTTAATAAAGAAATAATTCAGAAATTACCCATTAAACAAATTAATTATACATTGATAAATTTAGACAAAGATATAGATGATAATAACAACAATATTATAATATTTACTAATTTAAATAAAGAGTATACAACAGAGTACACTAATAAAGATAATGTTATCAATTTTATAAATTCAAAGCTAAATACAGAATTGGTTGAAGAATCTATTATAGATATACAAGTATATACTAATAAGGATAATTCATCAGGAGAATTAAAATCTAATAAATATTTTATTAAATTAGATAATCAAAAGTCTTTGATAAATATACTTAAGAATAAATGTAAGTTAAAAGATATTGATTATTATATAAATAATAATTATTACAGATATTACACAATTAAGTTATTATAATAAATATAATGTAAATCTATAGGTTCATATTTTATTGCATAATTATTTTAGTTATATTTTGTTGTATATATTTTAATCCATATATTTTTTACATTTATTAATCAATTTATTTTATATTTATATACATTTTTATATTTTTACATTCTTTTACTTAACATATATAATGATAAACAATGTTAATTGTCCTTCTGACAGTAATGATATTGAATTTACAATTTAAAATAATGTTTATAATAATAGTGATAATATCAATAATAATACTAAATATATGTCAGATGATTTTATGAATATAATTCCAAAATATATTGTAATTATTTAAATATTGATTCAATACCCGACAAACAATTGCATGCATAAATTCCGTTTTAATATACTTATTTATCCTTATAACACACTGAACAGTATAAATGTACTGTGATACTACTGTAAAGGGTGTCTACAGTAATGTTAAAAATGTAGACCAAATAACTATGCAGAACTTTACTATTTGTGTCCTTTATATACCCTGCGCAGTAGTATAATATGGTACTGAGTAGGATATCTACAGTAAAATCACAGTAACATCTGTATAGCTATAAATAGAATGCAGAACTTTACTTTTTGTGTCCTTTATATACACTGCTCAGTAGTATAATATGTTACTGTTTATTTATCTGTTTATTAATTATTAATAAGTATATATATACTTGTTTTAATATAGAAAGAATAACATATTATACCTTTTAATTATTTTAATATATTGATTAAATTTTTATTTATGCAAATGTATTATTAATTAATATTTTACTTTTATATTTAAGTTAATATACTGCTTTTAATAAATAAAATTGTATTCTAAAATTATTTAAGTAATCCTATGTATTTTTCTAAATTATCATAATCTCATTAAATTGACACATTGAACTACAATTTTAATCGTAATTATATTGATAATATAATTGGAAATCATGTTGAACTAATTGCTCAATATTAAATATATAGCAATTGAATATTGATTAAAGTGTACATATTAAAATGTTATTATTATTGAATTTAGAATTTAGTTTAGAACTTAAGTTGAACTTAAGTTAATTAGTTACCATTGACTTAAGTTGAACTTATTTTTTATGTGTATTAATGTTTTTGATGTAAGTTTAATTCTGGGTTATCTATACTTTATATGACCCTTATTTATCCTTACCAGTATTCAGAATGTCCGTTATTCAGTCCTTATTTATCCTTACCAGTATTCAGAATATCCGTTATTCAGTCCTTATTTATCCTTACCAGTATTCAGAATATCCATTATTCAGTCCTTATTTATCCTTACCAGTATTCAGAATATCCGTTATTCAGTCCTTATTCGTCCTTAGCAGGATGCAGAAAATTCATTTTTTAGTCCTTATTCGTCCTTAGCAGGATGTAGAAAATTCGTTTTTTAGTCCTTATTCGTCCTTAGCAGGATGCAGAAAATTCGTTTTGTAGTCCTTATTCGTCCTTAGCAGGATGCAGAAAATTCGTTTTGTAGTCCTTATTTGTTCCTGCTTACATGTATAATAGATAGGCCGATTGTTACAAATAAGGACTCCTGCAGGAATCCTGGTCAGTAATTATTGTTTGTCGGGTACGTGAATTTATATGTATAATAGAAATTCCTTGATTAGACTATTAGACGTCTATGTCTATAGACACTATAGTGTTATTAAACATTTTGATGATATCATTTTTTTTATTAGATGAATGTAAATTTAAATTTAATGTTATAGTTATTACTGAAACTTGGTTTCAAAAAATAAATAAAGATATTTATACAATTGATACATATAATAGTATTCATGTAGTTCGAAATAATAATGGTACCACAAATAATAACGTTGGTGGTGGTGTGTCTATTTTTATTCAAGATGATTTGATTTATAATACTTTAGATAATTTATGTATATCAATACCCAATTTTTTAGATATAGTTACTATATCATTAAATATAAGTAATAAAAATATAATTATCAGTGGGATATATAAATCTCCGAAATCAAATATAATTAATTTTTGCGATTTTATATATAATAATTTTAATATGCTTTCAGTAAAGAATAATTTATTTTTAGTTGGGGATTTTAATGTTAATATTTTAGATGTTAATAATAATTATAATACACATTTTATAAATACAATTTATAGTATAGGATGTTTTCCTTTAGTAACCATACCAACAAGATATGGAAATACTATAAATTCATTAATAGCTAATATATATATTGTAATGTCAATGAAAAACCCATAAGTAACGGGATTATAATTAGTGACATTAGTGACCACTTACCTATTTATGTTATATATGATAATAATAATAAAAAAATGAAAAAATACTTTAAAAAATATAAATTTATAAGAAAAATAAATGATAAATCGATATTCAAATTTAGAGAAAGTATATCTAAATATGATTGGGATTATATTTATTCTAATAATGATATAAATTTAATATTTAATTATTTCATTGATAACTTAATATAATTATATAACATTCATTGTCCTATGATAAAAGTAAAAGAGTACAAATAATAAACCATGGTTATATTTTAGTCTTATTAAATGTATAAATAAAAAAAATAGAATGTATAAGAAATTAATAAAACATTGGACAACGGAAAAATTTAAATTTTATAAAAAATATAAAAATATTCTTACATCTCTATTGAGTAGGTCTGAATATTTATGTTATTCATTTAAAATAAATAATAATAGTAATAATAGTAAATATACTTGGTCTGTAATACATAAATATTAAATACAAAAAAATACAATCTAATGAAGAATTAAATACTCCTTCATCTGAAGAATTTAATAATTATTTTAGTACTATAGATATAGAATTATCTGATGAAATAAAAACAAGTTTATGTGATAATAATATATATTCTACAATGAAAAATAATTATAATGATACACTTTTTTTTACCTACATCAAGTTTTGAAATTCAGGAAGAAATTAGTAATTCAAAACTTAAATATAGTAATGATTGTTCAGACATAAATATGTTTTTAATTAAAAAAATTAGTATTGAAATTAGTCCAATTTTATCATATTTGTTTAATAGAGTTTTTTCTGAAGGGGTTTTTCCTAATATTTTAAAAATAGCTAAAGTGGTATAATTATTTTAAAAATCTGATAAGTCTAAACCAGAAAATTATAGACCAATTTCGTTGTTACCAACATTTTCTAAGATTCTAGAACAATTAATAAAAAATAGATTATTAACATTTTTAGATAAATTTAATATAATAAGTCAATTTCAATATGGGTTTAGAAATAAAATTTCAACAGCAGATGATTTAGTAGATGTTATTGAAACGGTTTGTCAAAAGCTTGAAAATCTAAATAAATGTGCTATATTATCGATTGATCTACGAAAAGCTTTTGATACATTAAATCATAATATTATTTTTAAAAATCTATATGTATATGGGATAAGAGGTATTTCTTTAGACCTTTTAAAGAGTTATTTGTCGAATAGGAAGCAATATGTATTTAATAAAGATATTAAATCTAATTTAAAAAATAGTAAGTGTAGAGTTCCACAAGGATATGTATTAGGACCTATTTTATTTGTATTATATATAAACGATCTACCTAATATATCCTCTATTTTCAAACCTATTTTATTTACGGATGATACCACCTTAATTTTTTCGGATACATCTATTTCAAAGCTTGAGAATAAAATACAATATGGAATTGATCAATAATATGTATGGCTAAATATTAATAAATTATCATTAAATATAGATAAAACTAATATTTTATTATTCAATATAAGAAATATAAATGATAATGTTAAATTAAAACTTAAAATTGATAATAAAGAAATACGTTACGTAGAAATGATAAAATTTCTGGGTATTATTATTGACAATAAATTAGACTGGAATAGATAAATACATTATGCATAAAGTTATCAAGATCTATTGCTATTTTAAATAAAGTAAAATTAAAATTAAATAGTAAATCTTTAGTTTTAAATACAATTTTTTTTTTAATTCCCACTTATATTACTGTGCCCATATTTGAGGAAATACTTATAGTTCGAACCTTCTAAAAATTAATATTTTACAAAAAAAGAGCTTTAAGATGTATATGTAATAATGAATTGATGTACAGTACATTTTATTTTAAATATAATAATTTAAAGTTTGATGATATTGTTAAATTGAATACTGTTAAATTCATGTTCAGGGCCAGAAATTATTCTCTACCCTTGAATTTACAGAATTTATTTTAAATAAGTCTTACAACAATCTCTTATTTCATAGGATATAAATAAGGACGCAAAGAAAATATTTGTGTATATCCAATATGGGACCACAGTTATGGAATAATTTAAAAAAATTTTAAGAATAAAAAATAATTTAAAATCATTTATACAAATTTAAAAAAAGTGTTGATAAGTTTATATAATAACACTTAATTTTAATAGTGCAATTTACAATTGACACTTTAAAAAATTATATTTTTTATTTTATCGATATTTTTTACTATTTTATAGATTATATACATTGTTTTTATATTTTAGGAAGAGGAAGTGAATTTAATTACTTTAATTTTATTTTTAACTTTATTTATAATTAACTAATTATAACTGAATTGTGATAACGAATTAATGATAATTATACTAATGATATGTGACTAAAGATAATAAACTAATGATAATGATCAGTAATAATTGATTAATGATATATATTGATTAATTATAGTAATGATTATTATGTATTGATTTATGATTTTTCACTTTATATTTTATTTATATTATATTTTATTAATTATTTCATAGTTTTATTTTATACTATATCTTTTATATTTATGTTATTACCCTTTTAACTTATAATTTAATTTTATTATTTTATGAAATGATGATTTAGATTATGAGGAGTTTTTTACTATTATTATTTTATCGTTGATGTTTTTTTTATAAATTTGTTTACTTTTAATTATTTAAGAAAATCAAAATAAATACAAAATGTATTAATACAATTTAGGTTTTTAGATGTGTTATATTTGGTGGCATTATTAGCGATAGTGGTATTTAGTTGGGAGCAAAGGTGCATTTTTTGGCGGTAAATGTTTCCAGTGTTCATGCTCTTGGCGCAAGTATGATCCTTGTTTCGTGTAACTATTAATAATATACTTTTATTATCTTATTAATTATAATGTTATCCTATCGCTTTATTTTATTTTCATTATGTTAATATAATTATCTATTTTTCTCCTTATAATATATTGGGTAAAGACTCGACTATCCATGCTTTTTCTTTCATCCAGGCTATTGCCAATCTGATATTATTATTATTAGTAGTATTATTATTATTATATATATATATATATATATATATATATTAATGTATTTATATTAATAAATCATTTTAATCAATAAATATGATATATAATATATATATATATATATATATAATATTATTCACAATATTTATAACATATTATTTAGATTATGTCGCAATCTGCAAGAATACAAGGAACAATTATCATGATATACACCCCTATTGTGTTGGGCGTATTTACAATTTTATTAAAATTTGATTGGCCGTTAACTTACCCAGATTCACAGGTTTATTTATGTTGTCTTCTGGATAATAATAATAATCATGACAATAATATTAAATTGTGATAAAACCATTGAACTTAAAACAGAAAACTATAACAATTAATTCTACACGATATATGAATAATATTAGTTTAACTCTGAATTTTTGCGAGAAAGTAGGCCACATGTGCAATTTCACTATACTCTACACTACCAGTAAGTATAATTTAGTGAATTTTGTTATATCTTAATTATTAAATATTTAAATACATATTTCAAGATATTAGATAATTATGTAAATATATTAGTAATATGTGACGAGGTGTGATTACTATGTATAGTAATGTTGACTGACAATGAATAATTATAATTCTACAATTTATATTCCGATGTATGCATTCTATATATATATATATATATATATATATATATAAATTTACCCTTGGAAATGTCCGGTTAAGTTAATAGGAACGGTGGTTACATGTAAATGATAATAAAAAAATTGATTTATGACAAATGTAATTTAAGGGGACGCGATACCATTGATTTTTTCGAAAAAAAATTGAATTTCAAAAAAAAAGTTAATGAAAAATTATAATATTTCAAATATTATCTTTAAAATGGTGTTTAAATTATGTTCATTACATTATTCATTTTATTTTTATTATATTATTTGTACCTGTATAAACATATTGTTTATATTCATATATTATATTTGAAACTTGATTTACTCAGAATAATTATTTGTGACCAATCATGCTGACATAACTAGTATTAACTTTTATACAATTGAATATTTTTTCTAAATTTTTTCAATATAACTAGATAAAACCTGTAAGATTAAAGTTATTTCCAAAATTAAAAAATATTTATTTAAAAAATTTTAATTAGTAATTTAGTTGGAAAATTAACATTTTTTATCAGATATTTCAATTATTTTTCATCTATAAATTTCAACATATAATATAAAAATATGGAATATTATTAATTTATTAAAAAAAAAAAAAAAAGTGAATATTTTTTGAGTTAATAGATTTCTAAAAATAGCATTGTTTCGTATCTTTTACATGTAAACCAAACGATGGTATCGGGTCCCCTTAAACAAAATAATTTTTATATATTATGTACATAACATCTTTATTTATCAGAATATTTACTTTTGATGATTTTATAACAAATATAATATGTTGAAAAGTGAACTTAATTATTATAATAACAATATATAATACAAAATTTAATTTTTAAAAATACAATTTTTGTGTGATATTTAAAATATCATATATGCATAATGATAGTGTTATAACAGATTTATACAGCATATAAATATTTCAAAATATAAGTATATATATATATATTAGCATATGTTTGACTTTTTAATAATATATAATATAATAATATAATAATATAATTTATAAAAGGGAAATAGTTCTAGTTATTTAAATAATTTTATAAAAATCTATATAAAATTGTGTTTAAAAAAAGTGTTGAGATATAATCTTCTTTAATTGTTCTACTTGTATATGCTGTGTAATACATAATAGTATCACATTTTAATATAAATATATATGTATATATATATCTATATATCACTTCCTGTTTACACTATTATTAATATTATTGTGTTTATTTTCTAGTATATATAATCTACCAGAATCACTGTAAAGATAAGTAACTTATTATTTATTTTTTTCAAATACCATTTATTGTATATTATATCTATCTAAGCAAATTATCATTTTTAATTTATATTGCTTATTACTCATATGATTTCATAATTTATATCTTCATTTGTATAATATAATGAATATGTTATTCATGCTTCATTGATTTTGCTATTTGTGTATTTACACATAAATTAAATTAACAATAGGACATTGAATTGAATATGTATTACTTATAGATTCTTTACAATTCTAATTTATAACATTTACATTTCTTTACAATCTTTAATATTATGTTTTAAATAGTTTAATTAGTATATATTATACATTTATCGATAACCTATTATATAAAGTGATTAAGTTAATTCGTAAATGAATAAGTTATTCAGTAAATAACGTATTATTTACTATTTCATTATGTCATAATATGATACTTTCCCGATATTATAATTATATAATATTCAATTATATTATTAAAATTATTAAAATGTATATATATTAAATTACAAATGTATACAAATTAAAATATATAATATTATATACTTATACCATCAAATGATTTTCTATATTTATAAATAATATTATGATATAGTATATACATAATAATATTTATTTAACTATAGGTTACTTATCATTATATTCGAATTATGTAATATTAGTATATCATATGGTATATATATATATATATATTAAAGCTGCATGCATACTAAATAAGTAGCAATAATATCAGCATGATTTCGTCAAGAATTACCTTAGCTGCATTTTATTAAATAATATTATATTAATATAATTGCATAATATAAAATGCAATATATAATATAATATTCTAAATATATTTATATAAAAATTGTTAAATTAAAAAATATTATATTTAATTTAATAATATTATTTACTAGTATATTTTCAATTAAATCACGTGATATTAAACTATCCGTCATATATTCTAATTAACTAAAATTGGCTAAAAACATTCTCGCAGATATTCGCAATATATATATAGTGTTATTATTTGTTATTTGTTGGAGACATTTCATCCAATCCAGGAACTTAGACGAGGTTTCACTTTTAACCATATGGATCGAATGGCCATTCAAACCCGATCTCATGTTATGACATCCATGATTTTAACGAGAGCTGATAATGTATTTATAAACAATTATATAATATCTCAATAGTATTCTAATACCTAGACTGTTAAAAAGTAACGTACAAAACCATCTTGAAATAATTAATTATTTACGTAAACGTACAAAGTCAAAAATAACGTACAAAACACGTTTAAACACGTATTATCTAACTTTGTACGTTATTATTATAATAATAACGTACACAGTCTATAAACATACTAATTTATATCGTGTACGTTATTATTGTATACTGTTTCTATATACATATATATTTTATTATTCAATATAAATGAATTATATACGTTCTTTTTATGTTAAGAGGTAATAAATATATACTCGTATATATATATATATATATATATATATATATTATATACATATATATATATATATATATATATATATATATAATTAGTAAAGTATACATCATTATATATATATAGTTATACATATGTATAAGATATATATCGAATGACGCTTTAGCCCGATAGAGCGTTGGGTTCCTGATTCAAAGGTCGGACGTTCGAATCCAAGCGGAGGCATGTTGTATAACGTTCAAAACGGTCTTTAAATAACGTACAATATAAAATATTAAATAACGTACAATGTGGTATTATAATAACGTCCAAAACTATCGTTAAATAACGTACAATATAAAATATTAAATAACGTACAATGTGGTATTATAATAACGTCCAAAACTATCGTTAAATAACGTACAATATAAAATATTAAATAACGTACAATGTGGTATTATAATAACGTCCAAAACTATCGTTAAATAACGTAAAATACGGTATTGCAATAACGTTCACAATATTTTTTAAATAACGTACAAAGCCGTGTTATAATAACGTACAAAGCCAGCATATTGTAATAACGTACAAAATTCATTTGAAATAAAAAAAATCATTTGTACGTTATAAGGTACACTGAGGGGGACAAGCTTTGTACGTTATTAGAGATCATTTTGTACGTTATTTTTTAACAGTGTATTGTAATGTTCCGGAGTGGTATTGAACGCGTCTTACTGATTATGTGTATGATGCCTTAGTCAACTTATAAGTTTAATATTAATATATTTGATTTTTCAATATATAAAAAGTTTTTATTTTAAACTGTTCTACTTTAATTTTTAAATAAATATTAATTATTAATTAAAGAAACAATACATTGATCGGGAAAATATAAATTGCATTAATGGGGTATCCCACTACCTGTATTTCCAGAAATGTTTCTTAGAAAGTTATTTTCTAGCAAGTTAACTACAATTGTAATGGGATACCCCCTTACTTTCAGGCAACTTGCCGGAAATATAGTTACTTTAAAGGGGGTATACTACTACAACTTGCTAGAAAATCACGTTCTAACAAACTTTTCCGCTATAGCCACATAGTCGTTTATATATATGTATATATATATATATATATATATATATATATATATATATATTGTCGCAAGATATTTAATAATACATTAGTAATACTTATGTAGATATAAAAACATAATATTCTATAAATTGTGCATTTAATAATGATTTGCATAATTATTACCTCATTTTAAATCCATGTATGCAATACTTCGTCATTCATAATATTTGTGTATGTATAATTATTTATGAATATATAATATTAAGGAAAAACATTCGTTTATAATTTTATTATACAAATTATGTTATTATTATATTTAACTTTATTTAATGTACGTTCAAATGATATAGGAGAAAGTAATTATGGACACTTTAACAATAAATGGTCTTAACATTTTATGAATCAATATTTGTATTAAACAATTATAATATATTAATATTATATGATTACAGATATTATTGTAATTTTAAAATTTTAATATTTGTATTTAATAGATAATGGGGGTGTCCGTATTCGGTGTCCATTTCCGAATACGGACACCCTGTATTATAATACTAATCCCTACATACCACTAGATAAACTATATATTATTGATGAATCAATCAGATAAATTATAATTACATTATTTATTATTCATTTTATTAATAAATTAACCTAATTTAATTAGTAATTAATTTATTAATTTATATTATTGTATTACTTAATAATATAAGATATGTATACAAATAATACAAAATTTATATTTAGCTTCATTGGTTGTATTAATATTATACCGCATGCAATTTTTATGAAAATCAGAATAGTTCACACGCTGTGTGCTGATTGGTTATAGGGTGTCCGTATTAAGACATCTAGAGTATCCGTATTAGGGATTTATATAACCTATAGATATATGCTTATAATTTAATGAATATTTGATAACAAATATAGAAATTATATAGTTAATTTTTAGAATGCTTTATTAATATAGTGTTATATTTTATATCGATACATCTATATACAAATAAATATATTCTTGAAAAGATTTTAAGTTGACATTTTTTTTCATAAATTTAAAAACGTTATAAGAAAATCCGTTTATTGGATATATCAACAATATTTTATATATAAAAAAATAAAAAAATACTTTTTTAGACTATTTTTATACAATTATAAATATTGTATTCAGTAAACTTTTTTGTGGGATTTATGGTTTCTAAGATACCGAGAGTATCCGTATTCTGGCACTGTATGTGTTAGGTTATATAAAATATTATTCTACGTCATATAAAATTAAAACTATTTTTACTTCATATTTTCATTATAAAGAATGTCAAATAATGTAATAATATATGTTAAATATTTAAATAATGCCAATACTTTTATCGATTTAGCTAATTTAGCTCGAATACAAAATCTGTAATTGTATTATATATATTATTTGTTGTATCCGAAGTATATTTTATTTGTGTATATGTTATATCTAATAAACAGTAGTTTCTATAGATACCATATATGTAATTAGTTATAATATTCTTATTATATCCAATATTACTTATTTAATTCATAAACAAATGAAAATAAAACTTCAGAAGTATATATCACCTATAACTAAACACAACCATTTAATATCCCCTTCAATGCATATTTTATAGAGCTTATAATATATAATTCTATTGTATAGTGTAATAAACTGTATATATAAAGTAATATTTCAAAAATTAGGCAACCAATACAAATATTACTTTAGAAGCTTATATCTAATCAATTGTTTTTGAATCTTTATTTGTTTAGAACTTCATATCTCTTGATTAACATTTCATGAATATGTAACGTATACATAGTAATATATAATTATAATGTATAATATAATATTATTATATAAAATATGTGGATTCATTTATGTTACAAATAGGTATAACAAATTATATTATATTATGTTTTCAGTACACAAATTGTAGATATAATTTGTATTATAATACATATTATAATATATATATATATATATCTTATAAGTATATTTTATAATATTTCGCTCTATATTAATGTCGTCTAGATAATACAAAAGCACTTGATTGATTACTTGCACAATCACTAGATATAACATTAATAGGCCGGCCTATTAATGGGCCCATTGTTTCCCTTTATTTTACATGTTCATTTACGAAGGTTTTTCTGGCCCATTATATATATTAATAATATAAAATTATGTAAATTTATTTTACATTAAATATATGTTTTAAAATATATATGAATATATATTATATTATATTATATTGTTCATTACAATTAATAATTATTATTTTTCAAAACAAATTAGTAAGAATATTTTTTAAATAATTGTATTACCACATTTTAAGATTATTAAATACTAATAAAATATATTTTATAGATTAACAATATTTTTTAAATCCTATCTAAAATATCTTAACATATCAGTAATATCAATAATCATATACTTAGTGTATAATATTATGATAATATATTTTTTTATTATCATAATATTTATAATTATTAACATATATATTAACACTCAAATACAGGAGGAAACATGTCTGACATATATTCGTTAATTATCTGTGATGCATTTCCAGTAATTAACATATCTGTGAGTTCAAATCTAATTCATTCTAAAGCTAATACGAAATACTACCTAACCATATCGGATTTACTGCCCGGATATAATAACATTTATTATACGTGTGCCGGAGATTCATATACGATCAGTTAGTAGTATTTAGTTACTTCGTTCAATAATAATAATTATAATATACTAATAATTAATTAATTTTAAGTATTAGTATCGATATGAATATATTAAAGTATAGTAAATACACTAATATATATATATATATATATATATATATATATATATTAATAATATCTAGTTTAAATTAAATAATAGTAAAATTTCTTTAATTTCTCAGTTAGATATGAATATTGTATTTTTATAAATATTAATTGTTATACCCAAATTTGAATAAAAAACAATATATGTAATATCGCCTTATAAATTATAAGTATCTTATTCCGTATATGCGCTAGAGAATAATAGTATTTTAGTGTATCGAAATTAGTTAGATCACTATTAAAATGTAAATTCAGTGTAAGTAATTTACGAATTAAGAAGTGTGCGAAATTTCCTATACTAGTATATAGAACCAATAATAATAGATAGTAAATAAATATAATTAATTATATATATAATAATATATAAATAAGAATATATTCCACATACTATATAACCTACGTATCAACAGATAAAACCAGCACGTATTTCATCAGTTACCGACAAGAAGTACATATCATAGGGCACGCGTGTCAGGCGTTGACGTGTTCACTATACGTGACCTTCGACCTCATCGTTGATGACATGTGCGTCTTTCACTACGATCATAAGAGCATACCGTATTATACCGGCAATATAGATAACGGCAATCGTACGCTGACGATATCTTTCACCTCGTCAGGACGTCATCAGGTTACGTAATCACACATCTATCTAGCACGTGATCGACTGATTGAGGTGGGCTTTATTGTGGGCGTTATAGACGTTATTGTGGGCGTTATAGATGGTGTTATTATAGGCAGTTTCTATTAATATTGGATGTTAACACATAATATTGTAATAGATGATTAAAGTAATATAATTAATTATATATACATAAATATATATATGTATATATATGTATATATATATATAATGAATACATCAGATTTATTATTTCATGTTAAAAGCATGAAATAAAGTAAAATTTAATAAACAAATGTATTTCTTTTTTCCAGAATATCTCCAATCATCATATTCTAAATAAGTTAGATTATCGATGTGTTATGATCATGAGATACACAATGTAAATATAACTAATTATAATATAAAGAATACAACATATGTATCAATGAGTACAGTTAAATATAAATTATGTAAAGAATAAAACATATGTATTAATAAGTCAAGTTTAAATATAAATTATGTAAAATTATTTAAAAATCATAAAAATTCTGAATGCCGGACTATTAATTTAATAGAAAAGCTGAACTAATAAAATTACAAAATTAAAATTAAACAAAACTGAAATATACAATAAATAGCATTATGTATAAATAGCATATTAATATAAAATCTAAAAATTAGTAACTAGCGTGAAAATAAATAATAAAATATACTTCATTTTCTGGTAATTCAAACTAATGTAATTAAATTACATTTTAAAATATTAACAATTATGCAGTAATTTAGTGTACAAAAATTATATAATATTAAAATGTAAATTACTAAAAATGATAATTTAATATATTAACTAAAATAATCAGGAAAATAACCGAATACGGACTGTGCCCGAATACGAACATTCTCGGTATCTCAGAAACCATAAATACTACAAAAATATGTTTAATGACAAATATTCATAATTATATATATAGTCTACGTATTTTTATTTTTTTATTATTAAAATAGTGTAGATATATTCAATAAACTTATTTTTTTATTACCTTTTTAATTTTATGAAAAAAAATATTAACTTAAAACCTCAACAATATACAAATGTATCGATATAAAGAACAATATATTATTATAAACTAAAGCATTCTAAACATTATATACATAATTGCTATATTTGTTATAAATATTAATTGAGTTATAAGCATACACCCTATAACCAATCAGCAAGCAGCGGGTGAACTATTCTGATTTTCATAAAAATCGAGTGCGTTATAATAATAATACCTTCAATGAAGCTACATCTAAAAATGTTATTATTTTGATACTTAAATTATATTATTAATTAATAAAATAATAAAAATTATTAAATTAATTCCTAATTAGATTATATTAAATTATACATAAAATTAATTATAAATAATGTACTTGTAATATATCACATTGGTTCATCAATAACATATAGTTTATCTAGTGGTATATAGAGTGTCCGTATTATAACACAGGTGTCCGTATTCGGACATGGGTACCGAATACGGACACCCCTGTTATCTATTTAATAACATTATTAAATAACATTTTAAAATCACAATAATGTCTATAATCATATAATATTAATAAATTGTAATTTTTAAATACAAATATTGAATTATAAAATTTTAAGACCATTTATTATTAGTGTCCGTATTATGTTACTTTTCCATAATTATTATAGTTAAATAAACATTAGTACAATTTTAAAATCTATAATATAAATTAAAAATTGTAATTTACATAAAATACATATATATATATATATATATATTTTAATATATTTTACATTTTTTATTTCATTTTTAATAAGTAAATTAAATATATTTTGTTTTACACATTATTAAAATTTCTAATTGCATTCATGGAGGTTACTCCATGGGATAACCTCAATGACGTGACACAAAGGTTAAGGTTATTCTATAATATTTGTATTTGTTAATGATTTTATATTAATTTTACATATATAAATTAATTGTTTTTATTTATATTTTAAAATGATATTATTTAATATTTGAATAAATATAAGGCTATTTATAAATACTTATAAAATCAGGTTTAAAGTTTAATGAAATATAAATATAGATTATTAATTATAAAAAAATTAAAACATAATTAAAATATATCAATATAACCTTATTATAAAAATTAAATTGTATACTATAAAATAAATATATATATATATATATATATATATTTTTATAAATCAGATGTATCATTCATTTCAAACATGCAAGTAAGTATGTGGAAATTAAAAAATAATTAAATGATTTTTACCTGAATTTCGCCATTCATAATATTTTTGATAAAGATTCTCGAAAATATATTTGAAAAATAATTCCTAGATAAGAAAATATACAAATAAATAGGGAGGTGTGATATCGAATAAAAATAAAAGTATACAAATTAAAATTATATAAAAAATATTAACATTATTCATATAATTTATATAAATAAATACAGGAATATTAATAAATGTATAGCAAAATAGCTTACATCTAATTTAATATAGTTATTTCATAAAGAATATAACCCGTGTATGCCAGATATTATTAACCTGTAACGGGGACAACCTGGATATGTTCGAGATAGAAGTATTCGCTACCGGTTCCAAATTCGAGGCTGCGACAATGTCACTTCTACCCGTACTGACCTCTGACCGAGCCAACTATCTGAATGTGAATTTGAAGGTCACCTACGCCGATATATGGAAATATAGGCTCAATTACTCAATGGATTTCACCACAGAGATGATGACCTCTAAAATAATGGAGGCGTCCTATCTGATCGATATAAGCAACTTGACTATGGTTAGTGTACATTGTTAGAAATAAAGGTTCTTTAGACTCGAAGCTTCATTGGATGATTATATACGCGAACCCTTTGTGGGGTTCTTTGGACAAAATAACCTAAAGAACCCTTTTGAAAATTATTTCTAAAGGGTTCTTTGGACACAAATAACCTAAAGAACCTTTTCTGAATAATATGTATATAGGGTTCATTGGAATTGTAAATATATAATAACACTTTTATTTTTTGGTATTAAATATATAATAATATATGTTAGATTTGTGGTTCCTTATTATAAAATAAATAAAGTTTAGTATATATATATGTTTATATATAATATATATAATATAATTTTGATATAATATACTAATTCAAATATGGGATAGAAAAATTGAATAATACTTATTAAATTTTAATTATTTAAATATTTGCATTCATCATAAAATATTTAAAATTAGAATAGTAATTTAAATATTAATAATAGGTTTAATTAAATATTACTTGATGTTTATCAAATATTATTTATATAACTAGTTTACAAAAAATTATATAAATATATTAATATAAAATTTTAATTTTAATAATATGCGTATACACAATATATGTATATATATATATATCATTCGTGTATTTGATTTCGTGCTGAACGGTCGTGTTTATTTTCCATTGTATTGATATGGCTATTTCGAATAAAAATATTCTAGACAAACTAAATTCTTTAGAAATAAATATATCAAAATTAAACGATATAATCATTTATCAAACTAAAATTATACAAGATCTACAGGGAGACAACATAAAACTCAACGATAAGATTAGTGGTTTATTTAACAATATTGATAATTCAAATATTATTCAATCAAATAAAATTGATAAAATTAATGGTAGTAATAATAAGTTAAATTCTTCCAATATCAATAATTCTATTGTTTTGACTGATAATAATATTGAAATAGATTCAATTGATTATTCTTCCAAGGATAAAGTAATTGATTTATTTAAAGATTTAGTTGATATAGAAATATCTGATAATAATATCGTTGATATACAAAAATTAAATAATAAGGAATCGAGTGAAAACAAACATACACATTATATTATTAAATTAAGTGATATTAAATTAAAATCTAAATTATTACATAACAAAAAAAATTTAGTAAATACTAATTTATATATACAAGATTCGTTATCGAAATACAGTAATAATCTATTTTATATCGCTCGAACTTATAAAAAAGCAGGCAAGATAATAGCTACCTGGATATATAAAAGTCAGATATATATAGAAACAAATAATAACAATAAAATTTTAATTTTAAACGAAACACAGTTAAATAATTTCATTTAATTTTAATTAATTGATTTTATTTTTTATTTTTATATTTCTTTTAAATTTTTAATGAATACATCACTAGAAAATAACACTTTTACTTATTCTAATTCTAAACAAAATTCTATTCATGACTATTATAATAATGACGATTCTGATGTTAATTTCACAGATGATTGCTTTTACTACGATGACATAAATATAAATTCATGTAAATATATTCACAATAGTTTTTCTATAATACATATTAATGCTAGAAGCTTAGTTCGTAATCATGATCAAATTAATCTATTTTTAAATAGTATTATACATAAATTTTCCATAATTATAATTACTGAAACATGGTTAAAACATTCCAATCAGAATATTTATAATTTCGATAATTACAATCAAATCAATACTATACGATCTGTAGGTAGGGGTGGTGGAGTCGCTATATTTATATTAAATAGTTTATCATATACAATTATTAATGACTTAAATATATCAATATCAAATTTTATTGAAATAACAACTATTTCATTGAAATTTAATAATATCAACTATATTATAAGTGGTATATATAAAACTCCTACTGCAGATATAAAACAATTTTCAGATTTCATTGTAAACTCATTTGAAAAGTTGGCAAGCAATTGTAATCGTTTGTATTTATGTGGTGATTTTAATATTAATTTATTAGATCATAATTATAATAAACATGTAAAATATTTTATTGACTCCATATATTCATTAGGGTGTCGTCCTTTAATAGATAAACCAACAAGAGTGACTAATGATAATAATTCTTTAATTGATAATATTTTTACAAATAATAATTATTCTCATAAATATAATGGAATATTACTTAATGATATAAGTGATCACTACCCTATTTTTACTTTTTTTGATTTAAATGTTAACAATTCCAATGAAAAACAAACTAAATCTAATTCTAAAATTAATAGAGTTAATAACTCAACTATAAAGGAATTAAAAAATTGCATTCTTCATCATAAATGGGATTTTTCTGATATGGATACAAATACTGCTTTTAATTATTTTATAGATATGTTTAAATTAATGTTAAATAAATGTTGTCCTTTATATACTCCCAAAATCATAAATAATAAAATTAAAAATCCATGGATAAATAATTCTTTATTAAAATGTATCCACCATAAAAAAAAATTATTAAAATTGTTTATAGCTAATAAAAATGATTTTAATCATATTAAATATAAAAAATATAGAAATATTTTAACTTCAGTACTAAGAAATGCCGAAAAATTATTTTATAAAAAAGCTCTGTCAAATTGTTGTAATAATTCAAAAAAAACATGGTCTATTTTAAATAATATAATTAAAGGAAGTACTTTTTCAAATTATTTAAATACAACTTTATCGGCTGATGATTTTAATCTATATTTTAGTAATGTTGGAAAAAATCTTGCTAAGGATTTTAATTCTAACTCTGGTTTTAATTCAAATTTACATGTACATTATTTATCTTCTCATAACACAAATACTTTTTATCTTACACCAGTTACAAATTCCGAAATATTTAATATAATAATTCATACGAACAATAAAAATAGTACAGATATTTATAATATAAATATGAGCTTAATAAAACAACTTAATACAGAATTAAGTCCTATATTATGTTCTCTATTTAATAAATCATTCAATGAAGGAGTATTTCCTGATTGTTTTAAAATTGCTAAGGTTATACCTTTACATAAAAAGGGTAATAAAAATATATTAGATAATTTCAGGCCAATATCTCTTCTCCCTCAATTCTCAAAAATTTATGAAAAATTATTTAAAAAAAGACTTCTTTGTTTCATTAATAAATATAAAATTTTGAATGACAATCAATTTGGGTTCAGACAAAATTATTCAACAGAAGATGCATTACATCACCTATCAGAAACAGTATGTGCTGAGTTAGAAAATACTAATAATTGTGCAGTTTTATCTATTGATCTACAAAAGGCCTTTGACACTTTAGATCATAATATATTGATAAATAAATTAGATAATATTGGTATCAGAGGTTTACCTAAAGTTCTATTATCTAGTTATTTATCAAACAGATCACAATATGTAAAATTAAATGGGGCTATTTCAAATATGGAACGCATATCATTTGGTGTTCCGCAAGGTTCAGTTTTAGGGCCATTACTTTTTCTAATATATATTAATGATATGCCTAATATATTGAAATATTCTACACCTATAATTTTTGCAGATGATACCAATTTAATTTTCAGTAGTAAATCTTTTGATATTCTGCAAACTAATATACAAGATGACCTTTATAATTTAACTCACTGGCTATTTAGTAATAAATTAACATTAAATGTAAAAAAAACCAAAGTTATGCTCTATAATATTCGAAATTCTAAATCAAAAAAGAAACTAGAATTAAAAGTTTATAATGAAATTATAGAGCAGGTGAATCATTTATCGTTCCTTGGTATAATAATTGATGATAAATGTAACTGGAATTATCATATAAATTATATCAGATCAAAACTAAGTAGATCCATTGCTATTATAAATAAAATAAAACATAAACTACCTTTACAAAATCGTATAAAAATATATCATAGTATTTTTGAAAGTCATCTAAATTATTGTTCATCTATTTGGGGTAGTACATTTTTGTCTAATATTCAACCAATTATTATATTGCAAAATAGGGTAATAAAAAATTTGTTTTTTTCTTTTAATGTAGATATAGATACAATTTATAAAAAATTCAATCTTTTAAAATGTCAAGATATTATAAAGATTAATATCTTAAAATATATAAATAGATATATGACTAAATCTTTGCCTATAATTTTACAATATCTTTTTACACAAAATTCAAATATTTATAAGCCTTTATCTAAAAAATTGGTTTTACCCAAAATTAGAACACATAGAAAATCGTTTTGCCTTACTAACAAAGCTCCTGAGATATGGAATGCATTACCAGCTTCTTTTCACAAATTAATGAATAAAAAAACTTTTAAAACAAATATTAAATTATTTATTACCTCTTCGTATTAGTTAACTTTTTATATTTTTTATTGTGTTTAGTTTCTTTATCTTTTTCTCTTTCATTATTATATTTTTTACATATTTTATGCATTTATTTCATTTGTTTTATATATTTTTCTTCTTTTAATATACATTTATTTTATTTATATATACTTTTATTATTTATTATATTTTATTTTGTATTTAACTGAAAATGATGACCTCTCCTTGATAACAATATTCAAGTATATTCTTACTTATTTATTCAGCACGATTTTCATTTACACGAATCACATTTACAAATCAAATAAGTTTAATAATATATACAATAGTATATATATATATACAAAATTATAGTTCTAATGATATACAAAATTGAAATTTTAAAATAAGTTATTGTCATTTTATAATTTACTAATATTTTTTTTATTTTTTATTCTTGTAATGCTGTTATCAAGTTGAGTGGGAAAATACCTAGTCAAGCTTTGCTTTTGTATTTTCCTGAGTGTTTACACTCTATCTGATTCACAATATATTACACATTACATATTAACATAGTATTATCATTATCATTAGAAATATCAAAAGGTTTTTTTAATTTTACGAGTCCAAAGAACCTTATATAAAAATCTTTATACTTCGTTCATAGCCAAAATAGATTGCAAGAACCCTTTTATCATATATTTATTTCGTATTTAGGGTTCTTTTGATTTTATAATAAAAATAATAATATCAGATTCAGTTGATGACCCAGATAAAAAACCCAGGTATGGTATAGAAGTTCTATTAAACTTATCGAGATACCAACCTGCTCTTGGTAATGTGAGAATTAATATAAAAACGAATAAATATAAATAAATATTTTACAATTCTATATTGTTCATTAGTGTTCTGTCTCATAAAAAAATCAATACAATAAAATTAAATATATCTCTCAATACCAAGAAATCATCATGTATATAACATTAAAATAATAATAAAATATAATAAAAATATATAATAAAATATTTAAAAATGTAAAAAGCTACTAAAATAATAAATAAGTTAAACTATAAAAAATCAAAGAAAACTAAAGACCAAAGTAAGCCTACAAAGATAAACAAATATTTATACAATACGAACAATTTAAAAGAGCTAAAAAGATGAAAAGATAACCATGTAAATAAAATAACAAACAATACAGATAAGGTGTAAGTGATTAAATATAATTATTTAAAAGTATATTTTTAATATGCATTATATAATTATTCAAATTAGTCAAAGATGTATTTTGTAATATGTTTGTATTTAAAGAATTCCATAAACATGCGCCTTTGTAACGAATACTAGTATGAAGTTTATATATTGCTCTCATACATTTATTTTATAAAATTTGAATGCATTTTATATTGCTATGGTAAGTACTTCCCCATATAATAGAACAATAATTAATATGACTATGAAAAAAAGAAAAATATAGCATAACTAAAGTATTAATATTAAATTTATATTTATATCTATGTAGTAAACTAAGTCCATAGTAAAGTTTATTTTTAATATTATTTATTTGTATTTTCCAATTACGATTTTCGTCAATTAAAATGCCTAGGAATTTAAAATTAGTTGATTTTTGTATGACTATATTATTTATTTTGATTCCAAAGGACCCCATGTAAATATCATGGGATTCTTTGGATTAAAATTCTTGTCCAGAGAACCCTTATTCTAACAGTGTAGTGCCTAGTATGTTGATAATGTATTATTAGAAGGGGTTAATCAATTATAATAATATACGGTTTTAATATATAAAACTGTTCATTGAAAATAGACTACATGTTAAAATATAATCTCTATTTTCAAAAAGTTAAGATATATTATAATATATTATTAATTTCTTCATAATTAATTAATAGGTATAGGTATAGTAGGTATAGATATAATAGGTATAGGTATATACTATATACCTATACCTATTATATCTATACCTACTATACCTATACCTATATACCTATACCTTGATAATAAATCATTCCGGCGTCACTAATACCTACAATGTAGGTATTATGATCATGTATCAGTGGCTATAGTTCATAATCTACACTTGAGGAGTTATGCCTTTATATATTAATGTAGTAAGCAAATGAAATGTTGATGAAAAGTTATCGTCAAAATAATTATGTGTATCAGTTATATTTACTTCTAATATATATATATATATATATATATATATATATATTATATATATATATATATATATATATACTTTCACCATTACAAATATATTACTATGCACCTTAATATTAGTTTTTTTTTTAATTTTTAATATTTGAAATTATATTAATATTTTTATTTTTATTTAATTAAATTAAATATAAGAAAATATTAAACATAATAGATATAATTAGGTTACTTTTCATTCATTAAATATATATATATATATATATATTTAATGAATGATATATATATATATATATATATATATATCTTCCTATCTGGAATTCAATATTTAAAGTATTAGTTAATCTAAATCAATTTAATTAAAAAGACCTACATTTTAATTTTAATTTAAAAAACAGATATAGGTATTACAATTATTAAAAAAACCTACATGGTATTAAATGTTGCAATAATAATACTATTTTGAGCAATATTATATATTTCCAGGTAATTGAGTAGTAATAAATGTAGTAAATTGTGTACATTTTATAGCCAGTATTTATTAGTGAACAAATATTGTATACATACTACCAGAAAATATTACTAGAAAGAATTTATGGGTTATCCTTTAAGATTTTACTTATCTCAAAATATAAATTAACTATATATCTATATATATATATATAACTATTTTATGTAAACCAATATTATTTATATGTTGACTGCGTCATAAGAAACAAAGTTAATAGAATGGGGTTCAATCCACGTACTTACCTTACTTTTTACTTTTTTTGGTTTATGGACTGCATCCGTGCGTTAGCAATCGGCCGTCCGTGGAAGAGAATTATTGAGTGGGAGGGAAGGCAAGGGAGAAATAATAAGTCTTAAGGTGGCGTTTAAAGGAGGGAGTTGATGTGTTTGTTCGTAGGTGATTGGGCAGGGAGATCCAGTGGTAAGGGGCAGAGAGGGCAAAGGATCGTATATTGGAAGAGTGGAGTTTTGTAGATGGGGAGTGGTAAGGATAAAGGTGTTGGAGGAACGGGTCTGGAGTGGAGTGATGGGTGTGTGTAGATGTAGGAGGGAGGCAAGGTAGTCAGGGGAGTTGTGGTGAATAGCTTTGTGGATGGTCAGGGAAAGTTTGTACTGTATGCGGTAGGGGACTGGCAGCCAGTGTAGTTGTTTTAGGAGAGGTGTAATGGAGTCAGAAGAACGACGGGGAAGTAAGTGGACGCAGCGAACTACAGCGTTTTGGAGTCGTTGTAGTTTGGTGAGTTTATATTCAGGGAGGTTAAAGAGTAGGGAGTTGCAATAGTCGAATAGGGGGATGATGTAGGAGGAGGCAATGGTAATAGCGATGGGGAGGGGGATGGAGCGTCGGATTAAGCGGAGGCAGTATAGGTGGTAGTAGATGGATTTGTGCATTTTCGTATAAGATGGGAGTCAAGGGAAAGGGTGGTATCAAGATGAAAGCCAATTTTTCGGACGTTTTGAGAGTAGGGGAGTAAGGTTTTGTCGATTGATATGGGGGGTGGTTCAGGGAGAGTGGAGGAGCGTAGGGGTAAGTGGAGAAAAATAGCTTCCGTTTTAGTGGGGTTAAGTTTTAGAGAGTTGGAGGTAAGCCATTGGTGTATGGACTATATACAGGAGGAGAGTCGGTCAGGGGCATAAGTAGGGGAGTCTGTGCCGTTAAGATATAGTTGAAGGTCGTCGGCGTAAGTATGGAACGTAGTAGTGATATTATATAATTGTGAATACATAAATGATCGGTTCTAGTTAAAACTATAAAATATTTAACACGAGAGCGAATCTGATAGTACATTAAATGCATATAGTTATAAGTGAATACTTCATATAAGTTTATGCATGCATATATGTATCCATATATGGTATGAAAGGAATACACTCAAATAGATAAAAACTATAAAAAATAGCAATAGTATACTATACATATATTTAAAAGTTTACCTTATCAACAATTAATTTCGTTATAGGCTCATTTTAATATAATACGTATGTACTAACGGGGTCATATTTGAACTATTGTAATCTAAGAGGCCCCTGCTGGTGTAAATGCGGTCGTTGATATATTAAGGGGGTATCCTACTACCAATATTTCCGAAAATAATGTCCGGAAATGTTTGCCAGAAAGTTTTGGTGGGATATGCCCTTTAAAGTTACTATATGTCCTGCAAGCCGGAAAGTATTGGGTTATCCCGCTACAATTGTAGTTAACTTGTCAGAAAATCACTTTTATCAAACTTTGCAGACATTCTTTCCGGAAATACTTGTAATGGGATACCCTATATATCGTATGATCACGTATTAATGCATAGGTTAATGCTATGTATGTATTATAAAGAGGTAGCTTGTACGTGTGTAATTTTAATTAAATATTAATTGTTAATATATATGTATATATATATTTATATATATATATATTATAACATTAAGAAAATAGTTCATAAACATCCTCAGACCATACAAGACATACGGGTATCCTGCAACTTTTTTTCCAAAGAAAGGTTCAGCCGAGTAATCACTCGTACCGTTCACATTGATACCTATATCGACGTGATCTCCTCGTCGTGGAATCTGTCTTCCCCCTCCCCCTCCTCCTCCTCCTCCTCGTCCGCCATCTTAGTTGTGGGCGTGGCCGTAGAGTTCAGCATCGTTGTCCGGCAATTCGCTAACCTGGACGTCTACTTCGGGGACGGCGTTTCCAAATATCTAGTTTCAGGTTTACGTGATAATTATGTATAATATATCGCATTTTATCTCGTATTTTATATATATATATATATATATATATATTATTTACTATAGAAAATTAAATAAATATATCTATTAATATAATGATCAAATACATTTCATATTACATTGCGATATTATATTATAAACGATAATAAGCTCTCATTATCAATTCACGACAAATGAGAAATAGTCTAACTTATAAGTTATCTATATAGATATAATCTATTTACGTATTTCTATTCGAGTATTTATGTAATAAATTCATTTAAATATGTCAAAAATATAACTATTCTACTAACACATTAGCACACATACGTAGACATACGTTTACATACGTCTATGTACATATTCTCTATTATAATATCCGTTGTAGATTGCGGAACGGGTAACGGTCTGCTGAAGTGTCGGTACGTGTACGCAGCTGTACTGCCGGGTCGGGTTGTAGCCCGGTTCAACGTTAGCGGTACGGACGACTTCCAAACTGTCCACCTAGGGGCGCTGCAGTACGTCACTTCCGTTCCGGTGTTTACTATCCGCGCCGTACAATTTGATGGGTTTAATAGATTTGTTATTAGTACACTTTTATATATATTAATCATTATTTATGATGTATTTCGATATGTTTTAATATTCACAAATAAAGTACATATATATATAAAGTAAAATCTATATATAATGAATTAGTATAAGTACAAGTTATACATAATGAAACATGATATATAGGTTGATTAACATAGTGCAATTATATGAATATACAAATCAAAGAATATTACTAAAATGATAATAATCTATATATGCAATAAATATTTACTTATTTATTAAAAACATAAATATATATATGAATGATAGTATTATATATAGTTCAATTGAATTAAATATATAAATTTATAATACTTCATAAGAAATTAATTATCCCACATCAAAACATATTGATTCAATATATATTGACACAAATTATAATATTATCATATTTTGTATAACGTATTATATATTATATATATACTACAAATGATATATATGATAAAATAACATATAATTTAAATATCGGATGTAATGTACTAATTATAAATATGTAATTATACTTGTTTATTAATGAATACCTAATACAATGAATTCAGTGACGTGTTCCCATTGAGAAGAATCATTAGATTCGAGCTACTGATGGTCTACTTACCGACTAACATGAGTTGTACATGGTCGGCCGAAGAAACCCTAGTAAACATAATATATAATACGCAGACGACTTTAAAAGAATACGATTTGTATTACGAATATCACAACGTAGGGGAGACAAGATTAAAAGTTGAATGCGCGAACGTAATTTCATCGGAAGAGGCGGCGAGAAACTTTACCGTCGAAGGGATACTCGAATATTGTGCCTTGGTATACGTATACACCACCTACAGAGTATCCGAACTAGTAACCGTTCAGTTGAATCAAACCCGATATGACGCGGTACTAAACGCAACAATCGATTACGGGGACGGAACATCTCGCACCGTGTTTCGTTACAACGCGGCCGACTACTCCGAGATGGCACGAATTGTCCGGTCGTTCGTGCACAGTTATCCCGCCCAGGGTGATTACCGGACAACTATGGTCATCTGTAATGCTTGGACGTGTCGCATACTATTGGCCGTAGTAGCGATTCGTCGACCCCTTCGTGTAGAGGTCAACGAACAACCGTACGTGTACCTCCGAAACTCTGTGAAATACGCCGTGTTATCGCTGTACGAGGACGAGCAAAGCTTCCTGTCGTTGTCGGTGGATTTCGGAGACGGGACGAATGAGTCTCTAACCGAATCCCGGACAACTCCCGTCTACGCGACGCACACGTATTCCGCTTCGGGTGAATTCAACGTCACCATGACGATAGATAACGATCTGGAGAGGTTAAAGTTCAACCGCTCGTTCAACTCGCTGCTGGAGATACGGCTAGTGGCCAGAATGCTATACAATGACGAGATGGTGGTTGCCAGAGATACGGAGGTCAGCGTGGACGTACAGACTATGTCCACTTTCGATGGCGTGGGTGTTAGGCTGGTATCGAACGTACGCTATCAGTGGATGTGCTACGTGGCAGCGGAAGGGCTTGATGTCCAGGCTATAACTAACGCCATACCGTCGCCAACTCTGTTGTCGGGTTAATATCTCAGTATGCGTATCTACGTGATATATTATTTTATATATTTATTTAGTATTACATTAGAATTATTTTTCATAACTTTACATTTTATCATCATTTTCATTATTCTCTTAACTTAGATGGCCTATAGGTCATTATATATAATGTTATATAATTAAGATAATCATTTTGTATCTCAAATCTCACTTTGCCCGATTAATACAAGTTATATATTTATACTATATATATATATATATATAAATATATATATACTAAATAATGCGAAATGATACACAATAGAGAATCGGAAGAAATCGAAGGAATGTTTCGGAGACGGTTCTGGAATTCTAGACTTTGGCCCAGATACGGTTCCGGGCAAATTTTCTTTCAATACTTCTCTCATTTCTCCCTCCAATAATATCGTTCTACTCTGTAATGTATATAAGGTCAGCTAAAGAGGATTCGTATATAAATATGTATGTCTGTGTATAAATATATAAATATATATATATATATATATATATATATATATATATATATATATATCAATACATTACGATATTTTTATAAGTATATGTGTATATGTTAGTATATTTTCTCTTATAGTATATTTATTACATATTTTATCATAGTCGTATTATAAACTCATAATTATAATTCTTATAGTTCGACTATAAAAGCACGGCTAAACAAACGATTATATTGAGCAATAAGAAAACTGTGATAAAAGTATATATTAGGTTTGTTATATTTTGCTTTACATTATTGATAAGTTTGAGAATATTTGTTTTAGTTATTCAATATATCAATATTGATTATTATTTGTTTTTATAAAAATAATTACTGATATATAATATTATCGTAATAGCAAGGCAAAATAAACGTATTTTAATAAACCAAAATGTATCATAATTCATATACTCTTAAGTAATGTTGTAATACATGAGTTTACATTTTAAGTTTTAAGTTCATTATATTATTGTCTATCAATCTTGTATCTACGAGAATTATAACTTTTAATAGAATTAACATTTTAAAACACCGAAAATAAAATAAATTATAACAGTATAACAATAATAATATATAATATAATTTATATAACACATATAATATTATATAATTTGTAACCATTTATTCATTTATCAGTATATATAAAATATTAAATTATATAAAACAATAAAAATAATAAATATATAATATATAATTTTACATTAGAATGTTAAATAAGAATACAAATTCAATTACAATTTTAAATAGCATTAACTTTAGATTCAATTTATCCAGAATGCTGATTATTCTCATTTTTGTTAATAACTAATAATTATTAAATGTATTAACGCATTAACGCATATTTGTACTTTAAATTTAAAATATATCAGATAAATATAGTTAGAAACTATATATATATAGTAAACATGTATAAAACATAATTTAAATTTCAATTTATAAATATACATAAATATTTTAAATTACATATATATCAGGAAAATGTTGTGTATTTTTCTTTCAAAATACTTTTAAATATATATATATATATAAAATGTTATAGAAATAAATCATTACTAAATAAATATAATATAACTGAGTAGTAGTGCTATATTAAAATAATAATTATAAAGAATAATAAAAAATAAAAAAGTTATTACCCTATAAAAAATAACCATTTTCTTTACATTTTACATTAAACTCGCGAATGTCTCGCTTTCATAATATATATATATATATATATATATTAACCTATTAACCTGTGCCGTCGAGTCGTATCCGACCCCTGGCGACATCGATGACAGCAGCTCTCCAAATCCTCCTACACCTTGAGGCTCGAATCATGTTGTAGATAGTACCGTGGAAGTTTTTCTTTATCTAGCCATCTTTGCCGTGGTCTCCCTCTGCTTCTATAACCCCCCATTCTTCCTACCATCACTTCATATTCCATTCCGCCTGCTCTTATAACATGACCAAAGTAACATAATGATGCCTTGACTACCCTTGACTCAAGCGTCCATTCTGGTTTTATATTATCAATAACCCATACATTTGTCTTTCTGTCGATCCATGTTACTCTTAACAGACGTATCCAACACCATAACTCAAAAGCATCGATCATCTTTCGGTCAAGCTTTCTCATTGTCCAAGATTCTGCTCCGTATAAGACTATAGGGAAAACTAAAGCTTTTACAAGCTTGATCTTTGTTCTGAGGGTAATTCCTCTATCTTTCCAGATTTTCGTTAGTCCCCCCATTGCAGATCTACCCATTACTAACCTTCTGCGTATTTCCTTCTCACAGAATCCATCCTTGGTTATTAGAGATCCCAAGAAAATAAAGTGCGATACTACTTCAATATGCTTTCCATCTACTACCATTTCTCCTTGATCTTCAGTCATCATTACTTTAGTTTTACCTACATTTAGATATAGACCTGCCTTTTCACTAGCCAACTTTACTCTTTCCATAATTGCTATTATATCGTTTTTAGTTTCAGCGATCAGTGTTGTGTCGTCAGCATATCTCAGGTTAGTAATCATTCTACCTCCAATACTGATTCCCCCATCCCAATCTTCTAATGCCTCTCTCATTATGTTTTCTGCATATATGTTAAACAGTAGGGGGGATAAAATACATTCTTGTCTTACCCCTTTCCATTTGTTTATAGTATCAGTTTCACCGAATTCTGTTCTTATAGTGGCTTCTTGTTTCGTATAGAACTTTTGCAGTAGGACTATTAGGTGAATAGGAACTCCCATTTCTTTGAGTATCACCCATAGTCTCTCATGATCTACGCAGTCGAAGGCCTTTTTATAATCGATGAAACACATATACACATTCCTGTTGTGTTCTTTGGATGTTTCCATCATCCACCGCAAATTAGCTATATGATATCTTGTTCCTCTTCCTTTTCTAAAACCTGCTTGTTCAATAGGTAGTTCTGGGATAAGGAAATTTTCTAATCTTTTCTGAATAATTCGAAGAAATATCTTGCTAGCATGAGATATCAGAGCAATAGTACGATAGTTCCCACATTCTTTCTTATCTCCTTTCTTGTATATCGGGAGATAAATAGATTTCTTCCAATCTCTTGGCCATTCCTTAGTCCTCCATACGTTATTGAAAAGAATTAACAGTATTTTTATAGATGCATCTCCACCTGCTTTCAGAAGCTCTATAGGTATACCATCACATCCAGATGATTTCCGATTTGATATATGCTTGATAGCGTCCTTTACCTCTGTCTCTAGTATATGAGGTTCATCTTCATATCTAGTTTCGGGGAAAGTATCAGTGATTTTAGGATCTCTCCTGTAGAGCTCTTCTGTGTATTGTTGCCATCTAATTTTTACTTCTCTTTCTTCAGTAGCGGTCTTTCCGGAACTTAGATTCAGTACTCCGCATCTAGCTGTGTATGATCCAGTTATATCTTTTATTTCCTTATATAGATCTCTTGTTCTTCCCTTTTTATTGTTTTCTTCTATTTTTCTACATTTCTCTCTTAAATTTATCTCCTTATCATACCTTGCTTTTTTTTGAAATTCTGCATTTAGTTTTTTATATTTTTCTGTTTCACCTTTTCTTTTTGGCTCTCTTCTTTCCTCCGCTATTTTTATTGTTTCTTCGGTTAACCATTTTGTAACTTTCCTCTTCTTTACTTTTGGTATCCATTTCTCAGCCGTCTCTATCACAGCATCACGTATATCAATCCACAAATCTTCAGGATTTTTGTCATCTACTTGTAGTATGCTGAATCTATTCTTGACTTCTACAGTATATTTCGTAGCAATGTTTTCTAGATCATATTTTGGAGTAGTATTATTTCTTTTAGTTTGTTTGAGCTTTATCTTGACAATAGCTATTAACAAATTGTGATCTGTGCCACAGTCTGCTCCAGGGATAGTTGTTACTCTTTTTATAGAGCTTTTCCATCGACCTGTACATAAGATATAATCAATCTGGTTTCTAGTAATTTTATCCGGTGACTTTCAAGTATATAGTCTTCTTGCATGTTGCTTGAACATTTTATTCATAACAACAAGACTATTTCTACTACAGAAATCTACCATTGTATCACCTCTTTCATTTCTAGTCCCCAGTCCAAAACCACCAGTTACCCCAGCTGTTTTTTGTTTACCCACTTTAGCATTCCAATCGCCAATGACATACATGATGTCACCTTTTGGAGTTATATCGATTGCTTTTTGTAGGGTATCGTAGAAATAATCCATCACCTCTTCATCTGCTGTTGAAGTGGGAACGTATACTTGTATGAATGTGAAATGTATAGGTTTACCTTGGATACGTATTGTTATTATTCTGTCACTTATATATAATCCTATAGGATTGAACCCAAGAACACATTTTTTTATTTTTTCTGTGCATATGAATGCCACCCCTTTTATTTCAATGTTATCGTTTCCACTAAAATATACTGAATAGTCATCAGATTTTACTTGTCCTATCCCCTTCCACTTCGTTTCACTTATCCCCATTAAATCTATCCCATTCCTTCCCATTTACCTTGTAATAATTTGTGTATTTCCATTATTCATTGTTCTGACATTACATGTCGCTATACTTATATCTTTTTTTTAAATTGTAGGTAGCTATTAATATCTGTGTGTTTCAAGACGATTTTCTCAGAAACAATCCTTCCTTGCGGATTTAAGATAGCCTCATCATCCTTACCGACTGTACTTACACGATAGTTTCGCTCATTCCCAGTAATAATTGAAAGGCTGTCCAACCTGGGATGCTCATTTTCTAGCCTTATTGCATTTACTTCTATTTGTGCTGTCATGTTTGTTTTCGTGGGAATTTAACTGGAATAGTTTCCCGTTGCTTTCTCCAGCACAGTGTTGAAGCTGTGAATGGGGTTGCCAGAACGCCCTCGAGTATATATGAAGTTGCCGTTGTCCTTACTAATTCATCCGCCTCGTCCACTATTTCTATCGCTGCTGCTCGATAGAAAAGACTCTGTTTTATTTCTGTTACTATAAGAAATGTTAGACTAGTTTTGTTAGAAGCCAGTCATACCCATGCAATGTTTAGCCGGCCAGTCGAGGTCGTTCACCAGGGTTACCCGCCGTGCTGTTCACGACTACTTGGAGGTAATTGCATCAGTTGAGTATTGTGTATGGACAGATGATCCTGAACAACCCATTTTCAAAGTATATTGTATAGGGTTCGACTGTTCAGAAACCATCCGTACTACCATACACAATACCCCATAATACCCCCATATATATATATATATATATATATATATATATATATATATATATATATATATATAAATAAACTTACATTAACTGAACAAATATACTTTCAGATGCGTTAGTAATTGTCTTCATTTCACGACATCGCAAACTGACTTCTCACTGACGGCTGTCTCCGATCAGAATGTTGTGGATTTCGTTTGGACTTTAATACATCTGACAACCAAACAACAGATTCCTCTTACTTATACAAATAGTAATTATATATATATGTTAAATCAATTTATTAAAAATGAATACAATAATAATATAATGATACAGTAATATTAATATAATAGTATACTACTTTAGAATTTAATAGAGATATTATTTGTTATATGTTATTTTATAGAGTAGCATGCTTAACTCAATAGAAAAAGTACTTAAATGTATTGAATATTCACATTACCTAATCGACCAACTAACCGTTTCGACCACTACTCAGTGATCGGTCACTCCTGGTTAACGATAGCTCAAGGCACACTTCAGCCGTCCGGAGTGTATCGCTTGACCGTAAGGGCTACGCTGCAGAGGTTCACCGGAAGTAACGTAATGACCATCCGTACGGTGGCGACACCTATCGGCGGTTATTGTAACATAACTCCGACTACCGGTTAGATCTGATACTATTTACTTAGTACCATTATGGTCTATTTTATAAATTGTAAACAAATTTAATTATCAATTTTACTATATACTATAGTATATATGATATTCACTAAATAAAGTGTAGGTATATAATATTTTCAAATGATATTATAGATGTATATAATAGTAAATATCCTACTACTATAATATACAAGGTGTATATTACATAACTATCAATAAAAGTAATCAAATAATAAATCGATCAATATACTATTCTTTAATATCTTAATTTATATCCATATTTATTCTATTCAGCCAAATCTTCAACAAAATAATACATATACTATAACTATTAAATATATATATAGAATAATAATAACATATATATATAATGTACATATTATATAAAAAGTATCAATATATCTCTCAAAGGTTATTCCCTGGATGCATTCACTATTGTATGCAGTGGTTGGACATATGAAGGTGCATCCGCTAATATATTATATGATTACAGTTTTCAAAATGGTTAGGTGTATCAGAGTTTATATTATCTACCATTTACATGCATATTGTAAGTACATATTATATATATATATATATACCCAAGAAAACATAATATGTGTATTAGGTTGAAATTGGTTGTAATTGGTTGTAAAAATAGGTGTAACATAGTGTAATTATAACTGTTATGTTTTATAGTTGTAATAAGTTTTTATTAAACCCAAAAAAAACTAATAATTTAAAATATGTTTTAAAAATAGGTGTAACATAGTGTAACTACAACATTTATATTGTATAGATGTAATGTGTTATAAGGCTATTGTTAATGCACTGTAACAATTAAATAAATAAACAAATAATATATATTTATTTAAATTTGTATTAATTATTATAATATTTTACGTTTTATTTATTTTAATATATGTATTGCATTAGTACTAATATAAATTACTTATTAATTATTATTTAAATACTATATTTAAGTTAATATTCTGAAATTAATAAATAATTGATATTTTATTGAATAATCATTATAGTATTTTATAAAATCACTATTATCTTATTCAAGTTTCACCTTGAACAACAATTATAATAACAATTGTATTGATAATTAAGAAAATACAAATTTAAATGTTGGTAAACTTTATTATAATTATTGAACTTTGGTTAAACTGGTTGACATGATTTTTGAGGTTTGGGTTAGTTTCAATTAGTGACGATTTATCCCTCTCCTATAATAACTAATTATTATTCTTATACTATAAAATCTCTTCCATTCATAAGAGTATTTGCAACATCATCCTATAGGAGATATATCTCTCAACTCACACTTCTCAACAAATCCTTCAATTCACCGATGTACGCCAAATAATTAAATGTATTTCCTAAGCATCTCGTAAACTCTATAGTGTTATCAAAAAAATATGAAAATACTGAAACTGTGCTATTATAAAGTGGTGATAATTTGTATTCTAATGTAACTCCATCTATGTATTGATAAATATTTTTCAACTTTTTATTTATAACATTCGTGTTTTTTTATTCTCTTAATTATATTATTCAACGGTATTCATTGTAATTCTCTAACAAATTTAATCATATATACGATCGCGTTTTGTTATTGGACATGTGTGATATTCCATATGCATCTTACATATATTGTATATAATTTATATATTTCCCGGTATTCTCTAACACATGTATAAATGTATATATAGGATTATATTCCACTATATTCCTACTACTTCATTTACCTTTCCTATGTTATATATATATATATATATAACCTACCTAGTATAGTCTAATGATTATACTATAGCTTATATCAATATTATTCTATTGGATATCTCTAATACTTCTATTATCAATATATCGTCAATATCCTTGTTATATCCTCAATTTAACCAGGATATTATAGAATAGTATATATTTATGGAGCATTAATTTTTTATTAATATTCTATCATGTGCTACATTATCCCTGCTTACTCCCATACTATCCTGAATATATTTATTCATTCTATTTATTCATTATAATTTCTATATTTATCATACAACTTTAACTCACATTATTATTATTTTCAATTCTCAAACTAATTCATATATAATAAACTATTCATATTTAGACTCATATCACTAATCAATATATATGTATATATATATATATATATATATATTTATTCAATTTTCAAATTCCTACGTATCATATTCTTAATTGCCCCATGTCGTTTTCTCATTCACTCAATCCTAACGCGCGATTCTTCGCTTTGTTGTTTACCTACATTGCCATTTAAATTCATGAAACTCGCATTGTATCATCATCATGGAATTACATTACATCACCTATCTATTTAATCTGTTCTTACATATCGTTTTCTATCGATATTAAATAAATTATTACTACTTTACTATAGTATGTATTATGTATACAAAACATGTTATTATTAGCACATATATTAACTTGTTATATATATTCATTTGTTATATATATATATATATATATATAAATACACCTAATAGACAATATATTTAATTATATATATATATATATATATATATCTTCATATAACATATCTCATATGAAAACAATATAAAATAGTAGCATCTTATGCTTAGGTAGGATGTGTTCATTATTATTAAAGTAATAATTATTAGATTAGCTAGTGAATATTTTAAATTAATTTTATTATAGAAAATAAACATCTAATAAATTATTATCATTATTATGATATATATATATACACACATTGCATCGACAGATCCGGCTATATCTAGTAGCGCAACCTCTTACAACGTACTGAACCTCCTCCGGGGTATGACGTCATTAGGTCATAAGGTCAATGTTACTGTATACATCCGGAGTAGAGTAGGATCCATAGCAACGGTAACCATGTACCCTACGGTTAGTGGTATATTTCCCGTATGCCATATAGCAGATTGTTTATGTTATATCAACAATATAAATGCATATAATTTATTATTATTGAATATACATCAGTATTATTCTATTTATTAAATAAATATGTGGTATATAGATATACAGATATTATTATATCAAGTTTATTTTTAATAAGATAAATATGTTATTTGGTATTTATAAAGAAGGATTAGTACATGATATGATATGTATATAGAAGTATTAGTATATTATATGTATATTCATATTGGATAATGAATAATATATATATATATGTTATATTTTAATTATTTAAAAACTATACAATGTATCTAAATAATAATATATATATACATATATATTAACTGGTTTAATATATTCGTAATACATTGACTAGGTACTCCCCAGGACCAATGGTTCCACTATTAGCTACAGAGAGATGATTAATCTGACTGCCATATCGGACACGTTGGTGCGCAATTTAACTATTGGATTATTGGAATTACAATTAAGCACTGATATAATATTGGTTTGTAAAAATAACCCATTGCCACATGTATGTGTAACCTATTAAAAGTGTGTACTTGATTAAGGGTTGAAACTAGTTATGTAAATTATGCCGATGCGAAACTTGTAGTTATTGATAATGAACCGATATTTTAATTTCGGAAAAAAACGAGCCCAAGCTGAGTTGAGACTTTAGGTAACTGACATTGCATCGATGCTTTAGATTAGAGCATCATTTATAGCATCACTAGTTGCAACTAATTACTCTTATATAAAGTAAAAATGTATTGATAATCCTAATCTCATTAAGGTTTGTGTAAAAATATGTTTGCATAAAATATTTTTCAGATTTAGAACTAAAATATTTATAATAGAGAACAAATAAAAAATAAAAAATAACATAATATTAATATATTTAAAGTTACACAGACAATTTTACCGGAACATGAGCAAAGTCAGTAGTTGGTCGCAATTATTATCATATTATCCCTATCACAACATTTAAATTTCCAAACTCATCTAAATGGTAATATTATTGATCTTGTATTCTCCAGTTCTCACCATTCTGAACTCATGGTGAGCAATATTTCTAGACTTGATATACTTTCCGATCACTTCATCATCTCATTTAAAAATAACTTAAATATAACTCCTAATCAGACAAAACTATTTAAAAACATACCTATTAAGAATATTAATTGTATGATATTCTTATCTGATTTACATGCTGCCTTATGTGACTACTGTTATTCTCTAGTTGTATTAAATACTATACTATCCCATTTAATAGATATATGCTCCTTCAAAACCATATCAGTAACTCTCCATCCTGACACCCCATAGTTTACTTTCGACCTCACGATCTTGAAATTATAATTTCGTAAATCTGAAATAACATACCTATATTTGTAATCTTCATATTATAGAGATGCATTCATTGAGCAACGTAATATTTAAAAGTTAGCCGTATCCAATACCAAATCTAGTTATTATACTCGGGTTATAAATGATCTTGATTCTGATAACAGAATACTTTTCAAACTAGCTAATAAATTGTTATCTCCCATAAAACCAGCATTACTACTATCTATAACTAACATTTCTCCATTATAATTGTATACAATTAGGATATCTCTTCTCCTCATCATTTGTTAATAAGATTTACTCTATCATAATAAAGATGAAGAACTATAACCATATTGCCACCTACCCTTCTATCATAATTACCTTACCTATATATGTTTTCTTAAGTTTTTTCATCCGACACATATATCTATCATATCTAATCTCCTACATTCGTCCACTTCGATATCTCCCTCCGATCTTGTTCCACTATCTATTTTAAACTTTACGCCGATAATCTCTGTTAAACCATTTATAATATCATCTAATAATCCCTAAATTCCGGTACTTTCCCTTCTATTTTTAAACAAGCAATAATCACTCAAATTCTTAAAAAGACCTTCACTCGAGTCCAAATCACTTCTCAATTATCGCACATTTTTTTCAGCTACCTTTGGCGAGTAACATTTTGGAAAGAGTTGTCTCTCCTTAACTAATCTCCTATTTAACCGTAAATAATCTCCATATTCCTCAACAAAGTGGTTTTCGCCAAGGACACTCCACAGAAATAGCACTACTAAACTTAATTGATGTAATCACTTCTACCCTTAATACTAAAAATTGCTGTCAACTAATAATGCTGGACATATCCAGTGCTTTCGATAAGCTCGACCACCAAATTCTACTGTCCCGTATACACCTGCTTGCGTTTAGATACCTTGCCCTCTCATAGTTTACTTCATATCTATCTGACCATAGTAGCAGTGTAAACATATATAATTCTTTTTCTTCCCCTTCTCCTATGAAATATGATGTTCCCCAGGGATCAGTACCCGGTCCTTCACTTTCCTCTCTTTATATATTTTCACTACCATCAATAATATATAAATATCTAAATATTTATTACCATCTATATGCAGATGACATACAACTATATATGTTTGTTCCCACTAATTCATCACCTGGTCTCAATAATCAACTCTCCAATTGTGGTAATATTAAAGAAGCCATAGCTTATTTATAATAATCTTCTCTTTAATGTCTCCAAAACTACATTGTTATATTGTCATCATCTCCTACTTACTTCCCTCCTTTTCTTATTGATAATATTGCAATCTCTACTTCTCCTACTGCATACAACTTATGTGTACTTTTTGATTTTACTCTTTCATGCATTACATTTATTACTGCCATCACTAAATCTGCAAAGTATCATCTTTTTAGAATTAGACAAATATGAAAATCAATTCCTGTATCTCTTACTAAAACTCTAGTTTATTCCCTTTTTCTCTCACGTATAATTTACTGTTCCTCACTCCGCATCAATGTTCTATTGTCCTCAATCTCTCTCCTAAATATAGTTATTCATTCATCAATCCGTACAACATATGACCTATTTATTCGAGAGTATTACTCTACTTCCTCATACCAACACTTACCTTCATAGTTCACATTTAAAAAACTCTCTTCATTTCGCATACTATTTACTCTTCGAATTTTCCCTCCTATATTTCTACTTCTCTAGTAAAAATATCTTCCATTCCATCTCTTAGAAACTATGCATCTCATATCCTATCTACCCCTATTATCCGTCCCTCAAAAAATAATACTCGGGGCCTGAGTTATATTGGTCATAATCTATGGAATTCATTCCCACCCAATATTAGATTCATAAAATCGCATTAAATAAAATTTATTTACCGTTTTTTTCAATTTTGTAAAGATATTATTTAATTCTTTGATTAATTTGTATCAGTTATATGAGGGAAATATTAAAAAAAAACATAAATTTGAATCTGAGATAATGGGGATTTACATGATTATTAAAAGGGCGGGAATATATATATACAAATTATTTTATATCGCAATACTTATTAATGTCATTAATTTATATAATAACGCAGATGGATACTTCTGAAATAATAGATAACGAGGTTAAAACTAAGGTTAATAATACAGCACTCGAATAATATTAAATCATATTATATGTATACATATATATATATATATATATATATATATATATATATAATGTATATACAATACTTTACATTATTGATATCAAAATGAAATACATATTTCTTGACATTTAATAATATAATACACGTAATACATACTTAAAATATTGGATATGAATTAAATTGTCGTATAAGATATATTATCGTATGATTTAGGACATAATGGAAATACTAGCCGTATTGGAGGTAAATGTCAATGCACTACAAAATCAAGATCATTCGAAGATAACGGAAATTGTGAAGACGAGTACTATAATAGCGAGGAAACTTAGAACAGTTGATGACTTTAAAATTACGGTATTAACTATTCTGATTATGCAATATATATATATATATATATATAAATATATATATATATATAATATATATAAATATATAAATATATATATATATATGTGTGTGTGCTTTATTTAATTTATATACACATAATCTCTATGGCAGGAAAGTTTATTAAACATGAGCGAAACATTTACTGAACACATTCACCATTTAAATGAATCCCATTCCAAGAAGAGTCTCGCGGAAGGTTATATGTCTCTAACTATATATGTTACTTACGTGTGTATGTTGGTTTAGTTAGTTTGGTAGTGAATTTGCACTATATCTATACCGTCATTTGTTATATTCAATATATTTATATAGTATATATACTTGTATAATATATATATATATTTATATATATATATTTATGGAAATAAGTGGAACGTGAGTTGGCTTAATAATAAGTCAATAATTAAGTGTAACCTGAATGAAGAATACGTCTCTAGATAGTATATATATATATTCGTTGTAATCTATCTATATTATAGTTGTCATCGGAATAAGGTCATATAGGAATATATAGTTATTAATCAATATTAGTTATCTATTTAGAATAATAATGATTATAAATAAACATAAGCTGTATTACGATACATGTATTATGATAATATACACAGTTATATATATATATATATATATATATAATTTATGATATTTATAATGTATTAAAATAAACCTTTAATAGAAGTGCTAATCTATTTAAAACCCACTCTGGAGAAAGTTGATTACACGTCTAGTTAGTATAATGTATAATTTAGTATCAATTAATATGTATATTATCAGCATATACACTGTAGAGTACAGTTCACTATATATATATATATATATATATATATATATATATTCGAAGTAATACCTATTTATAGAGTAGGGGATAAATTGAGTGCGGACAATTATAGATCAATTGTACTATTGCCTCAATTATCTAAAATTCTAGAGAAATTGATTATAGTAAGATTTACTATTTATCTAAAGAAATGTATTATTATAAGTGATTCACAATATGGTTTAGGGCTAATATGTCAACGTCTGATGCTTTAATACAATTGAATATGTTACCGACGCTTTAGAAAAATGTGATAATGTTCTATTGTTTCAATTGACTTCAAAAAGTCATTTTAATCAATAGATAATTCGATACTTATTAAGAAATTACACTTATATGGAATTAGGAATATTGCATTAAATTTAATAAATAGTTACCTAAATAATCGAAAACAATATGTAAATATTCATGATGCAAATTATACATAGCTAGATATTAATTGTGGTGTTCCACAAAGATCGGTATTATAATCCTATAGGACCACTATAAGTTTTAATTTATATTAATGATATGATAAATATGTCTAATAAGGTTAAGATAATATTGTTTGCTGAAGATACAAATTTTATTTTTAAAAGTAATAATATTGTAGATCTTGAACATATTATGCAGGAATATCTAGATATATTATATGAATTTCTATGTATAAACAAATTGTCTATAAATATACAAAAATCTACATCAATTATATTTAATATTAGAAATTCACTTTCATCTATTAGATTATATTAATATTAATAATATTCCTATAGAGTATAATATTAACATCAAATTGTTAGGTTTATTTATCGATGATAAATTAAATTGGAAAATAAATATTTCTCATATATTAAGAAAATTATCAAAATCTATTGCCATATTAAATAAAATCAAGTATACATTAAACGAAAAAAGTTTAATTTTAGTTTATTACGCAATTTTTAAATGTCATTTTGATTATTGCTCTCATATAGGGTAATATTACCCGTATATATTAAAGTATATACTTTCGAACGTAATATTAATTAATCTTAAGACAATATCAAAACTCTAAAATCGAATAATAAGACACATTTTCAAAGATGTTAATAGTTCTATACTCTAAAAAATACTTTCAAAAATTATGGAATTATTATTATAATATAATAAATATTAAAAAAAAATATTATCACTTTTAAAAAAATATCAAAAAAATGTTTTTAAAGTTTTACTAATTTTGTTATATTGTATTATTTATCACTTTCTTATTTTATTGACTATTTTATTTTTATATTATATTTTTATATTTATACTATTTTATATTATTATTTCTATCAATTACTATTTTATATGTCATTTAATAATTATTATGATAATTAATAATGATGAAATTTGAATATTAAATTATGAGTACAGTAAAATGTATACATTAATGACATTATACTTTAATTACTTCAATACATCATATACTAAATACGGTTATTTAAATTTAATATTCTGCTTCAATACAATTTATCGATTTTAAATTTGGATTAAATATATGAACACTATTCAGTATTGTATTCAATCGATGAGAGGGTTTGACTTAGTGGATATAACTCGGCTTTTTTTAGTTTGAATGGGTTAACATTCACATTGGAAATATGTTATTAGTGTGGCAAGTGTATACACTATAGCTATAGCTATGAGTGTGGTGTATTGTTTATTGGCATATGCTCATCTTAAATTGTTTCAGACTTGAATAATGTATTACCTTACGCACCCTCAATCCTTGTTACAAATGTATTTATACAAATTATTTTTTTTTAATTTTGTGTTTTAAAGTTTTATAATACACATATTTTACCATTACAATTTAAATACAACCTCCATAGTTAATTTTTTTACTATGCTCATAAATTGTTTTCAACGGATGATCATAATATTTGCTTCAATATCTACCAGGGTTCTTATTCTAAATTCTGAATTATAATTATATATATATAAAAAGCTACACGGTACTTGCATATCTTTGCAGTGTATATAATAAACACAATTATTCATTATTGTTCATGGAGTTATTAAATGGACTAATGTTCACTTCTTGTATTAACCAAAACATACCTTCGTATTCTATTATCTAGAGATAATAGTTATATTATAAGTATTATCATTTAATAGTACAGAACCTATCTAGTAATGCTGTTCACCGGTATTCACATTATACAGCTGTCACTTCCATTGAGTTGGATGATATTCCGGAATGGAACCAAATGGAAGAAAATATAATAATTAATGAAAAGAAAGTAAAACTCGTAAGAATATTATTTTAAGATTTAAGAAATATTACGTCACATTTATAGTCTCATATGTATACTTTCATGTAAAATCATATTATAGTATTATATAAATATAACATGATAATCGATAAATAATTATTGATTAATTTCTAAATATAATTATATATATATATATATATATATATATAGTATTAAAATATACATAATTAATTTATTGTAGGTAACAAAATCTGCATTATTTATAAGAAAATTTATCGACATGGTAAACGATGAAATTATACCTTCTGTTAGTATAATATATTAATTTTAAATAGTAAATAATGTATAACTATAAATGTAATATAGAGTAGTACACATTAAATATTGTATACTGTAATTTATAAGTATTAGTAAAACAATGTAGGTAACCTATAACTATTATAATTATTTGCATAAAATGTTAAGATGGGTCGAGTGATGCTTAAACTGTAATGGTTCTTTGTTTAAATATGTATGCCAGTATCAGGAATGTAGAAGCCTATATTTAGTATGTATATAATATCAATAGATGTTCCTATTATTAAATTATAATGTATCTAATAACAATGTATGCTATAGAGAACATGTAGGAATGTAAATATTTTATAAATACATTTTATAATTAAATATTTTTGTAAAATAATTTTTGAAATTAATATTTAATTTTATAAAATCGGTAACATGTGAAAATAATGATATCTAATTTAGGTTTTCGTTTTTTTAAATTTAGTTATCTTATTTATCAACATAATTTATGACTCGTGTTCTAGGAATAAAAGTATCTAAATAACTTAGAATTTAAAGATCAACAACTTTTAATATCTCGGATAAATGTCGATAGAAGAAATTAAATACGTGTTTAAGTTATAAGAGTTTGATAAATATTAATAAACTTCTTCATCGACTTTTAATTGATTATCTCAATATCTGACGAAAATATATAATTGATTATTATTTTATTTAAATTTAAATAATGTTTATATTAATAAAAAATTAATTCTATAATATATACGCATAATTACAGTATATATGATGATGATGATGATGATGATGATGATGATGATATTCAGTTTAATAAGCACTAACATAGGGTCATGTAGACCCCTTCACTAGTGCGGGAAAGTAATAATAAAATACTAGTAATACGATAACAATTTAATAATAATATACATTGATTAAATAACTCATATAACGTGCAATCGTTGTGTCATAGCCGCTAATTCAATACGCTGCAACCAGGTTGATGCCGGAGCCGGAATCAGTACACTGAGCAACGACAGTTATCCGATGAGCATAGCATTGCAGCGTCTGGATAGCATCAACGACTTCTACATTCCCATGGATAGGGAAGGGGAAATCTCCGTGAACTTTTACAATAGTGGTTTCGACGAATCCATGTCGATACAGGTTATTGTTTATATCCTATAGGGGTTATTATCTATACCCTATCTATTCCCTATGTGTGTATTTACCAACTATGAAGGAATATGTCAAGACAACTTAATAACATTACGTAAGGTCGTGTTGTTGAGAAAGGACATATATACGGAAGCGCAGAGTTATTCGGGAATTGACTCGGATTTAGTAATGGTTCGAGTGAATGGATATAAACAATTAGGTTAGATAATCAGTATTAATATATATATATATATATATAGATTAATTATATTTATTTAGGATTATTCTGATTTAAATTATTATTTTACATACGAAATATAGTATATTATACACTATAGTATATAGACTATAGTCTATAGTCATACTATAGTATGTAATAATATATTTACTATATATTATAATATATAGTAATATCCTTTGAAATTTATGAGGTATAGAAGTCAAAAAACAATTTAATTTTATATAATTATATACAATTATAATAATAACACATTAAGTTAAGTAATCAGTGATAGTGGTTAGATTATAGTTGATAATCGTCACAAATTTTGCTTAACTGATCATAATGTCTTTAAAATCATATTGCAATCATTGATAAGAATATATGCTTTGATAACCAACTACACTTCTATATCATTGATATTAATATGATTGTATACATTGATTATAATCAATGACAGTTAACTGATCACAAACATTTATTTACAATCAGTTGGTAATCATATATTTTCAACTTAACAGAACAAATATATAACAATTATATTAATAAGATTGTAGTCAATGATAGTTAACTAATCACCGATTTAACAATGTTCGTAATCAAAGGAATATCAATTATTTAATCGAATTGAAGTATGTGATCATAATCAATACGTAGCCCCGTGGTTGTTATCTGATTACTTGCTGTTTTGTAATCTGATGATGACCTTCGATGTATTTACTTACTAGGATAACTCTAAATAAAAAAAATTTACAATTAAGTTTATATATATAATACATAAATATCAATCATTGTCAACTAGTAATCTTATTAATATCCTTTAGTTCAAGCCAATTCCAAATTAATTGTAAAAATGAAACTCAAACAAGAACCGGAACCTAAATCATATGAAATCTGGCATGACTCGGTAGAACAAATCTCCTATATACCCATTACTATTTATAACCAGAATATTTCATTGTTGTTTGAATCTGATAGCCTTGAATTTTCAAAAAAATGGACGGTAATATATTATAAATAATATGTAATATCATTTATTTATATTATATATAAAGGAATACTATTAACAAGTGATTATAATCTATACATATATATATATATATATATATATATATATATATATATATATATTCTAACTATATAATAATATATTTAGGTGTATTTCAAATTTGCGGTTAACGATGTTTTGGATCTACCAAATTCGATTAATAATGATTTTTATGATATTCTACCAAAAATAAATACTACATTTCCCTATCGAATCGTTGTTCCTGTTGAATATATAAAGAAGGGGGATGCTTATATAGCCATCAGAGAAACTGGTAAGTATTAATATAGGTAATATAAAATTACATTTAATTCATATAACGATAATATAATTAGATAATTAATGTTATTAAATATGAATACAAATTAAATGTCGAAATCCCTATGAACACTTATACCACATTTAACAGTGGGTTATTCGAAGTTAATATCTACAAATAGAACATTCTCAAAGGCTAATTATATATTCTCTTTGTCGGAACTTGTATGTAATGAATACGACTACGATAACCAGAAGTGGACCACGGAACAGTGCAAAGTTGGTCTACTTAATATGTGTATAAATATAACTACCATAAATATCAGATAACATTCGCGAGATAAATAAACTAACACCGAGATAAAATCAATAACTCATCGACAAATTACTAATGCATTGTGGGTCAGGATGTTTATTTTGTTTAAACTCAATTGAGATAATCAAACAGTTTATTGGTATTAATATAATTGAAAAACCATTTAGTTTTACCCTACTGTAATTGTAAACCATTATAAAGTTTAGATAATATTAATGCATTATTAATGTATACATATATTCTTATATTATTATGAAAATGTATATATAATTAAGGATAATTTAGTAAGTAGGTATAATAGATATAATTTTATGTCAAAAACGTGTTATGACATCGATTAATAGTATACCATATTGTTTAGATAATGTATATTGTTTAAAGGATCAACACATTTATTAAAAAAATATTAGGATATTACGATTAATAGCATATTTGAGATGTGTGCTTTCTTGTTTTTTAAATCGGCATTCTACTATATATTAAATATGTATTTCGTTATATATTGTTAAATTTTATTAATTATATAATTTTAAAATGTATTGTAATCCTTAAATTTATAATAAATATAACTATTATATTATATAATATATATTACATAATCAACAATATATATAATACACGATTACGCAATAATACCACGTGATCATAACCATGTGACGTCACACCACTTAGCCGTTAGAATACCATACATCGTTATCCTGCGAGTGCGACATGTATTCCGATACATTGAATGTTTACTCGTCCGCCTTTAAGCCTGTTACCGTCAACTCTATAGGTTAGCGTTGTGTATAGTTCGTAGTAGTGCTGTAAATGAACTCGGACAGTTCGAATAAGTATAGAACTTTGATACTTCGAATTTTGAAAAAAAAAGTCGGTTTCGAACTTTTGATACTTCGAACTAATGAGTTTCGAACTTCGAAATTTGAATTTAAGTATCGAACTTTAGTAATTTGAACTACGAACTCGTATTTGATATGAACTTCGTAGTCACCTAAATGTTATAGGTTTTCTCACTTTTATAGTTTATATTAAGTGTATTTATAATTATTAGATGATGATTATATTACATGATGTACATTTAAGTTTATTTATAGTTTTATGTGTACGTATTAGTTTATTATTTTTAATATAATTGTAATCATTAAATTGTCATATGATGTAAACAGGAATTATAAGAATATTATAATATAAGGGAAGTTTTGCTATTTATAGGTACTATAGGTACCTATATGGTAATTAGGGCAATTCTCTCAATATATGTATAAACTCAATACACGTATATCTCAATAGTTATACTTCTACAAATATATTTGCATACGCATATATCCGATAATAAATACTATAATTAATATTGGATAACTATTAAATATAATCTCTACCGATACTTTCACTACACTGTTAAAAATAATGGTTTTCTAGACTGATATTTACTGCAGAAAACCATCTAAATGGTATTTAAAAAAAATATTTATTTAAAACCCTCTAAATGGTATTCTGTGAAACCGACTGTATAAAACCCTCTAAATGGTATTCTAAATTTCTACGGTGGAAAACCATATAAATGGTATTCTTAATTCTACTGCAGAAAACCATCTAAATGGTATTCTATATATCTACTGTGGAAAACCCTCAACATGGTATTCTAAATTTCTACTGCAGAAAACCATATAAATGGTATTCTTAATTCTACTGCAGAAAACCATCTAAATGGTATTCTACATATCTACTGTGGAAAACCCTCAACATGGTATTCTAAATTTCTACTGCAGAAAACCATATAAATGGTATTCTTAATATCTACTTCAGAAAACCATATAAATGGTATTCTTAATTTCTACTGGGGAAAACCCTCTAAATGGTATTCTTAATTTCTATTGTGGAAAACCATATAAATGGTATTCTTAATTTCTACTGCAGAAAACCATATAAATGGTATTCTTAATTTCTACTGTGGAAAACCCTATAAATGGTATTCTTAATTTCTACTGTGGAAAACCCTCTAAATTGTATTATTAATTTCTACTGCAGAAAACCATATAAATGGTATTTTAATTTCTACTGTGGAAAACCCTCTAAAAGGTATTCTTATTTCTACTGTGGAAAACCATATTCAAAACATATGGCATTTTACACGACTTAAGTATTATTATTAAGTTTATATAATTGTTTTATTATAGAAAAAATAAAATATTATACCTTTTAATTATTTTGAAATATTGATTTATTTTTTATGTATGCAAATCAATTAATAATTATTATTTTAAATTAATATTTAAGTAAATATACTGTTTTTAATAAATAAAATATTATTTTAAAAACTAAAATGATGTATGTAATCCTATGTATTTTGTTACATTATCATAATATAATTCAGGTGACTCGTGAACTACAATTGTTATCATAATTATATTGATAATATAAATGGAAATCATGTTGAACTAATTGCCCAATATTGAATATATCGCAATTGCATATTGATTAAATATTTTATTCAATATTAAAATGATTTTATTATTGAATTTAAGTTTTAAAACTAACTTAAATGAAATTATATAATATATAAGTTAATATTTTGCTACAATACTACGCTAATATACTAATATTTATTTTACATATAAAATTATGTTCAACTTATATCAACAACTTATGTTATTGATGTAAGTTGAATATTGTGATATTCTTAATGTTTACTGTTTAAGATCCTCTAAATGGTATTCTTAATTTCTACTGCAGAAAACCATATAAATGGTATTTTTAATTTCTACTGTGGAAAACCCTCTAAATGGTATTCTTAATTTCTACTGCAGAAAACCATCTAAATGGTATTCTTAATTTCTACTGTGGAAAACCCTCTAAATGGTATTATTAATTTCTACTGCGGAAAACCATATAAATGGTATTCTTAATTTCTACTGTGGAAAACCCTTTAAATGGTATTCTTAATTTCTACTGCAGAAAACCATCTAAATGGTATTCTTAATTTCTACTGTGGAAAACCATCTAAATGGTATTCTTAATTTCTACTGTGGAAAACCCTTTAAATGGTATTCTTAATTTCTACTGCAGAAAACCATCTAAATGGTATTCTTAATTTCTACTGTGGAAAACCATCTAAATGGTATTCTTAATTTCTACTGTGGAAAACCATCTAAATGGTATTCTTAATTTCCACTGTGGAAAACCACCTAAATGGTATTCTTAAATCTGATAATAGAAAACCCTTAATATGGTATTCTAAAAATTTCACTGCAGAAAACCATCAAAAGGGTTATATTATAAGCACACCTTAAATACCATTTATTTTACTGCAGAAAATCATTTACTTGTTACAGTGTAGTTATCTATAAACTATATTAAATTTTACGCGCACTTTTACTTTATATAACATTTAAATGATTTTCATAATGTTAGCTATATCATATAGCCTATATTTATATTAGAACTTTATAATTATCATACAATGATACTGAAATTTCGAACTCTATAATTCCTTACAGCCTAGCACTGAATACAATGTACCTATTCTACAGACTTTAAGAAGGTGTTCGATAACTTCGCGAACTCGCTGTTGACGAATCCTATCGTGTATTCGACGGTCATCGTGATAGGCATACTGTACGTGATCGGGCTGGTGTGGGCTAGACGTAGAGATTTACACGATCTCGATAATGTATGTATATCAATGTATAATTGTAATCGTTAAATTAGCATATGATGTAAACAGGAATTCTAAGAATGTTATTATATAAGTGAATTCTTGTTATTTATAGGTACTATATATGGTAATTAAGGGCAATTCTCTCAATAATTACCTTACCTTACCAGGTCGAGCTTGATCGGTAGTTCATGACATACCTATTCCATCCTTCTTTATCATTCATCGCCATTTTCATTTCTATCTATCATTAGCAGATCGGTATCATCCCGCAGTTTATATATGTATGTATTCGCTGGGCGTCTACGAATATATGTACCATGATGTGATTGCCAGAGTATTAGGTCACCCGAATTAATATTTACTTCTCCAGTAGTGGCCGGCGAACCTCAGGCTTTGCATACGTATTGAGTTTCTAATTGTTGGAATATCACCATATAGTTGCTCATTTATTAGATAATTTCGCCAGGATTTGTTTCTTATAGCACAAAGCATGCGTCCGTCGATCTTTTTCTCAAACGAGGTTGTTAGAGTCTCGGTAACAGATCCGTAAACAAGCTCGGATTCTTAACTGCAAGACTGTAGTTTTTAAATAACCTTATATTAATATATCTTTTAGTTGATTTAATATAGTTTCCTAGATATTTAAAATATTCTACTTGATTTATCACATTTCCGAAATACTTTTCATTTGTATGTTGTTATTCCACATAAGTTGTGTGTTTCTAATCATAAGAATTAACCAGAGATTCCTGAGATTTATAAACTTGTTGATATTCATATGTGTAGACTCGCTTTCTTTCAGTTGTGCTGCTTTGTGCAGTGTATCACATTTTTGACAGATATTTGCTATATCCCAAGGTATTCGTTTTTTCAATTTGGGTTTTAATGATATTCATTTATTGGCTGCTTCTTAGCATCCTTTTTCAAAATGTGAATATCTTGTAATGGCGGATAATGTAGTTTCTGCATTATAATCGTGAAGGCTCGAGAATATGTCTATCGCTGTTACAATAAATATATTTCTAATTTCAATATCATGTTACAATCTTGTCCAGTAATATGGTTTGCATTTACTATCTTTCTTTGTATTAGATCTAAGACTCAATTGTATATATGATGTTATTATACAGTGATCAGATGCAATTCTATTAAAATATATAATACATCTACATAAATATATTTATATATATATATATATATATATATATATATATATATATATATATATATGTGTGTGTATGTATGTTTAATGCACACAATATGTATGTGTGTATATATATACATATATATTCTTCTAAAAAAGCAATATTCTAATAATATAGTAAGAATACCCACACTGTGGGTCCCACATTGGCATAATTCTAGAGAAAGGTGTGGTTACACTACTTATAATAATCTTACTAACAATGTGTTTACCTGACACTCGCAGTGGATGACCACTTCGCTGATAGACAATAGAGATATTGACCACCTGCTCTACGAGATCACCGTGTTCACCGGGCTCAGACCAGGGTCCGGTACCACCTCGGACATCTGTTTCCGGTTGCAAGGAGAACGCACCGACACCGGGGTCAGAATTCTTGGCGATAGATATAATCAGGTCACTATGTTGTGTAATCTATACACGTTCATGCCGATGTACAATGTATATGTATTATGTATATTGTACATGTGTACTTAGTTTGTATAATATTAGATTATATTATTTACATATACATATTTTATATAATTATACACTAGTTATCCTACATTATATATTAAATATGTATATTAAATAAATAGGAAATATCAATTTTATTTTTATAATATAAATATTTGTTAAATATGTTGATATTTAAATATATTGTATACGATAGATATTGTAATAATATAAGTGTGGTTATATATTCCCTTGAGTTATTTTTTGAGTAAAATATATTTCCATTTCCATTTCCTAGTAAGTTGATCGTGAAATAATATATTCATACTGATCGTATTATAACGTATAAAGCTAATTTATTATATTATCAGTATGTTGAAATCTTTAATTTTTAATATGTAAAATTTATATTGTATTATATATGTATTATATTTACTCATAGATATTGATATGTATATGTAGGGTATACCTCACTATAATTTCTATGTGTTTACTGTGGTATGTGTATAAGCGCTTATAGAATACATAACTAGCGTGTACATAACCGACACAATTACCGTGTAGCCTTTCGAGAAGGGAAGCGTTCGTAACTTCCTCATGAAGACGCGCAAGTCTCTGGGAAGTCTGGAATCGCTTTACTTGTGGCACAATAACGAGGGTCAATGTCCCGACTGGTATATCGCCAATGTCAGGGTTACCGATCTCACAACTAACAACAGGTATAGCTTATAGTATATATCTAGAAGTTTTAACATATATATAGGTGTTATTCTAAATTAATGATGTAAAAATTGGTGAAAATATAAGATGTCTATATGTTCGAATTGTGAAATTTATGATGTCGAATTCTTCGAATAATTGAAATTTCAAAATCTAGAACTTCTAATATATATTATACATAAACGAGCTAAAGTATATAAATTAATTCAACACTGGATCTATCAGAATATGTAGTATATGATACTAATAAGTGTAGTGTTAGTAGATAGGTTATCTAGGTTACCTAGATAGGTTATCTAGGTTATCTAGTTACCTACCTACCTACCTATTGTTTTCCACTTTGTTGATATTTAATAGGTTATAAACATTATCAAATTTAAAAAATTGTTATATTCTTGTTCTTGTATTTCATTCGTATTTAATCGATTCACTAATTATATTTATACATCGTTTATAAATAATTTAACATATTTATTGATTTTATATTATGTAATTTTATACATATTATATATGCATATATAACATGTTAACATGGATTTTACTAAATATATTTATAATATGACCATACTTGAAAATTATCTATTATAATCAATTCATAAATGATGTAACTATTTCAGTGACCCAATGAATAATAATTATAATTGTATATATATATCTCCTATTATATGACGATAATAATTCAAACATCAACCCCTAATATACATTTAGTCTTAGAACTGAATGGTCAAAGTTCAATACAAAATGGTGATATAAACGTACTATTATAATAACACTATAATGTATAGGTATTATAACCTAGTTGTTAAATATTCTCTTATCAATAAAATATACACTATCAGCTTTATTTTGGTTTATAATAATGTGATAAGAGATATATCAACATATATTTCAAATAGATTAAAATCAATGTCATTAAACCAATATTTGAAAATTAAAATGATATAAATGTATATGTTTAACATAACTATAGTATATATAATTTTCAAATCTATAATTGTAATCTATTTGAAATGTATGTTTATATACCTCTTATCACACAATTATAACCCATAATAAAGTTGATAGTGTCTATTTTATTGATAAGAGAATAGTTGTGTATGCATATCTATATATATAGGAATCGATGTTATTGAAGGTTAAGTTGAATGAAGTAGAACGATATTTATCATCCAAAGAGACACTGGCTGAGTGACATATTAGATTGGTCTAATCATCCTCTTGCGCGAATTCCAAATTATAAATATGAATGTATATATATAAGGGTGTTGTGTTCGTTATTATCATGTGCATAAAAATCCCCCTACTACGACATCGTCGTGGGGGTAAGCTTACTTGTTACTAGTAACTAAGTATGTATTATTGTGAGTAATATACAGCCTCAATGATATGGTAGTGTTTGTTTGTTTACTGGTAGGGTTATTTTAATTGTTTTATATACATAAATATCATGAGGAATTATAAAAATGCATTTAAATTATATAAATAATAATTGTATGACCATATTTTAAACCTGGTAAACTTACTTTTATTTTTAATCCCGTGACTCGGAAATCGTAGGGGAATTAACACACTTGACTTTGAAACACATTTTCTCCATCCGTCTCTATCATGTACAACATTTACCAACACATTAATATCCATATATGTCCAATCTGAAATGTTATTTAGCTATTGCTTTTTCGTAGATCTAACCTACTCCTTCAATCGTGCCTTGAATTATTGTTTTGCAGAGGCAAATATATCAGTATATGCGTCCTACCATTTTAGCTTGCGTCGTTTAATAGTTTGTAGGAGAATCCAAACTCAACCATATATAACCCTGTACAAACATGTATATAACATTTTGTTACCATATTATCATAGATATATGATCTTGTATATATATATATATATAGATAGTATCATAAAGAATACATGTGTTTTGTAACATAGAAATATTAATTTATTATATTATAAATATATGTCTAATACATAGGATGTGCGATACGCATATATTAATAACTTCTGAATCACTCCCTCGTAATTCATTACAATATTACGACACAGGTTCTATTTCCAGTTTGACCAGTGGTTATCTATGGTGAAAGGAGATGGAAATGTGTGTGCAGTCTCCACAGTATTAGACGATAAGTTATCTTTTCATCAGGTTACCCAACACACGTCACTTAATCTCATACGTTAATCATAATATTAATTATTGTTATTATTTACTGAGAAGTTTTTTTTGAAATTATTATAAATTAAATATGGATACAAATACGTAGGTAGTAATTAATCATTTTTAAAAGCCTATTTTTTATTTATTCTATCCGGCTTAAATATGATAATTATATTTTATTATTTTCTATAGTATTATATATAAACCATATAATATAGCGTAATACTTAAAATATGTATGCGTATATATATATATATATATACATATACGTTATCATAGGAAAATGAAATACATATATATATATATATATATATATTATATAAATTGTTGTGAAGGTGTTTTTCGCAAAGTTTCGAGACCGTCTTTTCAACGATCACGTGTGGCTCTCTATTATATGTAGACCAATGTTCAGCACGTTCACCAGAATGCAGGTGTGATATCGATTTAGCTGTATGCGTATTCAAATGTTATATAATACATCAAAAAAATAATATGTTTACGATTATATTCTATAATCTATTAAAATGTATATATATATATATATATATATATATATATATTAAAACATCAACAAGTGTATTATAATGATTGTAAAGTTATATAATAGTACTTGAGCCACTGTAATGATATCGGCAGGAGGACTAAAATATTATCAAATATTTTTACATTTAAATACCACATATTTATACATATTTCTAGTGGTACAAAGACATTCCTTCCCGAGTATTTGAAGTAACCTCTATTTCTGCGCTCCCTAAATATAGTACGACTTATTGCATTTGATACACTAGTAACATTAACGCATTAAGTATAGAGACTAGCGAATTACTGGCAACATTAGTCTGGTTATTGTAAGTGTTCAATCACTTTATATCGCATTACAGCGTATTATAATGACTCATACGTGTGACGATATATTCATAACGAGACAAAAAGGATGTTATTTATATAACATGGAAGTTAGATGTATATCTATATATATATATAGACAGATGGTCAAATACAGTTTTTCACACGCATTGCTTCAATTAGCAGTTCAACTGTAACACCGACTAGAGTTTCTATCACAACAATCATACCCTACCCTACCCTACCCTACCCTACCCCTGGTGAACAGAGACTAACGTGTTGCGTGGCATTGCTGTACACCACGATGCTGACCAACGCTATGTTCTACAAGGCCGCCGATAGTGGACACGACCGGATATGGAAGATAGCCGGATATAGTATCAGCGGTCAAGTGTTTCTGGTGTCGTTGTACTCGTGCTGCATCATCGTACCCGTTAACCTTCTACTGTGCAAGGTCATACGTGTGTAAATCTAGCGTCTGATCGACATTGCGATGTTGTGTAGAGGTCATAACCTTGGTAAGATGATCACCTAATATAATTATCCCTATTAACATCGTCATGTTTGGGAATTGCAATTCTGTATATATGATAAACGTAAACTATAGTATGATAAGCGTTATCTATATTATGATATATTAGTAAGGGAATGTGCTTATAAGAGTGTAAACATTATAGTATAATATTATGTTTAATTAGTCAACATATGGCTGTATCATCTATATACTTTCTATTATATAGGGATATATTAAGACATGTATATACTATAACGTTAGCTAGAGTTTATACTGTGTCGTACCTTTATCATTCTGCTGGCTAGGCTTTTATATGTGTAGTAATTAGTTTAGATAGTCATTCTATGATATGTTAGTTTGTTAACGTTATTAATAAGTAACTCATAGAGTTCTCTTTATTTATATATGAACTTTATGAGTTCATATAAAATAGGGGAGCCGATTACGTTAAAATACATTGAAACATAAATAGAGGACCACGATAATAGTTTTCAAACTAAATTTAATATACATTTCATAGTTGTATAAAACGTATTATACTATGCATATATGCATAATTTGTATACTATTATATTTGTTATACTGATTACAATATAAATTATAATAATACTATATGTGTTATTATTACTGAGCTATTGTACAATTATTTACAACATTATTTGAATGTTATACGTGGCCGCTTTATATATATATATATATATATATATAAAATAGAGCAGAAACTAAAACTATATATATATATATATATATTATTGATATATTGATAAGTATCATATTTATTTTATTTATAACACTACGTAATATACAGATGTTTAGCTCGAGTGAGCCATACGGCGAGGATAAAGAACAACATTTGGACATCTTCGATATCGGAAGTATAGGTACAGATAGATAGCGCTTATGTATGTATGTAGTGGTATTAAAGTATACGTCAGCATTTGTATCGAGCATACCCTTATAATCAGATAACTTAGTTATGTATGTATTAATGTTACCTGGTTTAAATTTAAATTTAAATACATTATTCTATGTGAACATATTCATATATAGATAAAGTATATAATATATATTTATACATTGACTATCATTTTTAAAAGTAAATAAAAAAGAAACAAAGATACCGTTACTTAAGAAAGAATATCCGCTACCTAATTATTGCATAACATTTACTTGGATATTATCAATAATAATTATACTGTTGACTTCGTTTATTGTGATTCTATACAGTTTTCAGGTAATTATAATAATTATTTTAAATATCATTTTAAATATAATATAATCTAATTTTATATAATTTTTAATAATTAATTTTATATAATTGTATCAATTTATTTAAAAATTATTCATTACTATCGAATTATTATACGTATTATAAAATACTGCTATAGCAGTATTGTATCCTATAGGATATATGATATATGATATATGATATATTTGGCAAATATGTTTTTCTATAACAAATCATATAGCATATATGCATTATTGTATACGCAGCCAATTATTGTATTGTAGTATGGAGTTATACTTCAGACTTAAATATCATTTATATATATATATATATATATATATAAATATATATATTTCAAATAAAATTGAAAAATAAAGATTTTAAATTTAAAGATATAATTAAAAATAAATATTGTAAAGATAATCTATATGTGTTTTAATAATCCAAATTACTATCCTCCTGTTCTTTTTCCCCAAGCGCCACAGCTCCCTATCTAACGTGCATACATGGTGATATTTGACCTACATATTCAAAATGTAAACAAACAGGAGTATAGTGTTTATAAAATATCCATATAAATTACAAATATACTAATGTATAGATACAGTAATAGAATACTAATGTATTATAATTTAATGTAATAATGATATATTAATAATCATTATATATTTATTAATTTATATTTCTAAATATAATATAAATGTATTATGTATTTATATACAAAATTACACATTATAAAACTATTTAAATCAGTAATATTAAGTTTGAAAATCTTTAAAATTATTTAAATTACAAATATACTAATGTATTGATACAGTAATAGAATACTAATTTATTATAATTTAATGTAATAATAGTATATTAATAATCATTATATATTTATTAATTTATATTTCTAAATATAATATTAATTTATTATGTATTTATATACAAAACCACACATTATAAAACTATTTAAATCAGTAATATTAGGTTTGAAAATCTTTAAAAATTATTTAAATTTAAGATATACTAATGTATAGATACAGTAATATAATACTAATTTATTATAATGTAATGTAATAATAGTATATTTATAATCATTATATATTTATTAATTTATATTTCTAAATATAATATCAATTTATTATGTATTTATATACAAAATGACACATTATAAAACTATTTAAATCAGTAATATTAAGTTTGAAAATCTTTAAAATTATTTAAATTTCAGATATACTTATAATGTATTGATACATTAATATAATACTAATTTATTATAATTTAATGTAATAATAGTATATTAATAATCATTATATATTTATATTTCTAAATATAATATCAATTTATTATGTATTTATATACAAAATTACACATTATAAAACTATTTAAATCAGTAATATTAAGTTTGAAAATCTTTAAAATTATTTAAATTTCAGATATACTTATAATGTATTGATACATTAATATAATACTAATTTATTATAATTTAATGTAATAATAGTATATTAATAATCATTATATATTTATATTTCTAAATATAATATTAATTTATTATGTATTTATATACAAAACCACACATTATAAAACTATTTAAATCAGTAATATTAGGTTTGAAAATCTTTAAAAATTATTTAAATTTCAGATATACTAATGTATAGATTACATTAATAGAATACTAATTTATTATAATTGAATGTAATAATAGTATATTTATAATCATTATATATTTATTAATTTATATTTCTAAATATAATATCAATTTATTATGTATTTATATACAAAATAATATACTTTAAATGTATAAATAATAAATACTTATTTACATTATTAATAACCATATATAATTAAATAGCTTTCTCATTTATAAGATATAGAAATATGTATTAAAATAGTAGGTCATAACTCATAATATGTATAAATAATATATATATAATAAGTTTTATATAAATTATTATATTAATTTGTACAAATTTGGGTTTGATAAAATAACATATTTATTTTTGTTACATAAATTAATATTAATAAATTAAAACCTTTACAATAATTTATTTCATATATTACATAGTTTTAAATATTTTCTATTTTGTTTGCTTTTTGATTTAGTATCAACTGTAAACTCTGTATTTTCTTTTCTTAGAAGGTACTTCATTTGAAATATAAAGAAAACATGCAATACAAAATCATTAATACATATACAAATATCACAATATTTAAATATAAAATTATTTTCAGATATAAGGTTCACAAATTTGATATATATTTCATTTTTATATAAAATAGACATGATATTATTTCTGAAACACGTAAATAAATTTTTAATATAATTATAAAATAATGGTGAAGGATAATATTTAGATGAGTTTTCATCTAACATCAACCTAACACTACCAGCAGTAAATACATTAGAAGACTCTTTAGATAATAAATTTAAACAATCATTACATTTGAATTTTGAATAACAAATTTGTATAATATTACTACACAGGAGATGAAGAGAATTATCATCTATAATGCTAATATTTAAATCTGGTTCTAGATATACAGCCAGTGAGGTGTTAGTAATAGGAGGTGCATTATGAGTATTATCAATATAAGAATTTAATTTTAATAAGAATTCTCCAGCATCTAGTTCACAATTACTACCCTTAATCTTAACAAATAACGAATCTACAGAAATAGCTCTATAATCTGAAGCGAACTCCATCGGTGTAGGATTATCCCTATTCCCCCCTCTACTTCTCATTCTTGAAAAAAAATTCTCTAAAAAATCTTGATTAAATTTATTTAATTCTATACTAAATGGATTATTTACAATTATTTCATCTTCTAAAAACAATAACAAGGAATTTACATTAAGTCGCCATCCTAATAAGCATGGCAATTGATCAGTATATTTATTATCACAGTATTTTATATTATTTAATATATTTACAGAATTTTGTAAGAAAGTTAATGAATCTATATTATTATTTAAAGGATTTTTATATACAATATTTTTATTAGATAAAGAACTATTAAATATATCAAAAAGATTATTAAAAAATTTACAAAAATGACTAGTATACAAAGCATCACCTTCAATTAATTTCACAATAACTAATGTCTCTATCCCTAGCGCAACACTGTTGCTTAAGAGTTCGCAAGCTAGATTTACGCGCATTTTAGAAAATGATTTTAGTTGTATGCTTTATATTTAATTTAGGCGCTAAAGGAAGTTTTGAATTTGATTTAATATCATAACATTTTTGAATAACTTCCATTGATACCTTATTATTTTCAAACATAAAACCTTTAGACAAACCATTTCTAATACTCTTTATTAAGTGTGGTGGATCATACATAAAGAAAATTTTCATATTTGTATATACAAAAAATGGTTTATTGATATTTATACCTAGTTTAGTAATGCAACCCCTATTACTAGGTCCCTGATCACAAATCATTAATTTAGGTATAAGACCACAATTGATCACTCTATCTATACACTGTTTTAGCTTGATAATAATTAGATCAGCTGGCATCACACCAGAAGTGAAAAAATACCCCACTGGCTGTTTCCAAGTCCCAGATAAACTTTTTATCATGAATACTGTAACGTATACGTATACGTATACATAATTAGCAATATATTTACTAATCTCTCCATCTCCTGTATTATGTAAGCCATCTAATAAATCATGTTTAACATTATATTTAAGATCACTTTTCAATGACATTTCATCAAACGCAATTAATATAAGTTTATCTTTAATACATAACTTTTCACATTTATCTTTTAATGCATCAAAGATAATATCATGAAATCCAGGCATTAATTTTATAATATTCATAGTTTTTCTTAATGTACTTATACTTGGTAGTGTTAACGTTTTATATAATATTAAATAGCATTTAGGGCTCGAATGCCATAGAGATAATGCATACATTTTTTGCATTTCGTTAAAACGATTGCCACAATATTTATTTTTTTTAGATAATAGCGATAACAGCGAATTAGAATCATTTGCTATAGGGGATTTTATTTTCTTTTTAAGTAACCTATTCAATTTACTTCGGTACATTTCACTTGTTTTCTTTGCCAGTTCATATTTGTTTTGCCATTTTGAAACCTCTGTAGTTAATGATTCAATCGTATCATTAAGTTGACTTATCAATGTCGATGCAGGATCTGATGTTGTGGAAGCTGTGGATTGAGAGTACAGAGACCTCACTGGACTCGCGGTTTTTGTTGAAGCCGACTCTGTGGTTGAATCCGAAAGTAACTCATCTGTACAATGATCAATATAATTTAATAACCTAATATTATATTCCTTATTAAACATAATTTTATTTTCAAAATAGTGTGGCATATTGTTAAAATATGATTTTCGCAGTATATTTAAAGAATAACACAGTTTAATAAATAAAATTTAATTTATAGTCATACTATAGTAGAAATTTTTTAAATATACATTAAATATATATATATATATATATACATATATATATATTATAATAGTTAATATATATATATATATATACATTTAATTCAAATATAAGGAGATATTTGATAAGATATTCCACCAGTAAAATTATAAGATGCACATACTCACCAATTCTATAAAAACTAGTATGAAATATATTACTGATAAAATCATACCTTGACTTTGGTAATGGCGCTTCAATATTCTCCGACTAGTGGAAGGAACCGCAGAAAGTAACATTTGTCTAGGAGCTCCATTAGATATTAATCGCTTTCTGTAATAAAAAATAACTAGAAATCTTATATAATAAATAAATAAATATTGTTTATTGAGATATAACAGTTCGTATGAAATAATAAATATAAGTTATAATTATAATGTAGTTATTTTAAATCTCAAAAGGCCATAGAGTTAAGGTTCCGTTGAGGTCCTTTTCTGGTCTATCGCTGGGGTATATATAATATGTAATAAATAAATTTAATTAAATTATATTAAATGTTGTTTTATAATTAATAGATTTATGAACTATATTTTAATTACGAACCCTCCTACATTCCTATATTGGTCAGCATCAAAGTGAGAACTACACAATCTCATATTCTTTAAAAATCAATATCCTTCTTTTTTAACTCGCTTTTCTAGATCATTTCTACGTATATTGTATATCCAGAGTTTACACCTGTACATAAATGTTAAGTGATTATAAATTAATATATGATTATATAATATAATAACTATATACATTAATATATAAGTATACACAATATTTAACAATATAAATTATTATTAATATTTTAATTATATATATGTACAATGTATACATATAATATATTAGTATTATTAATATTCCCAGTATAATACTTGTATATTTATATAGATTATAATCTACATACAAAATCAAAATGCATCTATATAAATTATAAAATATTATACATATGTCATATATGATATATTATATATCATATATATGGAATTTTTGTAGTATCCACATATAGTAAGTAATATATTTTAAATATTAATTAATATATTTAAGTAATATATTAATACTAATAGTTTATATGATGACGTTTTTGGAGTGGATAACTCAGCCTCTAAATATGGGCAATTAAATAATATTAAACAATTTATTTTTTAATATAAATATGGCGCCTTTACTGCCTGATAACCATATATATATGACATATGAATCTTAAAATTTATGATATGGGCAATTAAATAATATTAAACAATTTATTTGTTGATATAAATATGGCGCCTTTACTGCCTGATAACCATATATATATGACATATGAATCTTAAAATTTATGATATATGTATGTTATATTATAATTTATATAGGTGCAATTTTGTAGTTTAATGACATCATAAATTATACATATACGAATATAATACTGAGTATATTAAAAATACTAATACAATATTTAATAGAATATTATTATAATAATTTTAATTTCAAATTAAATTAAAATTAAATTTTGTATATATAAAATACGAATATATTGTATTACTTTGAATATTAAATAGTCTTGATAATATACTTTTAATAACTAATAATATAATAATATAATAAAAAATAGATATTAGTAAATATAAATACCTTTTATCATCAGTAGGAAATCTATGGAATACTTTCTTGGTCAAATTTGAATATTCAGTACAGTTTATAGCTGCACAAATAGTACCGTTGTTTTTTTTAATATTAACACTCATATTGAGATATATTTATTGTAATAATAAATGAAATTAATAATGAATATATAATGCTAATATATATATAAATTTGTAATGATTTTGATCTAATTTAAGAACAGAAAACGATATATTAAGTAATAGAATTTATGTCAAATGCAACGAATTTGATAAACACTATACTCTCTTTGTTTACATTTTTGTTTATCGTACGCGAAAATCGCCAAGCTGTGGCCCTTGGCTTTTTCCTATAATTGTATCATAATATTATAATTTACAAGTACATTAACTAGCTCCAATATGTATAAGATATTTTATAAATAATGCTATCAATTTATTCGTAATAATTTTATATTGACGTAAATATATATTTTATATATAATTATAATAATAAATATATATATATATATATATTAAATTTGGACAAGAAATATGGAATTATTGTATATATATTATATATAATGGATGCAAATTAATGGATCGTAAAATATTAATATTTTTGAAAAGTAATGTACGCTTAATATATTTGACTAATAAAAAATATCTAAATTATCTAAATATACTGATATATTTGGTTTTAATTCACATATACTTTATGTATAATTTTATCGATAATTAATAAATTCTTCTATATTTTGTTATAGTATTATTCTTTTTAATATATAATTTACTTACAATTAGTATGGGAAAATATATAAATATGGAACCTTTAACAATAAATGGTCTTATTATTTTATGACTCAATATATGTATTCAAAAATTGCAATACATTTATATTATATTATTATAGATTAAATTTAAATTGTATTTCATTGTTTTATTCAATAGATAACGGGGTTTTCCGTATTCGGTACCAAGTTCGAATACGGACACCATATATTCCACTAGGTGGATATACTATATAGTTTAATGATCCAATCAGATAAAAGTGTAATTAGTTTAATTATATATTAACTAATTTAATATAATTTAATTAGTAAGTAATGCATTGATATGTATTATGTTATTAATTAATACCTATCTGTGAAGTATCTAAATAATAAACATTAAACCTATTAATAAAATAGTATTCACAACATTTATTAGATTAAGCATATTACGAAATACTAATATATATATATATATATATATATATACGATTATTAATATTGTATTATATTAATTGTTAATATTGTAATGTATTTATGTTATTGTCCTAATAACTATCGATATGAATTATTAATTATTATATTTATATATCAATTATTAATATATTATTAATTTGTAATAATGATACAAATACTTCATATATATATATATATTATTATAAAATATAGCTTCATTTATGGTATTAATATTATAATTTAACAGGCTATTGTTATATTTTATATGCCTGAAAAGGTTTTTAGTTAAACATTTGTCTAATAAATTTAAAAACGTAAGTTTATCAGTTTATTGAATATATCAGCATTATATTAAATAATAAATATAATAATAATTACTTATTTAGACTATAAATATCATATTTATTAATACATTTTTAGGATATATAGTTTATAAGATACCGAGAATGTCCATATTATAATAGAGAACTGTGTGTATTATGATAATTTTCCCATTCAAAATTAATATTTAATATACATATATAGGTAGGTATACCTTTATCTTACCATATCGAGCTTGCTCGGCAGAACAAGTATATATATGTATACATATATACTATATTATAATATAGTAATTTAATCCGTAATAATACGTATGTGTATATAATATAGTTAATTTTGTATATAATATTCAATTATATTTATTTATATTCTATAAAAATATTAAATATATTACTATTGTAATATGATATACTATGTATATTAGTTAACTCTGTAATTTATACAAAATATAAAATTGTATTGTACAGTTTACCTAACACTTATTTATTAGAAATTCTAATTCTAATTTAGAATGGTAATTTTAATTGGATTATATATATTAAAATATTAAAATATTAAAATATTAAAAAAACTCCGACACCGGGAATCGAACCCGGGCCTTCTGCGTGAAAGGCAGAAATCCTAACCACTAGACCATATCGGATATATGTTAATAATGTGTTTTTATTCGATGTTAAAAGAAACATAATACCATTTATAGATAATTATTTACTAAAAATATATTTATTTGATCACCTATTATGCTATTTATGTTTCTAATAATATATATAGGTAAATTAGTTGAATTCTGCATAAATAATAATTATTATAATTGTGGATTTTACTATTTTCTGAATTCTTTTCATTATAATAATTATATAATAATTATTTATTGTTATCCTTTAATAATTTATTAAATTAGTTAATAAATATTAAATATTAAATATTTATATAAAACCTATAAATATTTAATAAATAATTATTTATAAATTATAATTTATAAATTATTATTTATAAATATTTAATAAATAATTCATAAATATTTAATAAATAATGTATTATTTAATTGTAGTAGTATTAACCTATTATTCCTAGTAATTCCAGGTATTATTAATAATAAACTTTAAATATGTAATGCCATAATTATTATCATAATATTTAATAATATTATATTATAATAATTATGTTTTATAAAATGATTTTTATGATTTAATAAATGATTTTCGTAAAATTTTCGAAAATTATTTTCGTATTATTAATCATTTACTTAAATTATTTTCAAATATTTAAAAAAATGTGTTTCATTTTCAAAAAAAATATAGAAATTTACAAACTTTGTAAATTATTTACTTAATTACTTATTTAATTAATTCTAAAATATTTACATTGTGCTATATTTATATTAAGCTGCTATTATAAACTTATAAAGTTTTTGCGACTATTATGCTGCTATTATGTTGCCATTAAATATATTATGCTGCTATTAATGCTCTTAAGCGCTATTGTGTTGCTATTATTGTAACTTATGCTATTATGCTTCTATTATGCTGCTATTATTGTTATCTGGGTTGTGATATATGTTCATGTTAAAGCTATCCTAACGGGTTTGATGTTTTAGGGTTTTCATTTTTTTAAATTATATGTGTTTTTTTGGTTAACATTATTAGATACCTTATTACCTTATATTGCATAGATTTAGATAAGTGTTTCTCTAAATTTATCATATAGGAAGTAGGTAGTATTATATATTAAATATATTAAATATATTATTAATAAATTATTTAAAGATATAGAGTATAATTAGTATATTATATTTAATTAATATATAAACCATGGTCATTGCAATGAATCCTATATCAATTTATAAATTAATTTAGGTTTAAATAAATTAATCCTATTTATCCTAAATCAATTTATAAATTACCATGATATCAATTTATGGTTAATTTAATGTATAGTATTGTTAGGTTAGTTATTAGGATATATCCTAATAGTGTCACAATATAGTCTCACAAATACTTGTCACAAATACCTCTCACATATTCGATCATTTTTAATTTTTCAATTTCTCATCTGAATAATATAAATTATATCGTTCATAAATTTATAAATAATAATAATAATTTATAAGTAATAATGATAATAAAATGATGAATAAACAATAATTGTATAATTTAACAATCATATGATTCTAGCATATGCTACATTTTTAAATAATTAATTATAAAAATTATATATACATACATTTTTAATAGAAAAATTAAAAATTCTGCCGAAACCCGGGATCGAACCGGGGACATTTAGATCTTCAGTCTAACGCTCTCCCAACTGAGCTATTTCGGCAGATATATATATATATATCTATATATATATCTATATGTAAAATATATATGATTTATTCCTAAATATATATATTTATAAATGTATAATATAAAATAATAATATTATATATATGTAAAATGTAAATTATACATATTACATGTATTTTACATTTATGAGTATTCCACATTTTACATTTTACGTTTTTCCGAAAAATGTAAAATGTATGTAATATAATGTAATCATTAAAATCATTAAATGTTATGATATAGAATACCAGTAAACTCGGACCAGATAAATTCGGACCAGGTAAACTCGGACCACTTTTGAAATAAAATTCGGACCAATTTCGAAGAAGATTCGGATCAGTTTAAAATAACTATATATATAGTATACTTCTATAATGTAGGTTAAAGCATAAAAGTGGTCCGAGTTTTCTTCAAAAGTGTTCCTAGTTTATTTCAAAAGTGGTCCGAGTTTACCTGGTCCGAGTTTACTGGTACCCATGATATATTTAATAAAAACGTAAAATTTAAAGTCACTTTACACTTTAAAAGTGTGAAATGTTCATAAATGTAAAATATATGTAATATGTATAATCATTATAATAATATACATTTTACATATATATATAATATTATTATTTTATATTATATATTTATAAATAGGAATAAATAGGAATATATATATATATATATATATATTTAGGAATAAAACATATATATTTTACATAATATAATTTTTATATATTATATATAGGTTACCTATTAGGTATAACCTACCTATAATTATTATTATAATAATTATAGGTAGTATGTATAATTATTATAATAATATGTATAATTATGTATAATTTAATATGTATAATTATATTATATATATATATATATATATATATATATATGATACAACTTTAATTTTTTCAAATTCTATATCTATTTTAGAATTTTAGAATTAAAAAACAATATTCAATTTAATATTAACAAACTATATGATTGGTTGAATGTAAATAAATTGTCACTCAATATTAGTAAGACGAATGTATTATTATTTAATATAAGAAATAAAAATATTAATATTAATATGGATTTGAATATTAATAACATTAAAGTTAAACAAGTCAGTGAAATAAAGTTCTTAGGTGTTATTATAGATTGTAAATTGAATTGGAAATTGCAACTCAATTATGTTTCAAGTAAACTTTCTAGAACAATTGCAATTTTACACAAAGTTAAAAATAAATTAAATATGAAATCTTTAATTTTATTATATAATGGTTTATTTTTATCACATCTTAATTATTGTTCAAATATTTGGGGGAATACCTTCAAATCCAGTTTAAAAAATATTTTCATTTTACAAAAAAGAGCAATAAAATGTATTTGTAATACTCATTCTATGTATACAAATTTCTATACTATTTCTAATTCTCTTAAATTTGACGATATTGTAAAAATGAATAGTATAAAATTTATGTTTCGAGCTAGGAATAATATTTTACCTAAGAATTTACAATTATTATATAAAGCTAAATCTTATAATGGAAATCTGTTTCATAGAATAAAAGTACGAACTGACCGAAAAGCATTTTGTTTATCGAATACTGGTCCAATGCTGTGGAACAGATTACCACAAAAAATAAGAAATATTACGAAATTGAATAATTTTAAAACAATTTTTAAATCATTTATGATATCGTCTTATTAATTTTAATTTTATATTTTTATAATCTATTTTTAATTATTGTATTATGTGATATATTAATTTATTTGCTACCTTATATTATCAGTATTTATTTTATATATTTTATTTTTATAGTTTTATAGCTTTTATAGCTTTTAGTTATAGTTTTTTTTTAATATATTTTTATAATTTGTTATACAATTTTAATATTTGTGTTTTATTGGTTTATATTTTTGTAGGTACATATTATTCAATTATTTATTTTAAATACATGATGAGAATGATTGTGGGGTGTTTTGCAATTTTATTTTATTTTTATTTTTATTTTTGTATTAAGTTTTTAATTGTACATATTTGTTATTACTTATTTTTAATTACTTACATATTAAATTTTATTTAAATTTTTTTTAACATTCAGTATTATTTTCTATTCAGGAAGTCAATTTTTTGTTTTAAATATTAAATATTAAATATAAGATATTCACGAGTACTTTGTATTGATTATTTATGTTGCCGGTAATGGTTCGTGTCGGGGATGAGGATGCAATTGTTGTGTGGGGGCAATTGTTGCCAGTGCTCTTACTCTTGGCGAAAGTGAGTTCCTTAAGGCATTGGATATAGAAACCCCAAATCCTCCAAGTTGATACACCTTTATCGACTTTCATTGGCAATCGATATAAAGTATTCTAGGTAGATTTTTTTATGACTATTTTTTTACTGATATCCCAGATAGAAATTTATATTATAATCTAATATTTTATTTAATATTATTTTAATTTTATACATAATTTTTCCCCCCACAATCACATTGGGTGAACGACTTGATAAGCTCTGCTTTTTCGTTCATACAGGCTAATACCCAAACTCTGATTATTATTATTATTATATATATATATATATATATATATATATTTACATTAATATATATATATATATATATATTTACATTAATATATATATATATATATATATATATATATATATTTATATTTATATATATATATATATATATATATATTTACATTAATATATATTAATAAACTATATAATAATATTTATATATATTTATTACAATTATTACCTACATATATTATATACATTGCACAATGTACAATGCACATACTATGTGACATATTTATAATATAATTATTTTATATAATAAATAGGACTACCTATAAAATATTATATTATTATAATAGAATATTATCCTATAGTTTGGAAATAAAAAATCTACTGAATGGTTAAGTTCAATGGCATGCTCGATGGTTCTGGATATTTTCATATTTCAGCCAATTAAGGTTGATTACTAATATTATTTATATATATATATAATTATTTTACCTATAGGATTATATATTTTACCTATATAGGTATATTATTTTATATATATTATAAATATTATTTTACCTACATATTAATTCAGTTATGATAAATTATATATTGTATATAAATTATATAGGTGTGTTACCTATGATGACCTCTTTATGCACTAAGGTAAATTACTAAGTTACTAAATATTAAATTCCTAAAGTAAAACATGTAGCTGTATGAGTAGCTGAATTAGTCTGAATTAGATATATAAATAAATATCAAAATAAGTATTCGATTCGCTTAAAATTATACTTCATTAATATATTAAAATTTCTAGTATTCACATATATAGTGGCCACTATCCGGATAGAGTCATTGCAATATTTATATAGGGGAAAGTCTCCGATTATCGACCCATAAATGATTGTTTGTAATAACTTATTCAATATTAAATATATTTACTTGACATTTTTTAAATAGGGTAATATTATGGCAATGAATAATGTGGCTATTTTAAATGTTTGATATAATTATATTTACAAGAATAAATAGGTGGTCGGTAATCGGATAAATGTTCCTAATAACGACCCTCTTCTCCTATTACCGACCCCCTAAAATAATCGTGGTATAAATAATGTTAGTAGGTATACCTATTATAGGTATACCTATTATAATATCAAATCAACATAGTAGATATTCATAAATATAATTAATATCAATTAAAACATAAATTCAATACAAAATAACTGCGGGCATGTTATAATATTATAACATGCACGCAATTATTTTTTATTGAATTTATGTTTTAATAGTAATATTTAAATTTAAATTTAAACTTAATAGTAATTATATTATAATAGTGTATATTATTATTTAATATTTAGTTATTAATCAGTATATAATCGAATGGAATCATGAATCCTTAATCCATATCTATGATACACAAAAAACTTATGACATCTTTTAAAGTAAAATACTTATCTATTTTGATTGGATATTATAAATCACATGGGTTCGGTATTAGGGTAATTTAGGGGATCGGTATTAGGAAAATCATATGGGTTGCTATAATTAAGATATTTTGGTTAATAGTTATTCCAATTGAATTATTTTTATAATAGTTATAAATATTTTATTGATCTACAATATTATGTTTAATATTATGCTAATAAGTATTAAGTTTTATTTTAATTAATAAAGTATTTACAATGATTTAAAAAAATGTATTATTCAAATATTTAAAAAGTAAAAAAACAATATTACATTTTATCAAATAACAATTGTAGGATTGAATATTTTGTAAAACAATATACTTATTCATATTTATCATTAAGTTGCTAACAATTCATTTATATATAATTTTTTAATATCTCTTATAGTTATTCAATTACCTATAGGTAATAGTATACTGAGATACGATAGGGTGTCGGTATTAGGAGGGGTCGGTAATCGGCGACTTTCCCCTAGGTTTATATCCTATAGTATCCTACATAATATGTAGTACATAAATGTATTTAATATTAGATTTTATTTATATCTTTCATTCTAAATAAATTATCAACATTTTGTATCCACATAATGTAATTCCTATAGACATTAATAATAATTAATAGATATATATTAATATATATATATATATATATATATATATATATATATATTGTTATTGTTATTGTTATTTTGTTATTTTTATTTGGTGGAGTCCTTTCATCCCATCCAGGAACTTAGAATATATATATATATATATATATAGAATAACTGAATATATTTGGGATAGGTACATTTATAGGCCTACCTATATATTTAATATTTGTGTTGAAAGAATAATAAAAATAATAATATTAACAATTAATCATATATATATAGGTAATACTAATATATTACGCCAATTGTAATACATCCTACTAGGTTATATAACATTGACCTGGTTATAATTATTTATTTATAGATTACAAATTCTACTATTTATTTCATACAATCATACTCCCTGTTACAATTATTAAAATAATAATTATAAATATAAATTAGATATGTCAAGTTAAATAATTAATGTGATTTTGTACATAAAATTGATAGGTATATAAATGTATATATACCTATAGCCTATATAGGCTATAGGTATAGTAATACCTATACAATACCTATATATACATAGCATTTATTATAGGTATTTTTTCCTAGATATTTGCTGGATGAGTTCTAATTTAGAACTTCTTATATTATAACTTCATATATATATATATATATATATATATATATATATATATATATATATATATATATATATATATATATGAATAACTGAATATATTTGGGATAGGTACATTTATAGGCCTACCTATATATTTAATATTTGTGTTGAAAGAATAATAAAAATAATAATATTAACAATTAATCATATATATATATATAGGTAATACTAATATATTACGCCAATTGTAATACATCCTACTAGGTTATATAACATTGACCTGGTTATAATTACTTTAATTATTATACTAATAATATGACAAATGTTTAAGGTGGTGATATTATCCGTTTTCTTGTCCTATTTGTTTAGAACGTTGGATTTAGGACCTGGAAAAAGTGTTTATGAAAATTTCTACGATCAACCAAAAGGTTTACATTTTTAATTGTATACATAACTTTAATTGTATACCTATATATACTGGGTTACCCACATACCTATATACTTTCTTAAAGTATACTTTAGGTAAACTGTGTTCTAGGTAAAGTAATAATGTATTAAATAAAGTATGTAATATATAACTACCTACTAATATACCTATACCTATATATATATATATATATATATATATATATACTAAATAATGTATGTTTAAAATGTTAATATAATATTATATATATTATATATATATATATATATATATATATATATATATATATTTATATACATAAAATGTCCCCATCATTCCTAGCCTGTTGGAGAGGAATGGTAAATCTGATTTATTTATTTATTTATACACATGATAATTATTTAATATACATATTAAGTTGACAATTGGAAAATAAAAGTATTCAATCCACTTTCGGCTCCAAAAGTTTCAAAGTTTAAAGAAAATCAGGTTTATTATATTTTAGAATATAATTTATACAAATAGGCCTATAGTATCAATAGTTACAGTAGGTATTGATTTTACCATCAAAGTGATATTACAATCATAATTAATAATTTTAATATAATTTTAAAATGTAAATATTTACAGTAACGCAATTATGTATTATTAATTGTTATAATCATTATAATTATATAAAAATACAATAACTAACAACTGATTTTGTCAATATATATATATATATAACTGCTTCTATTGGCTCAGTTGGCTAGTGCGTCACACACAAGAAGTAGTAGGTTATGTACCTACGCGGTTTCAAGCCCCATTTCCTAATTCACCATATCAAAATCCATTATAATTAAAATCAATATCCTCAGATGGTACAAAGCTAATGTACCATTCGAGAATCACATAATGTACCATATTTCTAACTGTGTACGAAGGCTTCCGAACCATTAAACTTGGTTTTAAATATATTTATATAGGTATATATATATATATAGCCTATATATAATATAGGTTACATACCTATAGGTCTTACAATACTAATTAGAAGTATTCTAAAACCACCATGGTGGTATTATTGCAATACCTCAACAACAACATTCAAATATAAACTAAAGAAGTACCTCCTTGTCCATGATATTTGAACTTGAAATATAATCGTTTTCGACACGTTGTTCACTTGTCCGTACTTATCATTACATTTACTTATTGTTTTTTATATATTATTGTCACACTATAAGAATTTTATAATTGAATTAGTGTTTAAATAAAATCATCATCATACTATTATATAACGCTGGCTTAGATATAGTAGTTAACCGACATCGGCTACCCTATAGGAATACGCGGCTAAACTATGGGCGGCTATCAACGAGATAACAATATACTTCCTGTTCGTGATTCTGATAACGCTGATAACGTGGAGTCAGGCCAATTCGGACAAGTTTCTGCAGAACCAGGCGCTGAAGAAGATCTACCTTCAGAGTGGACTATTTCCTAAATATAAGGTAGCTTTAGATAATTGCACGTATACATTATAATTAATACACATATACTCTATAGAGTATATATATTAGAGCATATATATATTCTCGAAGAATAGTGATCATCTAATTAATTAATATTACTATATAATAATCCATTATTGGCTATTATTAATTAGAATTAGGTTAGCTATTAGTATGCAGAAAACTCTGTACAATGTACACTATGTACACTGTATACACTAGTGGCTATTCACTGTACAGTACACGTTGACCACTACGTCCGTACAGGTGAACAACGTGACCGCCTACTGGCATTGGTTACGTCACACCGTGATCCCCAACACCTACGCCGACCACGACTACAACTATAGACCTACGTCCTTGAGGACACGACAGTTCATCACCGAGGCGCCGTTGTATCGAGTTACCTCGCTTCGATTCAGACAACTTCGAGTTAAACGGGGTTTTTAATCGCTCTTGTAGTATATAGTATATGTTATAACGTGTTAATATGGGAGAATTTTTAAAATGTACATCAAGAAAATTCCTTGAATACTGTTTAAAATAAATATATGTGTATATTAATAGTAAATATATATGTATTTATTATTTTTAATTATTATAAATAATACTATTGATTATAAAATAGAATTTTTATAATTAAATGGCACCTCGGTGAAATTTCTTTAAAACATTCTTTATATTGTGTATATAATTGGTATTGATTCAAAATCGCCGCACTTTCGAAATAGCCTGTAACTATATTAGCAGAATGTTCTAACATATGTTCCAGATATCAGAATGATAAAATACTTTTTATTATTATAAAAAAAATATTATGGTTGAAAATACTTCATATTTTAACTATTATTATAATAGTGTTATGAAACCATACATGAATATATATATATATATAGATATATATATATATATATATTTAATATTTAATATTTAATATTTAATATGCGTACATCTGGAAATGCAATAAGTATGATAGATCTACCATTCTGAAGATAAATCATATACTATATATAGTATATGATTATATGAAGTATACTTGCCTGTATGGCATACATATCTGTTAACTATCATATGTGTGTAAATATATGATGTATACATTTATATATAGGTAAATTAAAATAATAATGTGTAGGTGTTGTATTTAAAATGATTTAAACATGTAATGAACTACACCCACACACATACCCACACACACACACACACCAACACACACACCAACACACATACACACACTACGATGACATGGTATTAGGTATATGTAAACGTGCGAGAATAACGCTGAATCAGCTATGTTACGGCGACTACAGTATACTGGACGAGGACACGACGAATCACTCGTTGTCATGGCAACCGTACTACAGCCGCGGTAACCAAGGGCGGGACCGAGGCGAATACGGCGTTGACGACGCTTTCATCTATAGGTCTATGAAGCAACTGAGGGTAGTGAACCGGTCACGTGATCACTGAAACAATCACGTGGTGCATTTTTACGTATATTATTAAATATATATGTAATACCTATAAATATATAATACATTTTATCTAGAATTGAGATATATATATATATATTGTTATTGTTATTTTTATTTGGTGGAGTCCTTTCATCCCATGGGATGAAAGTTCCTGAAGGTGCATCCAGGAAATTATATGAAGTTTTCACTTATAACCATACATGGCTCTAATGTCCCTTCGAAGCCGCTATATATATATAATCTATATATTATTACTATAGTTTAATTTATTGATTCACTATTATACATATATCTACTATAAACAAAACGCATACACTCACCATATCATCACCACGTTTAGACGATGCCCATACACGGAAAGTTTAAATTGTACAACGGAGGTGGATACGTCAGAAGGATGGCTAAATATAAATTTAAATCTTTACTGATCCTAGAACAACTGAAACGTAACCATTGGATTGACGAGTGAGTTATGCAACCATATCTAGGCCATGTTCACGTATATATTCACGTGTATATTATATATGGTATGTTATGGTATACCATATATGGTATCAGATTCGCATAAACCCCAGGGAAGATAAAGAAGCCTTGGCGGCTTTTCTTGTTATCAACCCATTTTAATTTTAAACAGTTCATAAATACAATAAGTTTAATATATATATATATATATATATATTATATATATATATATTATATATATATAATAGTATAATATACCGTATATTATATACGTGAATATGGTATCCGCATACACTCCTAGTTACATGTATACATTAAGTGTGTACGCTAAATAGTACACCTATTCATTATATATACGTATACGTATGTACAATTATTAATTACTTAAATATATCAAATACACACATGTCACATGTGACATGTGTAATCGTAATGTTAATAATATCGAATAACGACGTAACATTATTAACCCCCGACACTAATGCTGATGCTCCTATGCCTATACCTATACCTATACTCCGGCTAGTCATACACCTATTCACGTACAACAGGTATACCAGGGCCATCATCATAGATACCACATTATATAACCGCAACGTTAACTTGTTCTCCTCGTTGATCATCACCTGCGAATTCGTATCAAAAGGAACGATTCATGTTAGTATTATCAAGACCCGTATATGTCACGTGACAACGTCGCATTATGTACGTTATTGCGTAATATACTAGTATATTATATAGGATGTATACTTATATAGAATGTATACATTATAATTAATTATTATTATACATAGATTGTTATTGTTATTTTTATTTGGTGGAGTCCTTTCATCCCATCCAGGAACTTAGATGAAGTTTTCACTTATAACCATATATGGCTCTATAGAGCATTATAATGTCCATTCGAAGCCGCTCTCGTATTAAGGCATTATAAGGCATCTATGGTTTTAACGAGAGCCGATCATTTATTTATACACAATTATATAAGATAGATGTTTATATTTATCTGTTATCTCAACATGTTACTTATTAAATTTATACTATCCTTATTAGGTTATTCCTATATTCTAATATATATCTATAGATTCACCCTCATACGTCATTATTTGTTAGATATCAGCTAGAATAGATTCTTTCAAGGTTTACATAATGCTATCAGACATACTTCTTATTTTATTGGAACTGGTATACGCTATAGTCATCATTTATAAAAGTTATGTATGGATATTCAAGAAAATTAAAGTTAAGTGCAAATTGTTAGTATATAAATATACATATATTAATATTAGTTATTATATATAATTATATATAGTGAAATTTTAGCAAATTAAAAGTGAACATACTTGTACTTTTATAACATTACATAAGTGTGTAATATATTTGTGTAAACATATTTATATATGAATAATATTAATGAAGTATACTTGTATAGATATACATATAGGATAAATATATTGTATACATATACATATATATATATATATATATATATATATATATATATGAATATGTGATTATATGCATGTGTTTGCATTTATAATACATCGCTTGCAATAAGGTACTTTCAAGATCCCTGGAACTACGTGGAAACGACAATACTACTGTGTTCTTGGATTCATATTTGTATGAACTTCATTAGAATTCCGTTAGCTAACTCAATCGGAAGCCATATTAAATCAGGTACTATAGTTTATTATAGGTACTATATATAGTACCTATACTTATACTTATAAGTATTATAATACGTTTCCTAATGTCATGTTATACATCTAAAATCAATCGAGATATGTATATTTAAAATTAAATAAATTATTATAATATGTATAATGGTTTTGTATATATTTATGTGTAGGCATACACTCTTACAATCAATTCATATACTATGTTTATATAATATATCAATAAATAGGTTTAGGATTAATTAACGTAACACATTCACCGTGAATATTGACCCCCCCCCTCCCCCCCCCCCCGACGTAGAAACCTACAAGGAGTTCGGTCTACTGGTGATGTACGATGACATACTGACCCAGACTAACGGACTGCTGATATTCCTGATTACTCTGCAGTCTTTGAGGCTCCTTCGCTACAACTCCCACCTGGCGCACTGTATATACACGCTCAGATACGTTAGAACGTTAGTGACGACGACTACTTCGATATAAACCGTCAACATTAACTATAGTTACTATGGTAACTGTTGTTGTTATTAAACATACGCAATTATATATTTATAACTAGGTAGATATATATATATATATATATATATATATATATATATATATATATATATATATGTATAAGTATACACATATTATTAAATCACTATAGTAATTTGTAAGTATTATTTGTATCGTGACTTATTTGTTTTGTATTCTTAATATTTTAAATGTTACTTTAATTTATTTCACTATATTAAAACATACACGTCACCCACCATACGCCGGATAACTACATCGATAGCTTGTTAACCTATTAACCCTATGACCTATTAACCCCGCCCCCACGGTTTACGCTTCAGCGAGTTATGCAGTTACTTCGCCGTGTTGTTCTTCACGTTCATGGCATTCGCCATCACCGCCATGCTTCTGTTCGGTAACGAGGATCAGTCCTTCAGCGATATCATGTCCTCGTTCTTAAGCTTGTTCGCCATGCTCATCGGCAAGTTTGATCTGAACGGCGACGACAACATGACTATTAATAGGTATACATCGCATGTATTATATATATATATATATATATATATTAATAATTGTAGCTCAGTTTTTCAAGCTTTCAGATAAGTATATCACTGACTATAGGCAGTATACTTCCTATCCTATATGATGCGGATTCAAACCCTTATACGACGTATACGGACCAATAAAATAGGGCTTAAAGTATATTTAGAATTGATCATACATGATTGTATATATAAAATAAGCGGATATCGTTAAAACGTGACTCTTTAACATGACATTTATGAATATTATAGCTATTTGTTATAATTAAAAACGTCTTATAAGACTTATATATAAGTATATTTCATTAAAATGATATACAATTTTAATTTACAAATGTACATATTCGTTATATATTTAAATCAACCATCAAATAATATACATCACCGTAAAATATATATATATATATATCATAATACACGAACGGAATGTAATAACAAATATTACCTTTTCTGTAGATACGGACATATATATATATATATATATATATATATATGTTATATAATAACGGTACATCATTACTCATAGATATAATGCATTATATACCTCCTATAACCTCGAGGTTATAGGAGGTCTTGTATGTATTCGGCAACTCGTTACTTAATCACTATCCCCTACAGTGTACTAGGCCAGTGTTTCTTCATCGTGTTCAGCGTCATAGTGTTCTTCATCCTCATCAACATCTGCATCGGAGTGATGATGATAGCGCATACAAAGGTCACGTGTGTTATAGCGAGATTTATGTCACGTATTATAATAGTTATTGTGGGCGTTTTAGACTGGGATTTTGTAATAGTAAAGTTTGATAGATGGGCAGGTGGATAGTCCGTTGATATATTTCCGATAGATACGGTAATCTGTCCATATGTCCATCATTATATACTACCAAAAGTTCACCATTGGATATGACTCATCCCAGTAAATAGAAGTCTCACTATTGTGGTTTCGAAAACCTTCATTTTAAAAGTTGTAAAGACTTATTATTTCAAAATCAATTAAATAAGATATTATTATATAATTTAGATCGATTATAATTGTATTCAACATAAACAATGTTAATGAACAATTATAATATCATTAATTATATATATAAACAACATATTTAAATATTATATTAAGACTTTATAAAATATATTTAGTGAGTTTTCAAAACCAACATTATAAATGTATTCGAGACTTTATGATGATTATTTTTTTCATTTATAATACTATTACAGCTTATTTTATTATTTATATTACACATATATACATATATAGCACATTATAAATTATAATTAGTAATATTAGATTATATATATAGAAATATTAGAAATAAGTGTCTCAAAAATGTTTATTTAGTAAGTTTTGAAAACCTACTATATACTTTTTTTTGAGACTTAATATTTATTAAAATTCAACGTATAAATATTACTAATTATTAAATTATTTATTATTTTAATAAATTTAGGTAAATCTATTGAATCTAAATTAATAAAAATAAATAAAAAATATTGAATATATTTTGATAAATTTATTATAATACATTTTTTTTTTTTTAAAAACAATTTATTTAACCTATATATAACAATGTATAACTATAATATATATATATATAAAGTACCATATATTTATAAATAATTTATAAAATAATTAAGATCGTATAAGTATTTAGCTAAATACTAAATAGCTAAATACCCTATAAGGAGTATACTTATATAAGGGATATAGGGACATATCATACATGATGTAACATATAGGTAGGTTTTATAATTTAACCTATAATTTAAGTAACACCTAAGTATAATATTATAGATCTATAGTTTCGCCAAAATAAACTGATATAAAATCAATATATAACTTAATTATCTAGCCATAATATAGATAACCATATAATATAAATATCAATGTGAATAATTTGAATTATATTTAATATTCTAGGATCATATTTGTATATGCATATTATGTTTTAGAGTCTTTTATATATGTTTTATAATTATATATTAAGCTGGTTTTTAACAAATATATTTGAGACCTATTTGTTACAAATGTGTTTTCAAATGATGTCTTGAAAACCTGTCAAAAACTAGCCGTCGACCATGTTTTAAAATCTTTGAAAAATGAATATATTTGATACCAAAATAGTGAGACTTCTATTTACTGGGATGCGCCTATTTATATTATGTAATATCATATAATATAATAATGGAACGCTATTACATTTATTAATAAAATATTTATTTATTTGTAAAATATATAATTTAATATAATAATTATATATATATAATTTCAATAATTTCTAATTAAACTAACATTGTATAACTAACTTTTTCAGTGTCGACTAATTGCCATACAAGAATTTGATATTTATTCATTTATAATTTCAAAGATTAAATCATTATTTAATTGAATATATTAAAATACATTAATTGGTACATGTATATTATTTGTATAATATATTTATAATTATATTGTAATATTATAAATGAGAATATTATATCTGATTGATTCGGATCCGATTCTTTATTAAATGTTTAATATAACTATTATGTATAGAAAATACTTTATCATATATAAACTATATATAGTATGACTATTATATATTATAAATAATTTGTGATTTATCTTTATTTTCATATTACTAATATACATTATTATTTGTTAATACCTATTTCATATATGCATTATATATAATGTATTATTTATTGATGCCTATATTATAAATGTTAATTTGTTATATATTTAATATGTATTCATTATAATAAATAAAATTCACTATAAATAATTATTTGTATATTTACCTATTTAACAACATAAATTTGGCACATTCTTTATATATATATTTCAAATTACCGAACAGCTCCAAATACCGACCACCTCACGCGAGAGAGATATGTATTACGCGTATCTCAGAAAATATAAGAACTGTACTAGTCATAATAATATATTACATAAATTATCAGTAGTACAACGATGAATATGAATAATTATTATGAAATAATTAATATAGGTATGTGTAGTATTGCAACCTATAATGATATTTCAATTACCTACCCCACATGATGTAGGATATGTATAGGTAATATGCAACATGTACATTTAACACTATTGTATGTAATTAAATTCAACGATTATATTATTTAATACATATTAATAACATTTTACAAATTAATCTACAATAGTTCGTTAATTCTGTATATTCATATATATTTATTACTAAAACTGATACCATTATACTTTCTATATCTCTTTTTTAAATTATTCTAACTCATCCATTCTTTATATCTCAAACACCATCACTATAGTTATAAATATCTAGGTTTTACTATTAATAATGCACTAGATTATTCAGTACATATATCAAACACTGTATAATTCATGTATTGTCGGCACTGCTAATTATTTATTTATACTATAAGCAAGGCTCGTTCTAAGCTACCATTTACTTTAACTAAATAATTATTACATTCATTATATTTAGTAGACTTATATATTGTAATTCGCTTTTTATTAACATTAATGACTTATGAAACTCTCTGTGCCGTTTGTCTCATCTAGTGGGAAGTAACTGAATACGGGCAGTGTCTTAATACGGAAACTCTCGGTATCTCAGAAACCATAAATCCTACAAAAAAATGTTTAATGAATAACATATTAAAAATTATATAAATACTCTGAATAAGTATTTTTTTATTATTCAAAATAGTGCTGATATATCCAATAAACTAAGTTTTAAATTACGTTTTTAAATTTATGAAAAAAAATGTCAACCTAAAACCTTCTCAAGAATATATAAATGTATCGATATAAAGCATATATATTAATAAATAAACAATATATTATTCAAAACTAAAACATTCTAAACATTATATATATAATGTATAATTATGTATACATAATTGCTATATTTTTTATCAAATATTAATTAAGTTATAAGCATATATCTTATTAGTTTTATTTAATATCTTCCTTGAAAAAATTATGTCAGATACCCTATTAAATCACCATTCTAGTTTCTCTATAGGCTGTAGAGAAATATCCAACCTTCGATTCGCTGATGACATTGATCTAATAAGTGGCAGCAACGATAGACTACAACAACTCACCAATAGTTTATTAAAACATGCGAGTGATTATGGTATGGAAATTAGCTCTGAAAAGAGCAAACCCGTGGTGAATAGCAGAGATGAAAGTAGATGTGCAAATATCAGAATGAATGGAGAAATATTGGAATAGGTAGATAAATTTAAATATCTATAGATATATCCTATAGGAGCAACTATAACCACATACCAGTGAAACATATATGAAACTATAGTTCCATATCAGACTAGCCACCTCTACATCAGCTTTGATAAGATTAAAACCTACATGGACAAGGACAAAAATTGGCTTTAAAACAAAATTCGGTATGTATAAAACACTAGTGCTCTCAATATTACTTTATGGATGCATAGCTATAGCTTCCTATTACAGTAATAGTCATATATGACGATTACTGTAAAGATGGAGAAAACAATTAAAGCCTTCGAAAATAAAGCACACAGACGAGTATTAGGTATGAATTGAATATCTACATTAAAGAGAACATTAATTCATATGTTGGGAAGTTTACGCCACTGTTGTCAATTGTCAAAAAAAGAAAGTATACTTTCTTTTTTAATATATATATTAATTATATATATATATATAATTATATATATATATTATGTATAAGGGCGTCACATAGTGATTAAAAGTGGGGGGTATATCAGACTCATCAATTATTAACATATACTTTTCTAAGAAGATAAATCTATAATATCACTTGTAGGGCTTAATATGATTGACTTGTATTGGGTTGCACAATACAAATCAATTTTGGATATAATGATATTATAAATACTGTTAGTAGACATGTCCTCACCATCCCCCCCTTTTATGACGCCCTAATTATGTAAATATTATATATTTACCTGGATAAAAAATTTGACAGCGGCGGGATTCGAACCCGCGCCACCGAAGTGACTGGTGCCTTAAACCAGCGCCTTAGACCGCTCGGCCACGCTATCATTCATGTTAATATACATATTATTAAGAAAATGTTTTTAATTATATATTCTTTTTATTTCTTTAATTTATATCATATATTATCATATATATTTTTTATTTTGTTATATCATACTTTTTTATGGGAGACGATCAAAAAGGACGAGTTGAGGGTAAAGGTTACATTTGAAATACGAGTTAATAGTATATACATATATTTTGTATAGATATTTGTGGGTTATTTGGTTTAATTGATTTAGTTTTGTCCTATTTGGTTTTTTTTTAGCTGCATTACATCCCAAAATGAGCCTATACAATTTTTTTTCGTATTTAAGATTTAACCATTTCGCCTCAACTCGTCCTTTTTGATCGTAATCCCTTTTTATCACCTATATTTAAAAAGACTATTTATTCAATGTTTTATATTATTAAGTTTCTTTCAATTTAAAAATGTAATCAATGATTAAATCATAATGAATATTAAGTATAAATATCATTATTTTTAAAATAATTTTAAATAATATTAAAATTTAATAATTATTATAATAATAATATTAAATATTATATTTATTTAATTTTTTTAATTTATTTAAATTATTATAATCATTATAATTTTTTTAATTTATTTAAATTATTGTAATCATTATAATTATAATATAAACTTAATAATATAGAACATATTTATAAATAATGATTATATATATACATAATATTCATTATAATTACATTTAAATATATTACAATTAAATATATAATATATAATAATTATATAATTATAATAATTACACAACAATTTTAAAACTTAAAAATATAGAACATTAAATAGATACCCAACAAACAATTTATTCAGAACTTTTTAGAACTATTGAGAACTTTTTGGAACTTTAGTTCTCAATAATAATAATGGGAACTTTTTTAGAACTTTTGAGAACTTTAGTTCCAATAATTTTATATTATAATTCTAAAATTAGTGATATCACCCATTAAAACATAGAGCTAGAGAGAGTCTCTCCAGTTTCTCTCTAGCTCTGTGCATTAAAATCATAGATTTTATAGATTTATAGTTTGGTAAAATTAAAATAACTATATATAATATACTTCTATAATATGGGTTAAAACATAAAAGCGGTCCGAGTTTTCTTCAAAAGTGTTCCTAGCATAGATATTGAGTGAGGTCTCACTCTAATGTCTATGGTTCCTAGTTTATTTTAAAAGTGATCCGAGTTTACTGGTACCTAATCTATTTACTTTACTTTTAATCCCGTGACGCATGCATCGTAGGGGGAATATTCCCAGATGATATCATCTCGAGTACAACAACAATAAATCTTCTCCAGCCGTTTCTATCCTTAACCTTCTCCAAAAGTTCACCCACCCTCTTATCAGTCCACTGTATTATATTAGCCATCCAGTCTTTCTTTGTTCAGCCTCTTCCCTTGTACCTTCGACCCTGATACCTTGCATAATAGTTTTACTCAACTATCATGTCGGCATAAGTGTCCATAGTATGACAGTTTTCTTCTTGTTATAGTAGTTAGCAGTGGTTCGTATTTACCTACCAATTTTGTAATGATTTCTTTGTAATGACATTAGTTTTCCTCTGGTGGTAGTTTATTTCTAGTAATCTTCTATGAGATTTATTTTCAAATACTGATATCTTCTTTTCCTCATTCAACATTAGCATCCAAGTTTAACATCAGTAAAGTAGTATGGATAGAACTATAGTTCTAGGGATCTATAGGGATATAGAGGTTGAATTTTATCTTGAATCTTATATTTTTGCTAGTCAATATGACATACAGTATTATCATTGGAGAAGTAGCAGTTGCTAATCTAATTCGCAATTAGTTATCTGATGATCCACCTGATTTTAAGGTCGCTCCTAAATATGTAAAGGTTTTTACATCTTCTAGTAACATTCCATGTAAATGTTTGCGTTCTTATCATCATCATTTTTGAAATTACCATTGTGTTCTTTTCTTGGCTTATTTCCATTCCGTGAGCTTTTGAAGATTCTACTAATCGGTTTGTTAGCTCTTGTAGTTCTCTTTTGCTTCCTGCTATTAAATCGATATCATCAGCAAATCTAAGGTTGCTACTATTTCTGCAGCCAATCGAAATTGTAGAAGTATGCTCGTGAAGAGTATTTTGCATGATTTGTTCTAGGAAGATGTTGAACAATGTCGATGAAAGTAAGTAGTCCTGTCAACAGTTGTATTGAAAAAGCTTCCAGTTATATTATTGATGAGAACTGCACTGCTTGAATTATCATATAATGATTTTATTATATCCATAATCTCTTGAGATATCCTAAAATTGTTCATGCTTTGCCATACTCGATCGAATGCCTTTTTAAAATCAATAAAGTTGTGGTCTACTCTATACGGGTTCCTATGTGCTTTTCAAAGAGTATTTGTTCGATTGTACTTCGTGATTTTCGAAAACCTGCCAGTTCTTCTGCTAGGATTGTTTCTGCTTGCGGGTTTAGTCTATTTAGAATTATTCGTAGGAGTATTTTGCTCGAATGTGATACAGGCTTAGCAGTAATTCAGTAATTAGAACATTTTTGTGAGTCAGCTTTTTTTGGGATGGGTATAATAAGTGATTTAGTCCATTGATGTGGCCACTTTTTTGTTTTCCATATTTGCAGACAGATTGTTGTAAATATTAAGATAATGCTTTCTCCTCCATGTTTTAAAAGTTCACTTGGAATATTATCAGGACCCGGCTAATTACCATTCTTGGAAGAGTTAAAATTGCATTATGGACTTTGGATTCAAGTATTGGAAGTGAATATTCATTGCTATTTATCTTATTTGGTTTTAATAGGTTGTCAGGTGTAATTTTATAATTATATACATTTTTACAATATTCAGGCCATGTTTTCAACAGTGCTTCATTTTCGGAGACCGGTTGGTTATTTTTGTTTATATATTTAGTTATATTAAATAAATGAATTATAATTAATTAACTAATATTGTATTACACCATTATTTTGGATTAATTACATATAATATTAATAAAAAAGTATTAAAACATCGAATATTTTGGAAAAATATTCAATTAAATAGATGTTTATAAACTAATTTATAAGTACCTATATAAATAATTTATTATTATAATGTATTATAAATATAAATATCTATATATTACATAGTATCTAAAACCTCAGTGCTAATTCAATATACGAAGAGAGTTGTATTGAAGTTATAGTAAAATAGGTTTAATATTAAATATGAATAAGTCTATATAGGTGATAAAGAGTGATCATTATTGAGAGATACCACATTATAACATACTGATCAGTTCCAACTATTAAATTTAATAGTTTAGTTTTTATTTCTAAATAAGGAGATTATATGAAAATAATAATAGTACAAGAATACAAATTAAAAGTAATTCATGATTATTAAAAATAAATATAAATACAAAAAATGTCTATGTAGATTATAGTGTAATGTAGAGTATAATATTTTAATCTATTTTTATATTTGGAATACAATTTATTATTGATTATTTATTCTGCTCATTTTATTACTCTTATTTTTATTTTACTCTTATTTAATATAGTATATTTTAAATTTATTATTGATGAAATTGTATGTAATTTATTTCATAATACATGACATATATATATATATATATATATATATATATATATATATATATATATATATATATATATACATATATATGCATATACATATTGTAATACAATGTATAAGAATAGGCAATATAATAAAGAATATATACATTTCACTATATGGTAAACCACTTTCATAAAAGCTCTATTAAAATATACATATGCAGGTCATAATGTAACATAGATGGTTGTACAGTGTACAGAGAGCGAATACTAGTCGGATATAACAGTATAATAAGCACTCGGACACACACTATACACACACACATATATATATATAATGTCGTATTCTGGATAGTGGAGTAGGGTAGGTATATATATAAAATGTTTACAAATGATTACAAATAAGTCAATACAAAATATCAAGTAGGGTATATAAATAAGAGACACTCACGCGCACACATACGCGCACACGACTAATGCGGGAGGATGAGTAGGAGTACACCCCCTCCCTACCGCCCCCCCGCGGCCCTCTCTCTCCGTTTCAGTGGATAGTGAGTGACAGGGGGGAGGAGCCGAAGTTGCAACAGTTAAAATAGAATACTATAAGCGGATATCGAACGGGGCGTTGATGTCGGTGATGAAGTGATTAAATGCAGAGGTGAAGGCAGCTCAACTCGAAATAGGGGCGTTACGGGGGCGTGGGGTAGTTAGGCGTCGGCCACTTGAATGTTTTGAAAGTTCTTCACCATGTCTAATACTCGCGACTTTCTCTTCGAAGGGGCGTTCACTTCTGATTGAATAATCTGGTTGTGGTGAGGTGGAGGAGGGTTAGGTTACAATGATCATGATATATGTATATATATATATATATACTCACTAGTAAATTTAGAATATACTAATACACTGAATAGCTAAAGAATTATAAGAGAAAAATGATAACTGATTCTGAATAAAAATGAGTTTGAAAATAACTAACATGTATAGTATACATTGTATACTTTACTTATTTAATTATATTATATTTAACTTATGTTATATTAAGTATATATTTGTGTATAATAATATATTTATATACAATATATATATATATATATATATATATATATATATAATATTGTTTATATATATTTATATATATATATATATATATATATATATAATATTGTTTATATAATAATAATATACATTATATATAAATATTACTATTATATTACTAAAATTATTTATAATTTATTTATTATCGAATTTTTTATAGATTTTTATAAATTTATTATAGAATATAAAAATAAAAATTATTCATACCCATAAAATAAAGTGTTTCAATTATTATAAATTCACTAATTATTCAATTCCAATAGTGATATTTGCATGCATTATCTTTATTTTGTTATAGCTATTCGGGCTTAATCATAATATATATATATATATATATATATATATATATATATATATATATATATATACATTATAATAGTATATAGTATACAGATAATGTAAATAAACATAAAAGAATATAATATATCTATCATTATATAAATTGCATACATTTAAAGGTAAATAATAACAATTAAGAGTTATCAAGTCACATTATCGTTAGAAGATAGTGATACTTATAATATAATAAAGTTTTCATTTGATGTAAAATCATTGTATATATATAATAATAATAATAATATTTATTAGAAAAATTTTAATAATTTTTTTTTTCTTTAGAATTATAATAATATTTATAAAATGTTTTCTTCTAAAGGGCTTCAAGAAAAAATTATATAGATATTATAATTACAATATTAGAAATTATATAGTTACAAAATTATAAAATCAGTCAATTCATTAGTATTAAATTAATATTTAAATAATAAAGATTATTAAAATAAAATATTCTTAATTATTATTTATCATATAAAGGTATATTGTTTTTTTTGTGATACATCAATTTGTTATTAGATATAATAAAGATACTATAGCATTATATCAGTACTACATTCAGTTTAACCTCATTAGATCTAATAAAGATACTATAGCATTATATCAGTACAGTCTAACCTCATTAGTTCTATTGGTTCTGTTTTCACTGGATTTACGATAAGTAACGAGAGGTTTAGAGACCACGGGTTTGTCCGCTTCCCTTTTGACCGGTAGTTCCATCGGTCTCAGAGATAGCCTCGACTTCGCTATAGGTTCGGCGACGGCTGTTTTCTTAGCCACGGGGCTAAACTGCTGCGAGGTGGTAATAGCTGCGGCGGGGGTGGTGGCAGAAGATTTACACCCGACGAGCGAGAATTTGTTGGCGCCGTGAAGCGAGGTTACGCTCGAGCGAACATCAGTCGGCGACTTGGCTCCGGTGGTGCGCTGCGACGAGGCCGGAGGAGGAGGAGTGATACGTTTCGCGTCGCCGAGGGGCGTAGTAGTAGTACTAGTAGTTGGCGAAGCGTCGGGGCGTTGGGTTAGCGATGGGTTGTCGGCTACGAAACTGCTGGTTTTCTTGTGAGCCATCGCCGTCCAATCATCTACCACCGAGGTGTTCACGGGGGCGGGTTTACGCCACACCTTTCTCACCGGTGATGTAGGTTTCATCACAGGTTCTCTCACCTTAGTTGATGAGTCATCGACTGGCTTCGAAGGGACGGGGGCGCTATCGATCGGTTTCGAGGCGGCGAGTTGTTGCGTTTTAGAAGCATCCTTCAACGCGACGTGTTTATAGTCGGTGTGTAGGGAGGGCGAGGATTTATCGAGGCCTCGCTTCGTTAGCGGTTTAGGTTCGGGTAACGAGATGCTGTTGGTCTTGTTGTTATTGGAGACGCTGGATACGGCTCGCTTCACCGTGATTGGCTTAGGTTGTGACTCCATAGGGGCCACCACAGGTACCGTTTGACGGCGGTTTCTATCCACCGGAGACACTTGTCGTAGCTTGATCGCCGAATATAATTCATTGTTGTGCTGAAATAGTAATCATTAATCAATATTAGTAATGGTTTCATATGCAACGATATACAAAATATGTATAACTTAATGATAATTATACATTATAACTTATAATTTAGTTTAACAAATTACTTAGAATATAACATTATTTTATAATAGGAACTATTTTATTAAAATATATAGCCATATTCAAGAAATATGATAAATCAATAGGTCAATTGTTAGTGTAAAATTATACATATTTTGTAATATTCTTGATTATTATTTAATTTTGCATTATTTAACATTGACAATTTGCTATTGAAATTATTTAAAACAATAGTATTAATACCTTTATTTCAAACTAATCGGTATTAAATTTTATTTCAAAAGTTTATTTTTATTTCTGAAGTAAAAATATGTTTTATTAAAAATGTCATCGTCAATTTTCATACGCTCATCTAATGTAGGATATCATTTTTAAGCAAGCAGTTTTATTGTAACGTACCAATGTCCCATCTGTATTGTTATACATGTAAATGCAGATGGGACGTTGGTATGTTACAAACAACGTCCCATCTACTACATGGAAACATAGTATATATTATGGATTCAATAAACAATATCTGTATTCATTACATAAATGCGGGCGTTTCAGATGGAACGTTGGGACGTCGAAAATGTAGTACCGACTAAATTTATATGCAAATGAATACAGATGGGATGTTAGTACCTTGGTATGTTACAAAAAAACGCACCCTAAAACTTGTCAATATGAATAGAATGTTGATTTATGAAGTAGTAAACTTGATAGAAATGTATATGTATGTATATATATATTATTGTTAATCAATTAATATAGATATTGTGTGAAAACCTTATCCGGAGTGAGATTCAGATTCTTAGAAACGAGGGATTCGGAACTTTTCATGAAATCGCGACTATCTTGAGGCTTCATCTTAGAGAAGAAGTCTGCAAACTGATTCTTCTGTTGTTGGTGCACCTTGTTCGGGGGGGGCTGAACGGGCAGTACCTCTGACCCAGTAGGGGACAGCTTTACAGCTTTCTTACCGGGCTCCAGTGGTTTAGGTTGCAGTAATGATAGGGGAGCGGATGATGATGGAGTAGGAGATATCAGCGCTGGAGGTTGAGCAGTAGTGGCTAAGGGTTTAGCTTGCGGAGGGTTCGATAGCGGGAGTGTAGTGGGTATGGGTTTAATTTGGGGCGGTGTCGTAGAGGTTAGAGGTTTAGGTTGGGGTGGTGTAATGGACAAACGTTTAGTTGGGGGAGGGGTCGTTGATATAGGTTTAGTTTGGGGAGGGGTCGTTGATATAAGTTTAGTTTGGCATTTAGTTTGTGGGGTAGTGGTAGAGAGGCGCTTGGTCAGTGTTGGTGAAGTAGTTAAAGGGATAGTTTGTGAAGATGTAATCGGTTTAGTTTGAGGAGGCAGAGAAGTCGGTAGTTTTGGTTGAGTTGTGGGCGTAGGCGAAGTAGGTGTAGTCGTAAGGGAGCTAGTCGGAAGTTTAACTTGTTGAGACGGACCGGAGGCTGTGGGTTTACCTTGTAGGCTGACGGGAGATAAGAGTTTAGGTGGTGGTAGCGTGATGGTAGACTTAACGGGTGCGGGTAAAGAGGCTCGTTGAGGGGGGGAGTGGTTTAGGGTGGTGGTACGGGGGGCGGGGCTAGGAGTATCGGCGTCGTAAGTGTCCACAGTATCGCTAGTGATTTCACTAGTGTTGACCAGTGTGGGTAGAGACATGTGAGGCCATTCACTAGGTGAAGGCGAAGGGTGAAAGGGTCGAGCGGAGTCTAGTCCGTGGATCTTTCTGGATATCTCAGCCTTAGGAACTGCGGTGTTAATGATATGATGTGAAATAATCACCGGTGGATGAGACGGAATATACAGCTGTGTAAGGATGGCGGCGTTTACTGATTGCCTATTTAATCAAAATATTTAAAAGGTAATTATCTCAATAAGTTCTGCTTCTATAATTACCCTGGTATAAAAACCTAAATATGATACTAATAATAATAATATAAAAGTAATATGTAAACTAATGCAGTCATGTAAACTATTTAAAGGTACATTATTTAGCTGTAGATATACAAGCGAATATAGATGTGTTACTATGTGTGTGTGTGAGATGTGTGAGAGGAGCTAGGTTACCCAGTATCGGTCGTTTTGGAAGCGATGGAGGTGTGTCCTTCAGCTTTTCTTGTATCGGCTGAGATGTCCTTGACGTGGAACTTCTATTGCGGCTAAGTCCCTGAGGTAATACATGGCAATAGATTAGCTAATGATATCTAATAACGCAGAGGATAAGGTAGGGCGGGGAAGTTAATGGTGCATAGAAAATATCTGATTATGTGTGTAGATTATGGTATTTATTTATAAATTAACAAATTAATTTAATGAAAATTGAATAATTTATTTTCTAATTATGTTATACCTTCATACATTATATGTAAAATACGGAAAATTAAAAATTTCTAGAATACTTAATTTATATATATCTCAGTATTATTACTATTGTAATATGTCATTATATTGAAACCTCCTAAAAATGTTATCTCTTTTATATATGTACAATTGCCAATTTACATTTTTTATATTTAAATTGTTCTCGAATTACTTTGCATCGAACTGCTTTTATAATATTATCTTTTAGTAATTTAGTAAGTTTCTATTAAAAACAGTTAGAAACATAATACAATGTCATAATAAATGTAATTATTTAAATCAAATATTAATATCATATCTATTGGTTAATGATTATATTGATAAAAACTGCATTATTTTGATAATATAATAGTTTAAATGGCAACATCAGCTTTGTTTACATAGCAACCAAATTACAGATGCGTTATTCACAGATTAGATTTTAAATATCGTTTAATTGTATTATAATTATAAATATAGGTGCGTATTTATTTATTTGTGTGTTATTTATATTATTAGTATTGTTCAAATATTAATATCTACCAATATTTAAATATATTACATTGGTTTTGAAATTATATTCATTTTTTTATTTAGTTATATATACATTTAGTATTTGTTTACATTTTATATTTATCAAAATTAAAATTAACAACAAATATATATTAATCACAAAGATAATGTTAACTTACTGTTTACATATTTAATAACAACAACTACTTTATTTACTCTTTTAATCAATTATTATTATTCATAGATTAGTTATCCTATATTTATATTTAAATAATATATTGTATTAATATCATATTAATCTTTACCAACTGTTTATTATTATTATATTGTATAAATACATTTAGGTATATACATTTTATGTATTTTTATTATTATTTTAAATTATAATTGAAAATGCAATAAAAAGTATATAAAATATAAAAATATAAGTAAATATAAGTAAATATAAAAAGCCATAAAAGATATTTATTGAAATTCCTAGTATTGTTAAATATCATAAAATTAAAACATACATATATATATTGAATTAATACATTTATATATATATATTTAAATTGTATTTATTAAATATACTTATATTGGATATTTTTACTATTGTATTTTTAATATTTAAATACTGCATATTATTTTATTATTATTATTATACTATGTTATTTCTATAATATTTAATTTGTTGTAATATAAAATGTAGTAATATAATTTAATTGCTATATATTTGTATATTTGATATAATAAATACAGTATATAATATACCCAATATAAACCATAGGTACTTCATAATAAATTAGTGTGACATATATTATATAAAAAGCATCTTAAATTTAGAGAAACTCTTATTATTTATTCAATAAATTAATTAAGTAAATATATTTTAACAACATATATATTAGTGATATTTAGAATTTAATTGATATAAATCTTCAAATGGCTCGTCAAAAAAAACAAATGATATCTGTAACAGATGAGCATAATAATGAAATAATAGATCTCAAATCTTAATTGAAAAATTAACTATAAATAATGAAAAATTGACTATAGTTATAGAAAATCAAGAAAAAATAATAAAAAAACTAAATGAAGCAGCTGATAAATCTGATCTTAAAACATTTGCTGAGATCACTAAAACTAACCTCAATAATACACTTCAAAAAAATCTATCAACGATTATAAATAAAACCCTAAATGAAAAAAACTTAAATGAAATAAGAAATAAAACTATTATACTCTATAATGTTAAACAAACAATATATTCTAATTACGAAACAAGAAATTTTGAAGAAAAAAAAATATAACAGAAATTTTAGACCTAGTCAACACAAATTATAATATAAAAAACTATTTTAGATTAGGAAAATACCAAGAAAATTTTAATGTCATCAGGACCTTAAAAATTATTTTAAACTCTGAAATAGAAATTAATAATATAATACAAAATTCAAACAAATTAAAAAACTCCAAATTCAAAAATATAAGCATATCAAAAGAATACAATAAAGTTGAGTTGGAGACTATCAAAAAACTATCTATCGAGGCTAAAAATAAATCAACAATAAATAATAAATATGTAGTACGGCATAGAAATGATACTTTTAAAATAATTGAACTAAAAAAACGAGATGATTAAATATAATATGATACCTAACCAATACAAAACAACACAACAATTTAATAGTATTACAAAAGAATTAATAATAAATAAAAATAATCTGATAATTATACACATAAATATTAGAAGTCTTACTCAAAACCTGGATAAATTAAGAGAATTTATAGATACTTTAATAATCAAACCTCATATTATATGTTTATCTGAAACCTGGTTAAATAGTAATAATGACTTCAATAATAATATAACAAACTACACATATCAAACAAACTATAGACAGAAACAAAATAAATGTAGAGGTGGTGGTGTTTCAATATATGTTATAAAAGATATTCAATATGAACTTATAAAAGACCTTACTTTTAATATAAAAGATTATTTAGAAACACTTACAATAGAAATTAAACTTAAAAAAAATAAAAAAATAATAATTTCATGCCTTTATAATAGCCCTTTCAATAAAACTGCAGATCTTATAAATATGTTATATAGTAAATTTCATAAATATATTTCACACGATTTAATAGGTATGGGTGATTTTAATATCATAACAAATGATCCCAAACCATCTCAATTAAACATTTTAATAAATCAATTAGGACTAACGCCTCAAATTCTTCAAAACACTAGACCACAATTCAATAAAAGTAACACTTCAACTATAGATCAAATTTACACTAATATAAACACAACAAATATTTATAATAGTGGAATACTCTTAGACGACTTGACAGACCACCTCCCAATATATACAATAATTAAAATAAAAACCAAAATACGAAATAACTCAAATGAAATTAAAACAAGGAATATAACTATAAATAATACTAAAAAGACTTGTTAATGCACTGAAAAATACGAATTGGGATTCGGTCCTCGAAGACAATGATGCTGAAAATTCATACAACAATTATCATACCATATATACATCAATAATTAACCAATATATCCCACTACTTACAAATAAAATATCTTCAAATATTCTTTCAAAAAATTGGATAACAAATAAAATAAAGAGACATTAATAAAAAGTATAAACTATATAAAATTTACTTAGATAATAAAAATGAAATCAACTTATATAACTACAAACAATTAAGAAATCAAGTAACCTTACATATTAAAAAAGCTAAGCAATCATATATAGATAGTACAATAAAAAATAGTATATCTACTAAAGAAAATTGGAATTTAATAAATAACCTCATAAATAAACAGAAAATTAAACAATCTCCAAATTATATAATAGATGAATTCGAAAATAAATTCAATAATGATAAACAAATAGCAAATGCATTTAACTCTTATTTTATAAATACAAGTCAATCCATAAATAATCAATTCACCTCTCCCATAAATAACATCAACCCAATTAACATTACACCAATATCTAAATCAATATATCTTCATCCCACATCAATATATGAGATAAATTCTATTATACAAAATAATAAATCAAAGACTTCTCTAGTATAAGTTCTCTAGACACTGATTATCTAAACATGAAATTGATAAAAATTTCAAAAGATTACATTGACCTTCCATTAAGCCATATTTTAAATCTATGTTTATCGTCAGGAACTTTTCCCCTAAAAATGAAACTATCCTCCATTAAACCAATTCATAAAAAAAAAATATCAATATTATATCTAACTATAGACCAATATCAATTTTAAGTCAACTATCGAAAATACTAGAAAAAATAATATATAATAGACTAATACAATTCATACAAAATAATAACATAATAAATACTACTCAATATGGTTTCCTTAAAAAACATAATACCACTCAAGCTACACTAGATATTTACAACCATATAATGGAAAATAAAAAAGAAAATAATGCAATAAATACATTATTTTTAGGTTTAAGTAAAGCCTTTGATACTATTGATCATTCTATTATAATTAGCAAATTAGATAAATATGGAATTAGAGGGATTCCTCTTAAACTGATAAAAAACTATTTACATAATAGAACTCAACTAGTTAAAGTTAACATTACAGAATCTGATATTATAACTAATGATATCGGTGTACCCCAAGGCTCCATACTAGGCCCTTTACTATTCATAATTTATGTCAATGATCTACCATTATATTTAGAAGATAATAATGTAAAATTTACAGTATATGCAGATGATACTGCTATAACTTTTACAGCTGATAATAATATAGAACTAACAAATTTAATTAAAAAAACCTTAATAAAAATAGAAAAATGGTATAAATATAATAAATTAAAACTCAATATTAGTAAAACAGAAATGATAAATTTCAACTCAAATAAATATCCAAACAACATTATTTCATTAAATGATACATTAATAAATAACGTATATAATTATAAATATCTTGGTATAATTCTTGATAGCAAACTTGATTTTAAAAATCATATTATTAAATTAAATAACAAACTCTCCCAAATTCAATTTTTAATCTCAAAATTGAGCAAATTCATTAAAACAAATTCATTGATAATTATATTTAATAGTATTTTCCTACCATACTTAAACTATGGAAATATACTTTGGGGAAATACATTCTCAAATAATACTATAAATACAACAATTATTCAAAAAAAAACCTTAAGAATAATAAATAAAAGAAAATTTCTAGATCATACAAAAGAATTATTCACATCAAATAAAATACTTAGATTAGATAAGCTAACATATTATAATACACTAATATATATGCATAAACAATATTATAATCAATTACCAACAAATTTAACTAAAATACACAACAAAAATAATAATAAATATACTCTACGAACAAATAAAACGTATACTATACCAATTTCAAAATCAACAAGAACAATAAATAGTTTACTGATAAAAGGTCCAAAACTTTGGAACTTACTTCCAACAAATATACAAAATATTAAAAATGAAAATTTGTTCAAGAAAAGAGTAAAAAATATGTTACTCAATGATGAATTATATTATAGATAAATTAAAAAATCCATATCAAATATATATGTATGTATGGATTATTTTTGTCTATCTACTGTATTTTATTTATTTATTATTATCTTTTATGTAAATACGAAATATGTAGCTAACTATTATAATTAAACAATCACTGTTCCTGTCCCATGTATGAATAAATCACTGGCAACAACCCGAAAAGATCCAGGTCTTATTTTGAAGCCATTTTGAAACGAAGAAAGAAACGAAAAAGAATAATAAATGAAAAAAGAAAGAACGACATTAATTAATCCAATAAAATATATCTATCTAAATGTATATTATAAAATATAAAATGTTATATAACTGTTAAAAATAAATTATTAAATTTTAAAGTCGACAAATTATTAAAAATTAGTGTATTATATGTTTTAATATATACAAAATTTATACTAAAATATAATAAAATAGATATACTACATTATATAATATTATTAAAATTAAATTTAAAATAAACATATTTAAAAAAAAATACTTCAGTGTATAAATACAAAATTATTACAGTTAAATAAGTATATCTAATAAAATAAATGTGCAGGTTAAGATTGTTATCCTAATACGATACCCCCATGTATTAATGGACTCGCCCATGTAAATAATGGACTTGTCCAACCGATTCGTCCCACCGCTGAATGCACATGCCTGTCATATGTGTATAAATATCGAGCCATGTATCATTCACATTGTATTACGTTATATCTAATAAACATACTAAAGCCTTCGCTGTCTTTACCATATTTCTCTTACACAACATAACAAATATCATATATTAAACATTCAGATTTAATAAAGAAAATATATAAGTTGATAGATAATAGATTTATAATTTAAATTAAAGTTTATTTATAATAATATGGAGTTAAAATAAGATATAAATGGTAGCGAATATTTAAAATTAAAGTAGGGGTATAAGATAGGGGTATAGGGAATATTAAAACTAGACATAGACAGGGTGTAATGGCTGCTAGCTAACCTTATTATAGGTGGTAGTAGGCCTACGACACTGGGGTCTAACACTGATACGCTGGAGGGCTGCTGAGTTATCTAGGGGCGAGTGGCTTGCTCCAAACAGTTCATCCAGGCCTAGTGGTAGTGCGGGGGGTATAGTGTTGGGGGGGGTATAGTGCGAGGGTATAGTGTGGGGTATAGTGGTACATCTAAACCATTAGGTTGGGAAGTGATGTCCACAGTTATGATGATGTATACAATAGTAAACGTTATACAAAGAGTTAATGTTAAAGTGATGCTGTAGAGCTGAGAGGTTACCACGAGTGGGTGGATAGTAATGAGCTAAGCAGAGTTAACCAGTGAAGATTGATACAAGGGGGGGGGGGTTAGGTGCGCTGGAACGATTTTGTATGTAGGGGGGCCAACAAATCAAAATAAATTCTGTGGTAAAAGTAGGGGGGTCCAATACCAATACATAGGAGGTCCCCTTAGATTTTAAAGTGGGGGGGACATTACCCACGCCCACCATATCAAGCTAACATGATATAATGAAGATTTGTATGTAGAGCAGTGGCTAGAGTGGGCATATTTAATTAATTGTAATCGAATATTTCTATACGTAATGCCTATATCATTAACGGTGGATATATTAAAAAGAAATGCTTTAAATACTCTACAATCACTACTCTATCATGGAATGTACTAGAATGTTCTAGAAAGAAATGATTACCTTTATCTTCTGACATGTTTTGAGTAGATTTATTCTGTAGGTGGGTTGTAATAGTATTAGTAGTAGTAGTGTACATGGTATCAGTAGTGATGGTATTACAAATTACAATGAAATATTAATGACACAAATAGAAAATAAGATATTATTATGATGCCAGTGAAATGTTTCCTACTTAAATATTAAAGAGTATTTAAACCAATATTGAAATATGAATATAGACAATATATGTATATATATAGATGTATATTTGTGATATGTGAAGGAATGTGATAATTATGCAATCAGTACTGCTGTTGCAGCAGATGTATTGATACCTACATATTGATCATTGGCTATTGATCATTCACAAATATGTCAATATTATAATCAACATAGTTACTGTAGTCATTTAACTGCTACTACTACTACTACTACTACTACTACTACTACTACTACTACTACTACTACTACTACTACTACTACTACTACTACTACTACTGCTACTGCTACTACTACTGCTACTACTACTACTGTACACATTTCACATGAATACACATTCATACAAATTAGCATACACACACACACACACACACACACACACATACATATACACATACATATACACATATTTATATAGGTATAAAGAATGTAAAACAAATGCACATAGTAGTATTCATACAAATTACTCAGAGAGATTTATTTACATATATAAAAAATGCATGATAAAAAAAAGATTCAAATATGATAAGACAAACTTGACTGATTCTATACCCAGATCTACTATACATATGCATATGCTACACCAACTACCTATGATTTCGATGAGGTATATTGTATACCCAACTATGTAATGTCCACACGGGAAATCCTAGGTAAAACTGTGATGTGGCTTAATGGGGAAACAATCACATATAACAATAACAATAGATATATCAACAATAACATGATATACACATGATAATAGTGCTTCACGTGATAAGGTTACTCAATAATAATGCTTTTTATATAAAATAATATAATTTCACTGATCTAAATATAGGATTACTTTATTATTATATAATAATCACAAATATATATATATATATATATATATATATATATATATATATAATGTATAAAGAATGATTATACAATATGTTACATACAATATTATATGATGTAATATAAAATATAATTTTTGAATACATATTTCATATAAAGTATATTATAATAATAAACACCATAATATTATACAAATAATAATACACAAACACGCATGTATACATATATACATACATATATACACACATATATAACTGTAATATACAATCCTGATCAACAAATGAGTCTTTTAATACTTGTCATTAAATGATTTGTTTATATGACATTTATTATAAACTTAAGGATATAGATAACATTAATCAGAAAAATGATACTTTATAGCATACACAGTGCAGTGTGTACACATACACATAAAGTGTGTATTACAAACATATACATACATAAATATATACACACACACACACACATATATATATATATATAAAACAATGTAATATTTATAATTTAGAGTGAATAAATGTAGAATAAATTTGAAATGTCACTGTGAATTGTTGTAAAATTAAGTGGTTTACATATGAGATAATATATATGTGTGTGTATGCGTGTGTGGGTGTATGTGTGTGTGTGTGTGTGTAATGCAGTCGCACATCTGTACACACATACACACACACGCACTGGTACTGTGCGATCTCTCTATACGCTAGCTAGTTATGGGTGCATGGTAAACAATACTATATGATAATTAAAGTATGTCCTTACGTAATAGAGGCGTCGCTCGATACGTCCTATTACGTCATAATAGCGTTGACGAGAGAGCGCGAGAATTACCGAGATCTAGCGATAAAGAGCGAGAGACAGCGAGATACTCAGAAATTGGATTCGTAATAGTAAAATAATGCACAAAACATGTTGTATATACACATACACACACACGCACACACACACGCACACACGAGCGCGCGCATGTCTTACGTAATACGAGAGCTTCTAAGTGACGTAACTGATGACTGCCACACATGCGTAATGGAACTACTGCACACACACACACACACACACACACGCACCCACATGATGAGGACAGCTAAGGGATATATAAAAATGTGTGTTTGAGTGTGTAAGGGACAATAGTGACCCATATATATATATACAGCAGTAGTAGTAGCAGTAGCAGTGCAGCAGTGTAGGTAGGTAGGTAGGTAGGTAGGTAGGTAGGTAGGTAGGTTGTAATGGTACAGCAGTGTAATTAGCATATGCAGTTCGGAATATAATTTACTAATTTAAACGAAGTCTTGTCATAAGTGCACTCTACTCTAGGTGTGTGCGTGTGTGTAGGTGTGCGTGTGTAGCTGTGAGTGTGCTTATGTAGGTGTGCGTGTGCGCGTGTGTAGGTGTGTGAGTGTGAGTGTGCTTATGTAGGTGTGCGTGTGCGCGTGTGTAGATGTGTGAGTGTGTGTGTGCGTATGTAGGTGTGTGTGTAGGTGTGCGGGTGCGTATGTAGATGTAGGTGGGTGTGTACATATCTATAGTATAGTTCCCTTATAAACGATCACACACACACCTACACACACACACACACGCAGTTGACTTATATCATTACACCCTACACACATTACCAAGTCTACAGATACAAGAGTCAGTCAGTCACTAAACCTGTTCATTTGTCACATCGGAATAACCAGCTCGCAACGTTTACTAGTGACGCGTGTAGTACTAGCACTAGTATTAGGGGTAGTAGGGGTAGAGGGGTAGAGGGGGTGCTGTTGTACATGATGACGGTGGTAGTGGTCTATTACCTCCTTATAAGGTAGTGTCAACCTCTACTCGGTTAAAACAATACCGGTGATTACGCAATATACATGATAACTACACACATACGCACGCACGCACGTATATGACGTAGTGTATACGTATATATTACATAATACCCAGCGTGGCAGCTCGATGGCGTGTGTTCCTGGTAGACACGCCCACCCGGATGACGTCACCGTATAATACCAAATATGGAATTATAGAAATATGATTTGCTAGCGAATACACACTACACTACGGCTGGCTATGGCTATGTGTTATAATGAGTCTAGCTATAATACGCTATATAGGACAGCGAAAGCAGAGAACAATATACATGTATGTTGTTCAATATATTGATATAGATTAGTATGACTATATGTATTAGGGCATTAGCTGCCTATGTGGCTCAGTTGGTTAAGGCACTCGGGTAATAGGACATGGTTTGAAGCACTATCCTGAACATACAATATGTCTTACAATAATATTTAGAAGTGATACTATATAATTATGTATAAAAATAATCTAAAAACCATGACCATTGTCTTAATAATAGAGTGGTTTCAAAGAACATCAGAGTAATTTGGTTAAAATACATTATCTAAGTTCCTTGATGGGATCAAAAAAAAATATAAATACAAATAATAATAATAAATACTAATTGATTACTATTATAAGAACCCATTAATATATATATTATATATTACATAAAGGAAGATAAATTCTCACAAATATAATGTGGAATTGAATAGCTACAGATATTAAACAGTGATGTCCTGTTACAATACAATAGATATAACAAACACACAAACAATCATCACACACACACACCTGGGAGATGGTGTGATATGCATTAGTGTATAGCACACACATAGTAGAGGTGTGATGGAGGTGTGATGGAGGTGTGATGGAGGTGTGATGTGATTGGTTAATACAGGGATAGTGGTACAAGTACACACATAAATCACATGTATACTGCTGTTGCTGCTGACACTATTGATGATGATGGTGGTGGTGGTGATGATAATGAGAGGCTGGCAGTGGTAAAACATGACAGTTTCAGAGGATATAGTAGTAGTAGTAGTGGTGGAGGTATGGTAATGATGGTTTTGAATACACACTTGTACATATATGTATACATACACATGCATTCATTCACACACACACACACATACACAAATATATATATATATGAGATAGTTTAAATGTATCAAAGACATTAGATTATAAAAATGTAATCAATAACAACATATAATGTTGTTGTATGGACATAAACATCACTATGACACACACACACACACACACACACACAAACACACACACACACACACACACACACACACACACACACACACACACACACACACACACACACTGATATTGTGTATGTATATTACAAACCATATCTTCATCAGTGACTTGTAGTCTATTTCTGAGTTCATTCTGTTCAGTGATTGCACGGTTATATTCAGTGATTACCATGGCAATAATAGTTATAGATATTAGTGTTTATAGCTAAACCAGTAAATGTTGATTTCACTTATAAAAGTGTTATTTTACATTCAAATAATAGTTTCCAGAGTATACAAATATCTATAAATTAATATATAATTGATATTAAGAGGGTTTATGGTGAATTAACAAATACGTGTTGCCAGCATAATGATGTATAGTAGAAGCAGGGTGTTTCTGTGACCTAGAATACTCGAAGGTGATTGGAGCAGGCTTATATAACTAGGCATTAAACATCGACTGATTGCTATTGAATACAATTAGAGTACAAACCAGTCTATGCATTATTAAATAGATTATACAAATGACTGCCCTCTAGAGTCGAACACATGCATGTGTGCAGGCAGGCTATATATAGATGTACATATTTAGAGATTTGATAACGATTGTAAATATATGTACAATCTAGTTCATATATATATATATTAAAATAACATATGCATAATATTAAATAAATTAAATACATAAAATAAATATATATTATTAATATTATATATATTATATATATATATATAAAAAATAAAATAAATCTAATAAAATACTAGCTATATATATATATATATATATATATAGATAACACACATTACGTAATGTTATTGTTGTAGATGCTAACTTCCGCTTCGTCGAAAGAACTAGCGGCTTCGAAGGTCTGCTGTTGTTGGTTAGGCCGGTCAGGACAGGACATAGGATACACGCTGTCCGCTGATTGGCTGAGCTCGCTCCTCGGTCTCTCCGTTCTATTTATAGATTTAAAGAAGTGTGTCACAGGATATACGTAATATAACAATGTGTATACAATGTATAATATACACTCTGTATATATATATAATTAATGTATAAAATAAGATAATGATTTACTTTTATTAAACATATTTATAATGAATTATTCAGAGTACATATTCTGTATTATAATAATATAATATAAAGTTGATGTGTATGTATGTTGACCGATATACATAGCATTAGTGGTGTATGTATGCGTGTTTATGGGTATGTGTGTAGGTGTGTGTGTGGGTATGTATGTGGGTGTGTGTGTGGACATATGTTAGGGTATGTGTATGTATATAAGCACATCAGTATAGTTGCAGTTAGTCACACACATATAAAGTATAATAGATCATCAGTGATACATTCTTATTAGCAATAGTATGTATACACACATGCACAAACACACACACATGTACACACCCATACACACAAACACACACACACACACACACACATGCAAACATCTAAGTGAAGCTGGCCGTACAAGAGGGAATCGCCCTGCCCTGCAATGCGTTTAGCACATGTATATAACAATAGCAATAGCAGCAGGGCAGCAGCTAATATATCATGTCCTAGATGAGTAGTGATAACAACATAACATAGACGTAATCATAAACACTGTGCTAATGAAATTACTGATTTGTAATCGAGCAACATAGGTAAATATTATTAATATTGGTGGTAGTGGTAGTAGTAGTAGTGGTAGATGTTAATGCAAAGTGAACTAGATTCAGCACTACAATAGAATAACACATATATCAACATTATGTATTATATACAATAGAAGACATACATCAATACATCAATAGTATACTATATATACATATAAACAAACAAACAATAACTGCCTACTACATTGTGTATGGGTATTAAGGGTAGGTATTAAGGGTAGGTATTAAGGGTAGGTATTAAGGGTAGTTAATACTACATGTATCAGGTGTCTATGATTATAGTACTATAGTAGTATAGTACTATAGTAGTATAGGTATACTGTATGTAGATTATAGTCAATGGGGGCCTGCATTATATACATAGGTGTGTATAATGTACAATGTATAATGTATAATGTACACTGTATAATGTACACTGCACACTGTACAATGTACAATGTATAATGTACAATGTATAATATATAATGTACCCTGTATAATGTACAATGTACAGTGTATAATGTAAGAGATAAAGATAATGATATATGTTTAAAACATACTAAAGATGTGTATTCAATGTAGAGAGAGATCTGTATGTGTGTTGATATTTTTTTTACATGTTGGATATATTTTAGAATAATTCAAAAATTGTAATCTAAATAAGATAAATAATTGACTTAATAAATTACTTTTGTAATACTGAAGATATGAATCAAATCCATATAATGTACACAACAAACTTGAGTATTACAGATGGTAGAAATGACATAATAAAGTTCTGAATGTATCATATTACAAGTAAATAGTTACATTTTAACTTATATTGCAAGCTATACTATTTACACTAGGAATCTAAATGATAATATCTATGCAAAAAGAAAACATATATATATATATATATATATATATATATTTATTATAATTGTTCATATTTACCAACTTATTTTATAATAATACCTATACATAATATTGTTCATATATATTACATATATGATGATCCTGATAATACATTTATATACAAATACAAATTGTAGATCTCTATGTGACAACATTTTTATATTGCTTTTTTCTCCTTGGAATATATACACATATATATATTGTTGTATATAATGTATTCAATATAATAGAGTAGATAAGAAGTATATCATATCAAATATAAAAACACATTGTATGAAAGAAGATGACAATTATATAGAAATTGTATAATTATCATATAAAGAATAATGTATGTATGTATTCATGAATATTCATTGGTTGCTTGCATGCATTGCATTGTAGGCTTGTATTCATATACTAGTTGAAGGTGTGAGTACCAGGTAGGTAGTGCTAGATTTAATCATATTTAAAAAAATGGTGTTTATACATAATTTGTAACATGTTTATATAATGATCTATATTACAATACTTGTACATGTACAATCATGTACATGTATTAATTAAACTTAAATAGTGATAATAGTTAATAGTGTTACTATGATAAAGGAAATTCAAGGATCCCTTGCATATACACTATCAGGCTGAACCTAAGTTAACTAGCTTGCAACACTTGTAAGAGGCTGGAGTACAACTAGTGGGTAGATATAATCAAGTAAAACAATACCTTTCTATATGTAATTGTGTATTATTATGTATTTCTATATGAGCATAGTATGTATTGTTTTAATAGTAAAGTAGTAGTAGTAGTAGTAGTAGTAGTAGTAGTAGTAGTAGTAGTAGTAGTAGTAGTAGTAGTAGTAGTAGTAGTAGTAGTAGTAGTAGTAGTAGTAGTAGTAGTAGTAGTAGTAGTAGTAGTAGTAGTAGTAGTAGTAGTAGTAGTAGTAGTAGTAGTAGTAGTAGTAGTAGTAGTAGTAGTAGTAGTAGTAGTAGTAGTAGTAGTAGTAGTAGTAGTAGTAGTAGTAGTAGTAGTAGTAGTAGTAGTAGTAGTAGTAGTAGTAGTAGTAGTAGTAGTAGTAGTAGTAGTAGTAGTAGCAGTAGTAGTAGTAGTAGTAGTAGTAGTAGTAGTAGTAGTATACTTCTAATACATTGCAGACATACATATATGCCCTGTATACCATACAGTGCATAGTTATCATTGCATCACACACACACACACACACAAAGGCATGATCTTCAGGAGACTAGATAGTCACTACAGTATACACACATACACACAGTGGTAATGATGTATAATGAGAGTGATTAGCAGATAGCACAGCATAGTGTATATAGCATAGTATAGTATTGTATATAACATGTATAGCATATAGGGTATATTATACAGTCTAGCATAGTTATAACATACAGTATATATCATATCACAGCATACAGAATATTACAGCATATAGAATATCACAGCATACATAATATCTGAGCATATAGCATATCACAGTATATAGAATATCACAGCATATAGCATATCTTACAACAGTATCACTGGTAATAACACTGGTGGTAGTAATGCACAGTAATACACCTTGTATATTAGTGTGTAGCTATTATAAGAACACATAACAACAGTTAGATAATAGGTTTAGTGAGTGCAATAAACTAAAAACCCTAAAGATTATAAATCACTAAACTAGATTATAAATCACTGAATCAGAGTAACTGGCTTCAAATAACTGTACCGACTGGGGCTATAGAAGCAACTCTAGAAGAGTTCATATAAACACAACCACACCCACACCCACAACCACACCCACACACACCCACACCCACACACACACTAGTACACATACCCACACACATAACTATACAACATGTTGACACTACATATCTAATGAAATAGGCCTACTATAGGGTGCATTACTTTAAAGACATATGTTCATCATCATCAACATCAACATCAACATCATGTATTCTTATCATTAGCTGACCCCAGAGTGCCTACTGCCACCATGAATCACCCCTATTGTTACCTATCTCCTGTATGACTCATATATGTAAACAGATGCTGTGGTCAAGTTGATCATAGTGGTCAAGCAAGACCACACCCACCCACAAACTCATGCATGACTCACAGCTAGTAGGAGGGGGGGCCTATATAGCTGTTCAGTACTACAACAACTAGATACACAGTAAAGACAGAGGGAACAATACAACCCACATCATTATGTGGGTATGTTGGCTGAGAGAATGCCTATTCAGTGCTACATATAATATACATCTAATACATCTAATGGATGGAATGAGGATGATTATAACATGTGTATTACCTCATAGTGATACATAGCCTTCCCTAAAGCTTACTAACTTCCCACACACATATATATGCCCAGGTACTGTCTTGGAGCTCATGGTAAATATGATATGTACAACGTCTCACCAAGGTAGCACAACATGAAGAGGTAAAGGGAATCATTACAAGTAGCTATATGCTATGTATATTGCTATGACTGCTCCCCCCTCTACAAACATCTAGAATATTGTGTATATATGAAGTATACGAAAAACATTGCAGCATACGAATGTTATTATTCTATATATAAGCCGGTATTTATTATTTCAAATATTATACATAAATATTAGTATTATAAGTTATGTATATGGTATGAAATCATTTATAAACAGCATAATATTTGTCATGGTAACCTAAACAAATAATAATGCCTAGTTTTAGTGTTGTTGTTTACATTGTAGTTATATTTCACATTAAACAAAGGATAGTCTCTACTATTGTCTGAACCTATTCATTTGCCATATTATATCATTTATGGAATATGATTTGTGTAGAATACAGCTGAATATATGCACACACACACACACATATACACACACACACACATACACACATACACACACACACACATACACACACACACACACACATAATTATACAACAAAAACAACAAATACATACTTCTAAAAACAAGATATAGAGATATATAAATCTATACAGGCATATATACAGGCACACATATACATACACAAACACATATATAATATATTACAGGTGTTATGATTAGAATAATGAGTTAACTACAGCTGGAATAAGCACCAGACCATAACATAAACATTCAACTTTGCTATTGACCATGGTATTAACAACTTACAAATCAGCATCCATAGCATTAAGCCTCAGATACATACAGTACACATAGAAGGACATACTTGTTTAAAATATCAACTATAGCTTATAAATAAGCAAGGACATCAATGGTATACATACAGTAGACATATAAGGACATGATGTATGTAATGATATAGAGATAGACTACAGTGTTCCTAAGGTTAATAATCAGTGGTAATGTTGCTTATATTTAGTTCCCTGAGCTATCAATAGGGGATATCAGACTAATCATTAGCCTTCCCTTCCACTATAAAAAGTGTATAAGAGACTGTTTAAGAGAGTGATATACTACAATGTTGCATCATTACTAATGATTCATTAGTAATGAATCATTACCCATTCTACCAATGTTAATGCCTACATACTGTATACTATATTAACATTATACATGTAGTACCTAGTTTATTAATCCGCACTCACCTATGACTTGAGTCGCATCTAAATTTAAACTAGTTCATGCATTGTAAATACTATTCTATATTTTTTAATGCAATAAACTTAATATTTATTACTATTTTGATATCATTCAATATCTTTGTTTGAACAAATTAATAAATGAATTTAAATGTATTAATATGATTCCTAAATAAATAATAATCATTATCACATAGTAGCAGTAGTAGTAGTAGCAGTAGCGGTGGTAGTGGTAGTGGTGGTAGTGGTAGTGGTAGTGGCAGTGGCAGCAGCAGTAGTAGTAGTAGTATTAGTAGTAGTAGTATTAAATATTACCTGTAGGGTGTATTAAGTACAGGCTAATCTTTCGCAATGTTTACATAGGGACAAATGGGTCTACTTAAATGATGATAACACCAATTGTTGATTGAGCAAGGAATGTCTACATATTGTGTTACATGGTAGATTACATGCATATCTATCTAAGAATGTACATCATGTAACATTGGAGTGAGATAACCGGAATGAAATATAAGACAATGTAAAGTGAACTTAGAATTCGTTTATAAAGTTAAGTATTTCGGATATCATTTGTAAGTTGTATATTTGTTGATAATTTGAAAGAACTAATACTTCAAGTTTATTAACTATTAGTATAGCACTATGGATATCATTATGAAAGATGCCTGATTATAATGATTCGTGCATAATATCCGATATATAGTTAATTGGTTTAGAAACAAGGGTATGGAAGAGTTGAGGGGGAGAGGAACATTTGGATACATTAATTAGCTTTAGATAAGTAATTTGTGTAGATGGAATACAAGCGAAAATGGAGCGGTTGTGTATGGAGTTATGTAGGAGGTATGGAGTTATGTAAGAGGTGTATGTATGGAGTTATGTAGGAGGTATATGTATGGAGTTATGTAAGAGGTGTGTGTATGGAGTTATGTAGGAGGTATGGAGTTATGTAAGAGGTGTATGTATGGAGTTATGTAGGAGGTGTATTTAAAGTTTCATGAGATGTATGTTGCTTGCAAACAATATTCATAATATCTGATTTGAATAATTCATCAAATTTGATAGAGTATGGTTCAGGAGGGTTGTATTTCAATGTTTTCATGATTAGTAGAGGGGATAAAATTAGTATAATATTTTGTTGTGGATTTAATAAGAGAAAGATATGATTAACATTTAAGAATAAATGTGCTATATATATATTGATCTTATGAATTATTTTTCTAGTTTTTTCAAAAGTATAAGAGTATTTAGTGAATGATAGTTCATTATTAATGGATAATAGTTCGTTATTAGTGAGGATAGTTCAGATAGTTAATTACTATAACAAGTGTAATGAAGTTTATTATAATCTATTTACAATATAATGGAGTGTTTATTATATAGATATGATATTAGATGATCAATAGATGATATATTATTGATAAAAAGGTGACACTATTTTCAAAAGAATTAATATCAAAGATTATAGAATCATGTTGTTACGAATAGGTGGCTTGGTATATTAAATAAAAGTAGATAATGATCAGATAGGAGATGGGAGAGATCGAGAGGTTGATAATAAGTTGACTATGGTTGTGAGATATGATTTGATAAAGTATAATAACAAAGGTATGGGTTGAATTAGTGATGTTTTGATATATATTAGTTGATTTTATAATATTGTTTTAGTCTGATCGAATTAGAGTCATATTTGTTGATTGGGATGTTAAGGTACTGATAGAAATGTTAAAAGGAGTGGAGTTAGTGATGAGAAGTTGAAATTCATAAAGGATAGAGAGGAATGTTGTGAAGTTAGTCATTAAATTAGGATGGAATAGGAAGGTGCTGAAGATTGTGCGAGTGAAAGGTAGTTTTCCGAGTGTCAGAGGTTGGTTACATTGGATACATTGGTTACATTGGATACATTGGATACATTTGATACATCTGATACATTAGATACATCGGATACATTGGTTACATTGTTAAAGATATTAACATAAGATCAGATTTGAAAAGTATAATAATACCTCCATCATGTAATATATCGAAGAGAATATCTTATTTGAATGATACAACTATAGGGTGAAATTTATTTCTAATATAGTGATTTATAAGAGCAACTATAAGCTATAGAAAGGAATTGTTGTGTGCACATGAGTCAACCTAGATGTACATATTGAAGTAGAGGTGGAGGTGAATGGTGTTGGAGATATTGTAATGGAGGCAGATTATAGTGGTGGATATACTAGTAGTAGCGGTGGTGGTGGCAGTAGTAATTGTAGTGTCAGTTGAATTAGTAATAGTAGTAGTAGTGGTGACAGTGGAAATGTTAGTAGTAGTAATATAGTAGTTGTACTAAATACATGCACATGAATATATGTACGGAAGATACAATACATATATATATGATAGTCAAATCTAAACATAAATTATAAGTATTACACGTTCCATTTGGGGATATCACCAATCGAGCGATGAATCGACCAATCGAATGGCTACAAACTAGGTCGAGGGGGTGAACCGACCAATCGAATGGCTACAAACTAGGTCGAGGTGGTGAACCGACCAATGAGAGCAGTCTAACCTCGAGTATTCGTCGGAGAGCACGTTGCCGGTGGATTTACATTTGCGCGGGGGTTCCTCGCCAGGGGGACTACTAGCTCTAGTCCTCGACGCCGAACTGCCAAAGATCTTACGCCGTATGGCGGAGAATCCATCTCGAATACGGTGCTTCTTCTTGGCGCCAGTCTCTGGTGGAATAAACGACAACGACGACGTTAGAATAGGATGGCGGAAGGTATGCATTTTGTAGCAGTAAAGTTGGTCAGATAAATAGTGGAGAGACAGTAGACATACATCGATTGTATACAACGGTAGTCTGTCTTTCCGTGCTACGATAATCATACCCTTAGTTAGGACATATAATGCTTAGAAAAGGTTCGTAATTTAATAGGTAGATTGATTACGAATGTTAAACGTACATGTTTCTAGGTAAATATTGATGTGTGTACGCAATGATCGTACTACTCCCTCACTGACTCGCCTCAGTCTTCTCATTAGAGTGTGTACACGGGACTAAGCTAAACACAGTAATGTGCGCAGATATCCATGGTTGTAGATTACGTTGTTATGCAATAGACTATACGCGGTTAGGGGCGCTGGAACGATGGTGCGTATGTAGGGGGGACCAACCAATCAAGATAATGTTGTGGTAAAAGTGGGGGGGGGGGCCAATACATAGGAGGTCCCCTAGATTTTAAAGTGGGGGGACATATCCCCACCCCTGTCCCCCATGTTGCGGCGCCCCTACACGCGGTATTTTGAAATGTAAATGGCAATTGTAAAATTTACGACGTAAATACATATGAGAAGTAAAAATGCTGAGAATTTCCGAGGCGTAGAGTCGAACAGTATGAACCGTACAAGTATGTATATTATATGTGTTTGTATGTGTGTGTTTAATATCTATTATATAAGTATGTAGTATATATGATGTATGTATGTCTGTATGCATTATTGTACTGCGTATTACATATGTGTAGAGTGCATGTCATAGAGGCGAGGGTTTCAAATGTAATCTATCATACACTAATATAAAGTGTTTGCTCTGAAGGATTATACTTACGATACGATATTCGGTAGCGATGGCTAGAAGTAGTATGACGTATACGTATGTATATCAATTGTTTATGTATTTTGTCTAAGAATTGGGCATTGTGTAATTTATTGTTATTTGTATAATTAAAAAAGGCTATATATCTTAAATCTATGACTCATAACAGGTAATTAAACTATAAACAATTACAATTACTATTATGAAATTATCAACCAAGTAGTTGATAGAATTTTCATATTACTAAGTAAATGAATTTGATAGCAATTAATATTGTTATAATACAAATTATATTTGGTGATATATCTAATAATAATTATATTATTTCTAAGTTTTATAATGACTCATTAATATGTGTGAGATCATTAAAAGTAAGCTTTATTAAAGAGATTTGAGAGTATTGGATCATTATTCTGTATTTACAATATATACTATTCAAAACTACATATAGTAATCATAAATAAGTACTCCAATAAACAACTTGATAATAAACTAATAAATTCTATTTGTTTAGGATTCCAAGATTTAAGCAACAATAACAATGAGTGACAATATAATGATGGCTATCTATTTAGTATATATATATATATATATATATATTCTATTGTATGAAAATGGTAATCTTTACTCATTAAATACATGTAAACAAAATAATTATATAAGAATATAAATTGAGTATTAATAATTTGTTATATCAACGAATAAATAATATTATTGTAACTTTATCATTTGTTATCTTTTTGTTATCAGTAACTTTATATTTCATGAATGATTAATAAACGATAACTTGTTATATTATGTATTAAATGTCTATTACTAAATGATTAGAAAAGTAAATACTTTGATTTATAATGTCGCATAGTTTAGATAAACATTACTTAAGAAAGTATTTGAAGAAAGCTGAACGTCCTCATTGAATCAGGTTATGGTAATAAGTAGTCATTGCGAATACTATTACTAGACTGGCAAAGTTACATGTTAAGTAGTTGCAGTATCAGCGATGATGACTATCAGTGTATGAGGTTTACGCAGTAATACGAGTGTATTAACATAGGGAGGGAGGTTATAGTTCATATGAATGATTCTCTCATCTCGCACCGCAGATAAAGTGAATGTATAATGTTTAGGTTTATGTTTATTTGATTTATAGATTTTCACAATTATATGTCCCATGTATTTTTTTAAATAATTATACTTATTATTAATTATATATATATATACATATACTCTACAATATAATATTGATTCCAAATAATATACTTATAAATATTAAAAAATATATAAATATATTTATACAAAATTACATTTATCTATTTTAAAATTGTATATATATATATATTTATATATATATATATACAATCTAATACTCTATTATAATTCGAAGAAGATAATTTACTAGGTAATTAATTAAATGTAGGTTTCAATAAAATATAAATATGTAATCAATAGTCTGAGGGATAATAGGGAGAGCTAGAGTGTTTACCTTATTATAATATAGGTGTAGTGTTTGTTATACGAAATGATCGACTAACTAAATTGTATTCTAATATCTAAAGAACTAGGTTCAGTAGCAGATAACCATAGGTAAGCATGTTACGCATGAGATGGATATGATATATGCGTATTATATACTGCATACAATCATAGGCTTCTGAAGGTGGATACTCATGTCCTATGTGCTTTACTGTAATGCCTGGAACGTACATGTATATCGGCAATATATATATATAGGTCGGTATTGTATTCTTTATATGTATAGAATATACAGAATTCTATATATAGAATATATTATAGGGTTCTCACTTAGATACCATTTTCCGTTCGCCGATTTTGTTCTCCGAACCGATGGAGGAAACTACTAGATCTATATTTTGACGGATGGACAATTAAAATAGAAATGGACTATTCTCGATGGACGGCAACAATACATCTACGGTTGAAAATTAATAACTTTTGTGTAATAATAGTTGCCCGTATATTATTTAGTTTTTAATATTTATATGATACAATATATAAAATCAACTGTATTGATATGCGATGGTATATATATATCCATCAATTTCATCCGTAAAACCGATGGACTGTAAATCAAACATGTTATTGATGTAAGAACCTATTAAGGGGGTATCCCACTACAAGTATTTCCGGCAACTTGCCACAAATATTGAAACTTTAAACCTTTAAATCAATTTTCTATCAAGTTGTAATTGGATACCTATAAAGTTACTGTATTTCAGGCAAGTTGACGGAAAGTTAGGGGGTATCCCATTAAAATTGTGGTTAACTTGATAAAAAACCGTTTTAAAGTTACAATATTTCTGGCAAGTTGCCCCTTTAGAGGTTAAGCCAACTTGTCAAAAAAAAGTATATTTTCATGAAAATAGCATTCAACTTACTGTTAGATGTGTAGTTTATATAAAAAATAAGTTAATATAAATAAAATGTAGCACTATTAGAATACATATACAAATTTGTACTATCAATAATTATAGAAATATACAACTCACTTATTTATCTTTATACGCAGAATATTGTAATTGGTATTAATTCCGTGTTCATCAAAAGTTATATGGAAAATAGCTATATTGCATTATTTCATAATAATCATAACAGTGATTATTTCAATAATTCCTATATTTGTTATAATTTCCTATATTTGTTATAATTTCATATTAATATTTTAACATACGATAATATCATGCTTCAATAATAAATTTTATGATTTGATTTCATCATTTTAAATAAATTATAAATATTATTAAATAATATATACATATTCATTCAAAGTATTAAATAAATACATTAAACTATTATTGGGTTTGGATATATATGTATAAATTGGCATTAGAACCAACAAATACAGCTCGATATCGGTCAGATTTATATAGGTACACATCTGCTGATTCAAATTATTAGTTTTAAAACATTTAATTTCGGGTAAGTCAAAGATTAGATAGGTATTAATAGATTGGTAATAATAAATTGGTAAATATATTGTATCTTTTATCTAGGACACTAGGATGTTCCTTATAATGATAAATGGCTAGTTAATAAATCAATACTAGAATTGTATATAATTTAAACATATTATATATATAAAATCTAATTATATAACAATGACCATGTGATCATTATTTTAATAGAAGTAAATAATATCATGTTAAATTGCCAGATTTTTAGAATTTCGGTCTGTATTTCATGACGATAATGGCTTGTCTATCGGGCCGATATTTAGCTGTATTTGTTGTTTCTAACGCAGATTTATACATATTTATCCAAACTACAAGACTAGTTTAATGTGTTTATGGGATAATCTATATTTATTCTCAGCTATTATAATTAATAAATTAAATAATATACCAGTATAGACTATAATTTATAGTAAATAAATAATTAATATATATATATATATATATATTGTAAATAAATATAATTAAATATATACCAAATCTAATGACTTATTATCTTACAAAATACACAAAGAACATTCGTTTCCAATTGCTTAACAATTAATTATAAATACGTATCGTATATAGATAATATTTATAATTAATCGGGGGCGGTTAGCTTAATATGATTAATGAAACACACGATATCGAAACACAATATTGAATAGTTTACGAATACGAAACTGGCGCGCGCCGGTGGCGGGGGGGCACCACTTCTCTAGAGCGCGGCGGCGGCTGCGGCCCGACCAATAACAAACCATCGATGGAGGTATCCGCGGGGTGCTGATAGTCGTCGTTGTTGTGACCGCGCGACGGGTGACCTAGTTCATCGCCCGACATCGTATCGGCTCGCTTAGTGTCTTTGTTTTGGTGTCTTTGTCTTCGTCGTCGTTGTTATCCGGTCGCGTGACTCGCAAAGCGCATGCAATTCTAGGTGTGTGAGTTTACTGGCAACCACGGGTCATCCAGAGCAATCCAGCATGCACGATGTACGACAAGTCGCGTCTATCAACGAGGTGTCGCGCGTTAGCGGAGGGCGTTACCGAAGGGTGCCGTTAACGCAGTACGTTAATGCTTGAACTAAAGAGGCCTAGATCGGTATACAGTATACCGTATACCGCTTTTGATATGATGATACATATCTGAGGAGTGAATCCGTTCAGATTGGTGATTTCGTGCACGGCGTAAATTCTATTATTTATATTAATATATATATTATTATTGCGTGCGATAATACATCAGCATGAGATCATTCCCTACGAAATCACTTCACGTAATATCACTATCGTAATCATGTTCATGATGCATAATGAGTATGACATAATTATGATAATTATACTAATGGATATAATAAATAAGCCATCAAGATGGATAATACATTTCATTAGTAATTTATTATCAATTATAAAAAAATATAAAAAACATAAATTATCATAAACATTATTATAATCAATAATACATCATTATATTTGTCATAATACTTATCATACTGATAACTTATTATTATGGACCATAATATTACCATAATATGGTAATTCACGATTATATGATAATCATTCTCATGATCATGATTAAGATAAGATCATTTAAAAATGAATACCAATTAGTAATTGAATTACAGTTAACTAGTATATTATATAACTAGTTAAACGCCTTATCAGATAAGTATTATAAATATAATATTAATATATTATGATTATCATAATGATATATTTATCATCATCATGATGATCATGATGATCATAATATCATATTAAATATGTAACCTACATAATCATTATGATAATCATGATCCTTATTTATCTAATCATTTAAATATTTTATAAAATAGTGTTGTCGTGATCTGAAAAAATAATATCATAATATAATTAGGTTGTAATAAAAATAAAATAATTATGATAATTATTATCATAATAAAATTAAATAATGAATAATCATATCAATTTTCAAAAGTTTAAATTTAAATTCCTACTTTTATAAATATTTTTATAATCTATATTTATATAATATATAAAATCAAATTAAATTATAATAATAAATGTAGATATTATATAAATATAATTTAATTGAAATATGCATACCTTAAAATCATAAAATAATAAGATCGTTAATAAAAGCTAAAAAGAGTTTATAAATTATAAAAAAATTATATGTGGTATTTCCGTATAGTGTATATATCTATATATATACATATATGTTTCACAGTATGCCAATTCATTATTATTGGATTATTACTGGCTTATTATTGGTTCATTAACAAGGATTTATTATTATCATTGATAAATATTATTTACCCTAATAATTTTATATTTTGGATTAGGACATAATTGTCCTATATATAACATAGAGCGTGTTTTTATATCTATTTTAATTTAATGGTTAATTAAACCACTTAAAAACACTTATCGTTATCGTTATCGTATATTTAGATTATAATTCATTATGCCACGATATGCTCAATTAGTCATGGGTCCTGCTGGTAGTGGAAAGGTTAATAGTGTACTTATTTAAATATTAATAAATTTAATTTTAAATTATTAAATAATTATTTTTTAAATATGAAATTAAAACAATACATTATTTATTAACTTATATTAAAGTTTAAATTGTATCTTATATCACACAAAAATAGATTATAAAAATAATTATTATTTATCAAATATGTGTGTCAGAAACTACGCGATATTACAACAAAAAAACGATACAAATTAAAAGGATTTACTTTTAGAATGGGCGCATATAAAATATATATATTCAATTGAGGTTTTTATAAAATTAATATACTAATAGTTAAAATATGAATTATCTTTAATTATAATATTTTTATTTTAAAATAGAAATTTTATTATATACTTATGTCAAGAAGTTGACCATTATCATAATTAGTATGATAGCAATGCTATCATAGCACAGCTATTCTGATATATAGTTAGCAGTGATTTGAATCAATATCAGAATATATACCTAATATCCGCAGTTTGTTCAGTGTATACTATTTCTATATTATAATTATTATAATAATTATATATGTAAGAAATATATACTTGGAAATGTAGTTTTCGTATAAAAATCTTCCCACAGTCGTCGATTGCATCGTTTCTTTATAAACGAGGTAATTATGTTGTTTGATTAGATTTTTGTTAATGATATTAAAACATTGCCAATATTATTATAATAACTATACGAGTATTTAGATTATGAGTATGACACAATTTATATTTGTTTATTCTTATCACCATTTTGATATAAAGATGTATAATTCCTTACATTTTATGATAAAATATATATATATATATATATATATATTACGATATATCAATATATTTAGGAATAAAAGGAGAGGAGAAATTATTATTTTTATAACATTAATACAATTCTAAAACCTCGTACACGATTCATAATATACTTATACATTGAATGTATATATTTGATGATTAGCAGGCTTCTAGTATGTGCGTATACAACAAAAGTTGTGTGTTATTATCATCAAACATGTAAGGTGTAATAATGAACTGATTACTGATATATTAAATATATATGTAAATGATACTCAAACTAAGGCATTGAGGCAGTCGCAGTGTCGGTGATAAAATATCTAGATACAGACACACTCTCGATTAAATAAATAATAATTGTGTTCACCTATTTGATGACCGATATAACATAATATATAAAAGGTATTTTAAAAATTAGTAAGTAAATGCTATTTACAATGATTACGGCAATTATTTTAAAATCTAATATTAATATATACAATTTATGATTATACGTGAATTTAAAAAGCGTTAATTTCAGCACATTTACATTTTGTAAGAATTTAATTTCAGCTCAGTTTCTTTGAGAGTTTCACAGCTCGGGCCCATTTTTATGCCGGAAATAAAAGATTCGGTTCGGCATCAATAACAAAAAGTATCTGATCAGTGTACTTCGAATCACTAGTATTAATGCCTGTAGCATAGATACAATATTTACGTTGTTAGATTTCATTATTTATTAAATAACATTACATTACCATGAATCGTCTACATTTAAAATAAACGAGTATCGATCTTAGAAACTATAATGTGTGCATATGTCTGAGTGATTCATTAATCGTTATGCATGAATGTATATATCTCACACTTAACGACTATGAGAATTAATGTTTAAATTACGTATTAATTATATACGATATTATCAAACTTTTATTTCATGTATTTATATTATAAAATAATTATTATATGTTTAAAAAAATAAATTTTGAAAATATGAAATTAAAAAACATTCATGCAAATACATAATCGAAAGTGTACTGTTGAAATATAAGCTACCGATATGCTATTTAGATAAATAACGAATAATAACACCTTATTAAGATATACAATTGTTCACTGTTAGCTTCAACATATATGAAATATAATCGAAAAATATAAAATATAATAAATAAAGTATTTTCGATCGACAATTAAATAAGTCATGTAAGCATATTATAAAATAATATTTAATGTGTAACGTTTAATAGGTTATACACAATTATATAAGACCACTTCTAAATATTATTTTAAGACCTATCTTAATGGTCCAGACGATATAATTTAGTTACAGTTTAGTTATTTTATATATTAATAATATTAATTTAATAAATATTGATATTTAACATATTTGATAAACTATTAAAAATGTAGAACCTATCACTAATAATAATAAATGCCCAATATCTCTACCATTTCCATAATAATATCTGCTATTTATTTATTAGCTAACAGATAATATTATGATAATTAAAACTACATATTACTTTAAATCTTAAGATATATTATTTATTATTTGGTTACTATTTTGATTTTTTGATTATTATATAATATATTCATATATATATATTAATAAATATATTTTTTACTATATTTATTTTACCAACATTTTCATCTTCATCAACTACATCTTCATAATTATAATTCTTCATTTTTCACATTCAATTGTTATTGATTTTTAAAATTAATCAAATTATAAAATGAATGCAAAACTATAACGTATCAACAGTTATGCATGTAATGCCACACTATTATATAGCGCTGTGTTCAAACTGGTCACATGACAGCATACGAAATAGAATTATCTGTATTTTTCTGTTTTGATCCGACATATAATTGTTTATATTATATTATATAATTTATATATAATATTTGTTTTAGGCATATATATTAAAGTTAAAATTCTATAATCTTATTATAGACGTTTACGAAATTACCTTATTTTCTAAAATATATATTCTGCCGGCATACACATTGGTGTGATCACAGCTTACGATGTTACATAACATTAGTCATACCATTAGTCATAACGTAACCCACACTAACCACCTCTTTAACTAACTTTATGAACTGAACTTTAAATTAAAGTCTTTAAGGGGGTTCGCGGCCTTTTGAGTATACAATGTATTAAGATATGAGATATTTGTTTTTTATGTATATTAACCAATTTTAAAATTTTTTCAGCACCTAGGGTTTTGATCCGATTTCAATTATGTAAATTGCATATTGTTAACCAATATAATGTTAATAGAACTTGCTTATTTAAAAAAAAAATGGTTCACTGAAAACCCAAAATATTTTAAGACAAAATATGATGCTAAATTACATTTTTTTTTTTAATTTTTATAATTTTGTATATGTTATACTATGTCTATTACATTTCTTTTACGCAAATTTTATTATACATATAATAATGAAGATACTGTGAAAAATTCATCAAGTTTGGATAATTATTGAGAGGGCTGAAAAATTTCTAAGATTCAAAATAATTAAATTCAATATTCTGAGTAAATCGAGTTTAAAGTTTGACTAGATTTATTTTTAATTTTATGGTAATATTTGTTTATTATTTCTACCATGACAACATTTATAGCATTATACTATTATAGAATACTATACTAATATATCCATAGAGTTATTATTATAATATTTATATTATATTACCAATAATTACACATAATAAACTAATATTTATGACATTTAAAAAAAAAATTTACAATAAAATTATTTTTTTAGTATATTTATTTATTTCTAATATTATAATATAACAGAATACCACACTAATATACTCATAAGTTATTCTAATAATATTTATATTAAATTATATTACCAATTACACATAATAAACTATATTTATTTCATTTATTTTACAAGAAAATATTTGTTTATCATATTTATTTATGTACAATATATAAACTAAGTAATATATTTCTAGTATTATAATATAACAGAATACCACAATAATATACTCATAAGTTATTCTAATAATATTTATATTAAATTATATTACCAATTACACATAATAAACTATATTTATGACATTTATTTTACAAGAAAATAAGTTTTTTTATCATATTTATTTATGTACAATATATAAACAGTATATAATAGTTTCTTTTTTCTTGAATTTTTGATTCTTGAATTGTCTCTAAATTGAGTATATGTTCTTTCCACAGCTGAAGTACCTAAAGATAGAATCATTATGATTTAAATATTATGTATGTTATTTTCTAATATATAATATATGATGTGATTACAATAAAATATGATAATTACTTGTATATTTATTTGGCATGTAGAAAATGAAAATAAATTTATAAAATAAACAATATTTACTCGTTTTTAATTCTATAATACATAATCATTATATCGTTATGATTTATATGATTTATATATTATCTATGTTAATTTTTTAATATATATTATATGATGTGATTACAATCAAATAAGATAATTACTAGTATATTTAGTTGACATGTAGAAAATGAAAATAAATTTATAAAATAAACAATATTTACTCGTTTTTAATTCTATAATATATAATCATTATATCGTTATGATTTATATGATTTATATATTATATATGTTACGTTTCTAATATATATTATATGTTGTGATTACAATACAATAATATAATTAGATAATTACTAGTATATTTATTTGACATGTAGAAAATGAAAATAAAATTTATAAAATAAACAATATTTACTAGTTTTTAATTCTATAATACATATTTTCATTATATCGTGATGATTTATATGATTTATATATTATGTATTACTAACATGGTCTTGTAACATATCATCATATGAAGTTTTAGTACGGTTAAGTTGTCCGGTGATCGATTTTCTACTACGTCTTGGCATTTTGAAATAAAATAATTAATGACGCAATCTCAATTACTTTGTTTATAATTCGAATTTTACAGCCAATGTAATGCGTTCATTTGATATCAATACGTTAATTATAGATGTCGCTAGTTGACATGATATTAAATAATAGATCGTATATTGCACTGCATTTAATTTTTTTTTAAAGTATACACTTACAGATATAATATTATAAGTTTAATATATGAGTATTTTGCTATTATTTAGGCCATTTTTTACACATTTTTTTTTTTACAAAATAGGTCTTGTACTAAACCATCAAATTGTATCATTTATAAGTCTTTATTTGCTTTACAAGTTTCAGAGAATATTAAATATATATTAAATAATACTCTTCTCAAATAAAAAAAAAAAAAAAAAAAATTATTTAAAAATCATTTCAAAAGGCCGCGAACCCCCTTAATACATTCTAACACATTTATTTAATATTTTAATTTCGTATTATTCTTTGTTTATTTCAATAATGGTATGTCATCGTTAGAAAATATTTAGACTTTATAATTTCGATGATATATTCCGACAATATATTTGCTTAAATAAATTATCAATCAATCAATCAATCAATCAATCAACGTATTTTCAAACAATATATTTCATTATTATTATTTCATAGTATTTATTTTTTATTACGGATGTCTATATCTCGCTTTCGAACAATTTATTGTAAATGGACTTTCGTTACTAACTAACACTACCACCGCTACCACCGCTACCACCGCTACCACCGCTACCTCCGCAGTCGACCTACTGCAACACGATGGTGACTCACTGCCAGGCGATGAAACGTACCGTACACGTTGTGAACCTTGACCCCGCAGCCGAAGAGTTCAAGTATCCCATGCTGGCGGGTTCGTAGGTCACGGGGTTATCATTTCATGCGCTCGAATGTTCACCCCCATTAGATTGGTCGTAGACAGTGTTGGGAAGTGAGGCAGCACTACTATATAGTGTTGCGTACGCCGGTACTGTTTCATCTTTAAGTGCAATTAATGGAATAAATTCGGTTGAAATGTGCGAATACAATTGTAATATAAAGTGTGAATGTGATTGTTATTAATAGTTACTCACTACTGGTAACTATTAATAACTATTAGTAACTCACTACTGGTATATACACTATTCTCGTTGTATGCGGTATTCATTTAATAGTATTTATTTCATCGTTACCTATTCAAATATTCTATAGATTTCCGACAGATATTTTAATTTATCAAACTCCAGTCGTTCTCCATATATTCCCATATCTACATAATTACACATCATTTGGATATTTAGTGTCTGACAATAGTATCACCCTTTATATTCGCTTGATGTATCACCGACCTTGATATAATGCCAATTAAAGCTGAAAATAATATCCAGCCTATCCACGATATGTTATGTTTGCTATATTGGTATACCGCCCAAAGAGGCCAATCCCTATATAGTATGGGTAGATATTCGTATATTCTATGCTTATATTTCGTATCGGGGAGTTTGTAGTTATGCCTCATCATTAATACATCGACTAACATTCGCTATAGGCAATAGCCTATAGGCTCATTATATATCTTGAGATTATTTTAAATAACATGAAGTGTCATCAACTTTTTTGTAATATTACATTATAGTAAAGTTTGAATTATGATTGTTTTGTATAATTAACACCCACACACATATACATACATATATATATATAATAGGAATACTTAATAATAATATGTATATTACATATCAATTTAATGTATCATTAAAAATACGAATTTTTATTTGTATACATATATATATATATATATATAAAATATACTTGAAAAGTAATTGTATAACTCATCGTATGAGTCATGCATAACTTGACCACACTTGACCGCATACAGATATTAGAGAACTGATTAGCGTAGAGGATGTCATGGAAGACAAGGAGTTAAGATTCGGACCCAATGGAGGCCTGATATTCTGTATGGAGTTAGTACGTACACATCGCACGGAGTATATCGATGTGATGGCTAATATTATTATTAAAAAAATGTTTAAATATCTTTAAAAATACAATTGTTATATAATATAGTATGCGTATGGCAGTATTAAGGTCAAATACCTCGAAAGTCTTCCGACTATTTTATTTGTCCATTTATTGTTTTTCTTTTATAATGATTACAATAATAAAATTTATCTTATCTTATCTTATCTTATCTTATACATATGAACGTATTCGCATGCGTTAATAATTAACCACCAAACTCGCATTAATTAAAAATGTTATCAACATATAAAACAACAATTTTGAAAAATAAAATATCTCTATTTAATATCAAAGCAATCAACGAATGTTTTCGAATTATGTCATTATTTTGCAATATTTGTAATACGTATATAAATAATAAACATTTGATAAATTTTAGAATATCTATATTGTATTATATTTCAAACTTTTGGATCCAACCCTTCGTTTGCTGGTTATATATTTTTGAATATATAGTTAAATTATTCATATATATATATCAAATTATATAATTGTATATATTTATTAGTGATGTAAATGAATAGTTTTCATTTATCAGTAGTTAGATTTAAAAAATTCTTGAAACTCTTGAAACTCTCACTATTCGTTGTTAATATTACATAATTTAACACAAATTTAATATCTCTAATATTTAATTAATTATTATTCAAGATATACAATTATATTCTTATACAACAATAATAACATATCCACATTGTCATCAGAGATGCTATTAGCGATGGCTAACTTCTGATAAAGTAGGGCGAGTGAGAATAATCGTTTACTCTTAACCTAGGAGGCTGCGTTGTACAATATTGTAGCTCACACTTTAATAGTCGTCTATATTTCATCTAGCATCTTGTCCACCATAATATAGGATATTTATCAATCATATATTTACAAATATTTTATGAATATCAGTTCATTTCAATATTGTTGTTGAACTATTCGACGTTGTATTTCTGCAACTATTCGTATTCTATTCATTTTAAACTTAATAGTTAAATTAGTATTCATATATGTTTTATTCATTTACGTCCCTAGTATTTATACATTTATACATTTAAGATTAGGTACAAGTATGTACATACATTTTAGATTGGGTCTATATTACTATTTATTGTTTATATATTATTATGAGTATATATAATATATATATATATATATATATATATATATATATATATAATATATTATAATATATTATATATATATATATATATATATATATATATATATATATATATATATATATATATATATATATATATATAAATACTAACTCTTCTTTGTATAATATATATAATTTAAAATTTGATACCTATTATTTAATTCAAGTAGTTAATAATTAGTAATAATTATAATTGATATAAGTAATACAATTTCATAATTTAAATAATTATGTAATATTAATTAATATGGTATTGTTACTTTTTCTTTGTTTAGAAAATCTCTTAGTCATGTATGTATATATATATATAAATTACATCAGTTACCATACGTCGATGTAGATATTTTGCTGAGAACTTTGATTGGTTGAAGGAGCAACTGGACGAGATAGAAGACGACTACATTATATTCGACTGTCCCGGCCAGATAGAGTTATACACGCACGTTCCTGTGATGAGGCAACTCGTCGAACAGCTCAAACTGTGGAACTTTTATGTGTGTGGGGTGTTCCTTATAGATGCTCAGGTTAGGGAGGGGTGTGGGATAGGGTTAGGGTGTGAGATAGAGACAGTGGGAGGGGGGAGGATGGGATGAAGAGAGAGAGATATAGGGAGAGAGTGAGGGATGGAGAGAGATATATAGGGAAAGAGTGTGAGTGGGATGGAGAGAGAGACATAGGGAAAGAGTGGGGGATGGAGGGAAAGAGTGGGTATGGAGGGAGAGTTAGTAATAGAGATAGGGATTGAACTTATACAATCCACTATATCATTCGATTATAATTAAATATGTAATTCGATAGAATACCTTAATTTATTAGTAAAACTAAATCACTTTACCTAAGGCTTTACTTGTAATATTACCATAGTGACTATCAACTCTGGTTCACCATCAGTTAACTGTCACCCCCTCATATCCCATACCAGGGACTCTAGGTCCAGGGTTGGCAAACAACTAGAATATAAACTTGTAGTTTTTGGGTTTTTTATTGGGTTTATCTAAAATTGATAAAACATATTTTCATAACATGTATATTGAGTGAATATTATAGATATAATTTATTTTTATTAATTATTTATACAATATATCATAGTTAGGTATAATTTTTGTTAACTGAAATAATTTAAATTATGTAATAAAACAATTTCATAAAAGGTTTAAACCCCAATCCTACATATCACCTAGTAACTCTACAGAAGCGTACCCCCTCGCTAACCTATCACACCCCCACCCCACTCCACCCCCTACACAGTTCATCATCGAGCCGAGTAAGTTTGTATCGGGAGTACTGTCAGCCCTATCCGCCATGGTAAACTTGGAGATAGCCCACGTTAACGTGATCTCGAAGCTGGATCTACTCAATAAGAAAGCTCTGAAACAACTTAATCGGTAATCAAGTGTGGTGGTAGGCGATGAGCCTAGTTATGATGTTACCTATCCTTACGTACCTATTGTGTTATCTAGTGGAATCATAAGTGTTTACTACTGCATATTACACACATATACATGTATATATAGATCTGTTTTAGAGATATATATATATATATATATATAAATTTATATATATATATATATATATGATATATTTATTACATATTATTTATTTTTGTATTTTATTTGATTAAAATATAATCTAAAATTTAAGTTTTTAATATTCCTAGTTATAATTAATTTTGTATTAAGTACATGTTTAATTTTATAATATAATATTACGATGATTATTTTCGTATAAACATACACACATATACACATACACTTTATTTTGGAGTTATATATGAGGTATAAACATGAATTATGCCTATGTCAACAGGTGATCTAGGATATCATCTACGATATGAATTTAGAAACTTAAATGACAGCACTATTTTAAATAAATATTTAGCCTATTATGGTTACATTTGATTTTCTTTGGTAAATTAATATTGTATATTTGCAATTTGAATTATTTGTATAAATTGTTTACACATTTATTAAATTATATATAAACTATCATATATATAGGCATATAATATTATATTATATTTACTTATATGCAGTGAGAGTAGAGAATGGAGCTATTAGTATAAAATGATAATGTTTGTTTATGTTAATATCCTCGTGGATATCTCGTGATTTAGTAACTTAATATAACCATTGCGGATATTTCCAGCGTATAGATAGTTCATAATAGAATAGATACATTCATAATAGATAGTTCGCCATACCACAAATGTAATATACCTATCTACGATATCCTCGGTAATATGTTAGGTAAAATAGTTGTGTGGCTTAGACTTTAATACATCATTTTAAAGATAATATTTATTGTTTATTAAATAATAAATATAAAGAGTAAGACATACTTTTTGTTGATAACATGCGAATTGATCCAGCCTATCCTTAATTAGAACTGTACATAGTTATTATTTTCGTATTAGATGTATCGAATTAAAATAATTAATATATATGATTATTAAAATTTACAATAAAATACCTTTTTCATGTAAATAAATGTTTTATTAAATAAGAAATAATTGAGTTGACCTTATCAATATTATTAATTAAAGATCATTTATATCTCGGGAAATAGATTCTGCTATTTATTATTATTATAAATTATATCAATAACGTTTATACACCTATATAACTACTATATACATTAGTAACCTATTATTGTCATTATTATTATATTAATAGTATTTTATTATATTTTTAATCATTAACATATATAATTAAAATTATGATAATTATTTCAATTTCAATACATAAGTAGTCTTATTAAAATATTCGCTGTCGTCCAATATCATACCAGTCGTATTACTTATATATCAATGTTAATAGATAACTGTACGATATAACAATGAACTTCGTTAACTTAGATATCTGGAACCTGATCTTGAGAATCTACTCGCAGAAGAGGTGGAGAATAACTTCAAAACGGAGAAATTCAAATCTCTCAACCGAGCCATCGCTCAAATGGTTACTTCGTTATTTAGTGTGTATGTGTATGTGTAATTGTATAGTGTGTGTATGTGTGTAGTGTGTAGAATGTAGACTAATATCTATCATCAATATAAATAAATTTATATATATATATATATATATATATATATATATATATATATATATATATATATATACTATACTGTTATATATAATGGTGTTTTATTACAAATATCACATTTATAGAAATTATTTAATATATAATTTTTACTTACAATAATGTATTATATTTTAACATATTACTTAATAATTATTTATCAAGCAAATTATAATATATAAGCATATAAAATAGTAGAAAATAATTAACTTCGATAACTGAATTTATAAATCAAATTATTATTTTATAAAATATTTATCAAATAAATATATTATATAACATCCCGTCCTGTCTATAAGTAAATAATGAATTAAGTAATTGCAGATTAACATTGATATCGAGCTAGTACAATACATGCATCCTTTAGTGTAAATAACTCAGCAATATAATTTATATGTATTCACCACGATACGTCAATATCGCATACAACTATTCCATCATACATTCCGTAATGAGTGCACGAGTTCCCACCGATTGTTAAATATCACTTAGGTTTCAACCTATTACTTAATACTACCTGAATGTAAGAGTATCCCATCCTTGGTTCAATATAGCCTGTGTATACACCTATTCCATAGCACATTCCACAATGTATGCATAAGTACCCCATGCATAAGTACCCCATGCATAAGTACCCCATGCATAAGTACCCCATGCATAAGTACCCCATGCATAAGTACCCCATGCATAAGTATCCCATGCACTAGTACCCCATGCACAAGTACCCCATGCATAAGTACCCCATGCATAAGTACCCCATGCATAAGTACCCCATGCACTAGTACCCCATGCACAAGTACCCCATGCATAAGTATCCCATGCACTAGTACCCCATGCACTAGTACCCCATGCACAAGTACCCCATGCATAAGTACCCCATGCATAAGTTCCCCATGCATAAGTAGATGTACAAAACCCATGTATATACAGTACCTCACCATTGCCCCACACCTCACCACCTCGCCACCACCACCACCACCTCACCATTACCCCACACCTCGCCACCGCCTCACAGATAGACGACTACAGCCTGGTACAGTTCATGCCACTGGACAATACGAAGGAGGAGTCAATAGCGCGGGTTCTCGATATGATCGACCAGTCCATACAGTACGGAGAGGACTTCGAACCCAAAGAGCCCAAGGTCAGCGCCCTAAACGACCTTTACTGTTTACTGAATGCGGCGCGATTCAACCGAACTCATATTCAATCATAATTAGCGCCAGTCCATTCATTCTAATTAATTATTATTCGATTAATGCAATTTAATTAATATAATAATAATAATCGACCCGCTACCTATGTATGTTTTACTAAATAATTATAATTGACAACGACGAGCCACACTGAGCTATATATCTCTGACTGAGCTATATGAGGAATATACCGTTTTCATCGTTAGCATATACGTTTTCTAATTCAATGATTTATATATAATATCTGCATTATCCATTCTCTGGATAGTATTGTACCCTAATCCAGTTAAGATTGGTTCGTTTTTTTTAAATAGTGAGGATTAGCATTTTATATGAACTAGGTAAAATAATTAATTGAATAAAATCAAAATAAAGAGATAGAGTTTAATATTGAGAGATATTATTTTAATATGGAGGAGATATGAGGTATTTTGAAATTTCGATTTATTTCATTAACAATTATTTGTTAAGTTATATCTTTAACTATAATTTGAATTAAATATTTGTCTACAAGAACAAGTTTCTCTAATATTATTTTTTGATTTTTTAGAAATTTTCTATGAAATTTCGGAAAAAAATTATTTTAATTTTAATTTCAAAACTTTATCCTTAATAAGATATAAAATTATATATCTATATATATATATATATATATATATATATATATATATATATATATATATATATAACAAATTATAAGAAATAAATTAATTTATAATATAAAAATGGTAATTTATTTTATAGGCTAATATTGATATCTCATTTTTATATTATAATTAATATTGCAATTATTATTATGATAATTATTATTTTATGTATATTTAAACATTTTTTGTAACATTTATTTTCACACACTTGTGTGATAATCATTTAAAATATTACATTTTATTTATATAATAATATAATCAATATATGATTACAACTGATTATATGATGTTATATCATTTTATCTTTATATTTTCTTTTAAAAATATGCATACATAAATTAATTATATTTTAAAAGTAATATATATTTTATAAATAAAAATGAAGGTCGTATCGACTTATGTATTATTATTATTATATATTTGAACAAATTATGTCAAATTCTTTAAATTTGCATTTTTACAATTTACATGCATTGCGTGAAGGAGGTTATCCCTTTACATAACTAAAAATCTACCTCCCCTTAAGGGTTATTGCGACCTTTGAAATTTATAACAACAGATTTTGTTTTTATTTGTTATTATTAAAATATTGAATATTATCTTTAAAATTATATATAAATCATGTTTTACGTAAAACATAACTATAAATAAATAATTTTAAAATTATATCATTTAAATAAATTATAATAAAGAATTAATTAAATTTAATAATCGTTATAATTTAATGAATATATAATACTTTGTATAACATAATGTGATAAGTTATCATCTGTATATATATTTTATACATTTTGCATAATTAAATTGTAAATATTTAGAATCAATTCACTCAGAATAATTATTATAACTAATTTCACTCATTAAAACACTATTAAGTCATTCAATAATGCTTTAAATGAATTGAAATATTCAGACAATATATATAATTACACAATATTTACGCTTTTTAAAATTCAATAATTAATAACTAGTAACATTTTAATAATTTTGTATGTTTAATAATATCATATATCATACATGTATGCTATTATTTAATATATTTATAGTTTGTTTAGAAATAACTGATATTTAATAATTTATTTGATATTAATATATTATTTATTATTTAGGATGAAATAAATGATGAGGAAGATGAAACGGGCAAAGATATTGAAAATTATTTAGATAATTAATTATTACTGAGATACCTAAATATATATATATATATATATATATATATAAGTTGTCTTTAATTTGTTAACCATTTTTTTATTCTATAATTCATAAATATATTAATATAAATATTTGTTAATATATTTAATATAAATATTTATTACACTATAACCAATATTTCGATATATATATAACTAGTCCGTACCTAACGAAGATTTCAATTACATTAGTAATTGATAGTAAACTATTTATAAACAAATTTATAATTAATTTTGATTATTTATTATCTGTATATATAGATAGACTAGCCGTACCCGACCCGGCGTTGCTCGGTTTTGATTATTTTCCTATATATTATATATTAATTATAGCTATTCCTGATTCTTAATTGATATATATAATAAAATAAATGTTAGCTGACATACAAAACAAAGTAGAAAACATTTTCAAATAATATGTTAAAAAATACAACAAATATTTCAAATATTAAAAAATATGTTTTAAAAAAATGTCTAAAACCCAAACCTAAACCCAAACACAAACCGTACACTACCCTGCGTTGCTAGGTTTTTGATTATTTGCCTATTAATTGTAGCTATTCCTGATTATACTTAGCTAATATTTAATTGTTTTCTTCTAACTAATATTTACTAATTCTAACTGTATCCGATGTAGACTCAGCGTTGTTCGTTTTTAAGATTATTTGTAAAATATTTGGTAAGATTACAAATAATAATTTAAAATATTACAAAATATATTTTTAAAAAGTGTTTAAAAATATTTTAAGAAATATAAAAAATATTTCAACATATTAGTAGCCATACCTGATTTTTAATGCCTATTAATTTTTTTTATTAATTATAGCTATTCCTGATTATTCTAAAATATATAATTGCTAAAAATTGCAAAAAAATATATAAAATATTACAAAATATGTTTTAAAAACAAACCATACCCGACCCGGCATTTCTTGGTTTTTGTTTGTTTGCCTATCTATTATTTATTATTTATTAATTAGGGCAATTTCTGATTCTATATTTCTAGTATATACAATTAAATAAAGTTTATTTAAAATACAAACAAATATAGAAAAATATTGTTTATAATATTTAAAAAATTAGTGAACAAATATTTCAAAAAATATTTTAAAAAATACAACAAATATTTCAAATATTACAAAATATGTTGAAAACCCAAACCCAAACCGTCCCAAAACGGCGTTGATCGGTTTTTAATTATATGCCTATCTATACTTTATTAATTATAACTATTCCTGATTTAGAATTGTTTGCCGAACCCAACCCGACGTTGCTCGTTTTTTTATTATTTGCCTATCAATTATTAATTATAGTTATTCCTAATTATGCATAGCTATTCTTTAATTGTTGTCTTCTAACTAATATTTAATAAATCTAACTGTATCCGATGTAGATCTAGCGTTGTTCTTTTTAAGACTTATTCGTAAAATATTTTGTAAAAATACAAAAATACAAAAATACTTTAAAATATTATAAAATATATTTTTAAAAAGTGTCTAAAAATATTTTTTAAATATAAAAAATATTTCAACATATTAGCAGTCATACCCTACCCGGCGTTGCTAGGTTTTTGATTGTTTGACTATTTATTTTTATTTATTATAGCTATTCCTGATTATTCTAAAATATATAATTGCTAACAAATACAAAAAATATTACAAAATATGTTTTAAAAAAATGTCGAAAACTCAAACCTAAACCCAAATCCAAACAGTACTCGACTCGACATTTATCGGTTTTTGATTGTTTGCCTATTTATTATTTATTAATTAGAGCTATTCCTGATCCTACATTTCTAGTATATACAATTAAATAAAATTAAACATATGTAGAAACATATTTTTTTTAATATTTAAAAAATTAGATAAAAAATATTTCAAAAAATACAACAGATATTTCAAATATTCCAAAATATGTTGAAAACCTAAACCCAAACAGTTCCAAATCGGCGTTGCTCGGTTTTTTATTATTTGCCTATCTATCATTTATTAATTATAACTATTCCTGATTTGGAATTTCTTGCCGTACCCAACTTTGCTTTACTCGTTGTTTGATAGCTTACCTATCTATTATTTATTATTTATGGCTATTCATGATTCTGCTTTTCATATACAATAACATAAATTGTTGCTAAAATTCAAACAAATTTATACAAATATTAATATCTCAAAAATTAGTGGAAAAATATTTCAAAAATATTTCAAATAATATTTAAAAAAATACAACACATATTTCCAATATTACAAAATAGTACTTAATAAATATCGAAAACCCAAACCGCACCCTGCGTTGATCGATTTTTGATTGTTTGCCTATCTATTATTTATTAATTATAGTTATTCCTGATTCTGTATTCCTAGTATACAACAAATATTTCCAAATATTACAAAATATATTTTTTATAAATGTTCTACAAATATTTTAAAAAGTATATTATTATATCTTATAATATTTATATATTTATTATATAATTATAATATTTTAATTATATCTTAAAATAATAATATTTCAACGAATAGTTGAAAAATATAAAAAATTATTTCAAATAATATTTTTTAAAATACAAAAAATATAAATAATATTACAAAATATATTTTAAAAAAATTTCAAAAAAATGTTTAAAAATATTTAAAAAAAACTTCAAAAATATTTCAAAAAATGTCAAAAATATTTCAAAAATATTTCAAAAAATTTCCAAAATTTCAAAAAAAAATCAAAAAAAATTCAAAAAAATAGTTCGAAAAAATGTAAAAAAAATATTTCAAAAATGCGACGCCGAAGATTTTGGACGACAAAAAATCATTTTAATGGCAAAAAGTCAATTTTTCAGGTTTTTCTGGGGTACGCGGTATAAAATTCAAAAAATTTTCCGGACCAAGACCATACTGTTGCAAATTTATTAAGATCGGGTATAAAATATTTTCGCGACGTACCCCGGTTCTCGAGTTACCTCACCAGATACACACACACACACATATATATATATATAATTAAATAGACTTTCTTTTATATAATAGACTAGCCGTACCCGACCCGGCGTTGCTCGGTTTTTGAATATTTGCCTATTATCTATTATTTATTAATTATAGATATATTATATACCTATTCATGATTATGCATTGCTATATATACAATAAAATAAATGTTAGCTAAAATACAAACAAAATATAGAAAAATATTTAAAAAATTAGTGGAAATATATTAAAAAATGCAACAAATATTACAAAATATGTTTTAAAAAATGTCTAAAACCCAAACTTAAACCCAAACCGTACCCAAACCGGCGTTGCTCGGATATTGATTGTTTGCCTATCTATTATTTATTAATTATAGCTGTTCCTGATTCTTCATTGTTATATATACAATTAAATAAATGTTAGCTGAAATACAAACAAATGTAGAAAAATATTTTAATAATTAAAAAATTAGTAGAAAAATATTTCAAAAAATATATTAAAATATACAATAAATATTTTGAATATTACAAAATATGTTTTAAAAAGATGTCGAAAACCCAAACCTAAACCCAAACCGTACCCGACCTGGCGTTGCTCGGTTTTTGATTTTTTGCCAATTATTATTTATTAATTATAGCTATTACTAATTCTGCATTGCTAAATATTTATATTTAATTTGTTCCTAACTATTATTTATATACAATAAAATAAATGTTAGATGACATACAAACAAATGTAGAAAAATATTTTAATATTTAAAAAATTAGTGGAAAAATATTTTAAAAAATATATTAAAAAATACAACTAATATTTCAATTATTATAAAATATGTTTTAAAAAAATGTCTAAAACCAAAACCCACACCGTCCTGACACGGCGTTGCTAGGTTTTTGATTGTTTTCCTATCTATTATTTATTAATTATAACAATTCCTGATTTTAAATTTTTTGCCTTACCCAACACGACGTTTCTCGGTTTTTAATTATTTGCCTATCAATTATTAATTATAGCTATTCCTAATTATGCATAGCTAATCTTTAATTTTTAGTCTTCTAACTAATATTTAATAAATCTAACTGTATCCGATGTATATCTAGCGTTGTTCTTTTTTAGATTTATTCGTAAAATATTTTGTAAAAATACAAAAAATAATTTAAAATATTATAAAATATATTTTTAAAAAGTGTCTAAAAATATTTTTTAAATATAAAAAATATTTCAACATATTAGTAGCCATACCCTACCCGGCGTTGCTAGGTTTTTGATTGTTTGACTATTTTTATTAATTATAGCTATTCCTGATTATTCTAAAATATATAATTGCTAAAAAATACAAAAAATATTTAAAATATTATAAAATATGTTTTAAAAAAATGTCGAAAACTCAAACCTAAACCCAAATCCAAACAGTACTCGACTCGACATTTATCGGTTTTTGATTGTTTGCCTATTTATTATTTATTAATTAGAGCTATTCCTGATCCTACATTTCTAGTATATACAATTAAATAAAATTAAACATATGTAGAAACATATTTTTTTTAATATTTAAAAAATTAGATAAAAAATATTTCAAAAAATACAACAGATATTTCAAATATTCCAAAATATGTTGAAAACCTAAACCCAAACAGTTCCAAATCGGCGTTGCTCGGTTTTTTATTATTTGCCTATCTATCATTTATTAATTATAACTATTCCTTATTTGGAATTTCTTGCCGTACCCAACTTTGCTTTACTTGTTGTTTGATAGTTTACCTATCTATTATTTATTAATTATGGCTATTCATGATTCTGCTTTTCATATACAATAACATAAATTGTTGCTAAAATTCAAACAAATTTATACAAATATTAATATCTCAAAAATTAGTGGAAAAATATTTCAAAAATATTTCACAAAATATTTTTAAAAATACAACACATATTTCCAATATTACAAAATATTACTTAAAAAATGTCGAAAACTCAAACTGCACCCTGCATTGCTCGATTTTTGATTTTTGATTATTGTTGCCCATTTATTATTTATTAATTATAGCTATTTCTGATTCTGTATTTCTGTATTGCTACAAAATATATTTTTTATAAATTTTCTACAAATATTTTAAAAAGTATAATATTTATATCTTATAATATTTATATCTATTATATAAAAGAAAGTCTATTTAATTATATATATATATGTGTGTGTGTGTGTGTGTATCTGGTGAGGTAACTCGAGAACCGGGGTACGTCGCGAAAATATTTTATACCCGATCTTAATAAATTTGCAACAGTATGGTCTTGGTCCGGAAAATTTTTTGAATTTTATACCGCGTACCCCAGAAAAACCTGAAAAATTGACTTTTTGCCATTAAAATGATTTTTTGTCGTCCAAAATCTTCGGCGTCGCATTTTTGAAATATTTTTTTTACATTTTTTCGAACTATTTTTTTGAATTTTTTTTGATTTTTTTTTGAAATTGTTGGAAATTTTGGAAATTTTTTGAAATATTTTTGAAATATTTTTGACATTTTTTGAAATATTTTTGAAGTTTTTTTAAAATATTTTTAAACATTTTTTTGAAATTTTTTTAAAATATATTTTGTAATATTATTTATATTTTTTGTATTTTAAAAAATATTATTTGAAATAATTTTTTATATTTTTCAACTATTCGTTGAAATATTATTATTTTAAGATATAATTAAAATATTATAATTATATAATAAATATATAAATATTATAAGATATAATAATATACTTTTTAAAATATTTGTAGAACATTTATAAAAAATATATTTTGTAATATTTGGAAATATTTGTTGTATACTAGGAATACAGAATCAGGAATAGCTATAATTAATAAATAATAGATAGGCAAACAATCAAAAATCGATCAACGCAGGGTGCGGTTTGGGTTTTCGATATTTATTAAGTACTATTTTGTAATATTGGAAATATGTGTTGTATTTTTTTAAATATTATTTGAAATATTTTTGAAATATTTTTCCACTAATTTTTGAGATATTAATATTTGTATAAATTTGTTTGAATTTTAGCAACAATTTATGTTATTGTATATGAAAAGCAGAATCATGAATAGCCATAAATAATAAATAATAGATAGGTAAGCTATCAAACAACGAGTAAAGCAAAGTTGGGTACGGCAAGAAATTCCAAATCAGGAATAGTTATAATTAATAAATGATAGATAGGAAAATAATAAAAAACCGAGCAACGCCGATTTGGAACTGTTTGGGTTTAGGTTTTCAACATATTTTGGAATATTTGAAATATCTGTTGTATTTTTTGAAATATTTTTTATCTAATTTTTTAAATATTAAAAAAAATATGTTTCTACATATGTTTAATTTTATTTAATTGTATATACTAGAAATGTAGGATCAGGAATAGCTCTAATTAATAAATAATAAATAGGCAAACAATCAAAAACCGATAAATGTCGAGTCGAGTACTGTTTGGATTTGGGTTTAGGTTTGAGTTTTCGACATTTTTTTAAAACATATTTTGTAATATTTTAAATATTTTTTGTATTTGTTAGCAATTATATATTTTAGAATAATCAGGAATAGCTATAATTAATAAAAATAAATAGTCAAACAATCAAAAACCTAGCAACGCCGGGTAGGGTATGACTGCTAATATGTTGAAATATTTTTTATATTTAAAAAATATTTTTAGACACTTTTTAAAAATATATTTTATAATATTTTAAAGTATTTTTGTATTTTTGTATTTTTACAAAATATTTTACGAATAAGTCTTAAAAAGAACAACGCTAGATCTACATCGGATACAGTTAGATTTATTAAATATTAGTTAGAAGACAACAATTAAAGAATAGCTATGCATAATTAGGAATAACTATAATTAATAATTGATAGGCAAATAATAAAAAAATGAGCAACGTCGGGTTGGGTTCGGCAAACAATTCTAAATCAGGAATAGTTATAATTAATAAAGTATAGATAGGCATATAGTTAAAAACCGATCAACGCCGTTTTGGGACGGTTTGGGTTTTGGTTTTCAACATATTTTGTAATATTTGAAATATTTGTTGTATTTTTTAAAATATTTTTTGAAATATTTGTTCACTAATTTTTTAAATATTATAAACAATATTTTTCTATATTTGTTTGTATTTTAAATAAACTTTATTTAATTGTATATACTAGAAATATAGAATCAGAAATTGCCCTAATTAATAAATAATAAATAATAGATAGGCAAACAAACAAAAACCAAGAAATGCCGGGTCGGGTATGGTTTGTTTTTAAAACATATTTTGTAATATTTTATATATTTTTTTTGCAATTTTTAGCAATTATATATTTTAGAATAATCAGGAATAGCTATAATTAATAAAAAAAATTAATAGGCATTAAAAATCAGGTATGGCTACTAATATGTTGAAATATTTTTTATATTTCTTAAAATATTTTTAGACACTTTTTAAAAATATATTTTGTAATATTTTAAATTATTATTTGTAATCTTACCAAATATTTTACAAATAATCTTAAAAACGAACAACGCTGAGTCTACATCGGATACAGTTAGAATTAGTAAATATTAGTTAGAAGAAAACAATTAAATATTAGCTAAGTATAATCAGGAATAGCTACAATTAATAGGCAAATAATCAAAAACCTAGCAACGCAGGGTAGTGTACGGTTTGTGTTTGGGTTTAGGTTTGGGTTTTAGACATTTTTTTAAAACATATTTTTTAATATTTGAAATATTTGTTGTATTTTTTAACATATTATTTGAAAATGTTTTCTACTTTGTTTTGTATGTCAGCTAACATTTATTTTATTATATATATCAATTAAGAATCAGGAATAGCTATAATTAATATATAATATATAGGAAAATAATCAAAACCGAGCAACGCCGGGTCGGGTACGGCTATTTTTTGAAATATTTTAAAAAAAATTTTTTCAAATATTTTAAAACATTTTTTTGAAATATTTGTAAACATTTTTGTGGACATTTTTTTGAAATATTTTTTTATATTTTTCAACTAATCTTTGAAATATTATTATTTTAAGATATAATTAAAATATTATAATTATATAATAAATATATAAATATTATAAGATATAAATATTATACTTTTTAAAATATTTGTAGAAAATTTATAAAAAATATATTTTGTAGCAATACAGAAATACAGAATCAGAAATAGCTATAATTAATAAATAATAAATGGGCAACAATAATCAAAAATCAAAAATCGAGCAATGCAGGGTGCAGTTTGAGTTTTCGACATTTTTTAAGTAATATTTTGTAATATTGGAAATATGTGTTGTATTTTTAAAAATATTTTGTGAAATATTTTTGAAATATTTTTCCACTAATTTTTGAGATATTAATATTTGTATAAATTTGTTTGAATTTTAGCAACAATTTATGTTATTGTATATGAAAAGCAGAATCATGAATAGCCATAATTAATAAATAATAGATAGGTAAACTATCAAACAACAAGTAAAGCAAAGTTGGGTACGGCAAGAAATTCCAAATAAGGAATAGTTATAATTAATAAATGATAGATAGGCAAATAATAAAAAACCGAGCAACGCCGATTTGGAACTGTTTGGGTTTAGGTTTTCAACATATTTTGGAATATTTGAAATATCTGTTGTATTTTTTGAAATATTTTTTATCTAATTTTTTAAATATTAAAAAAAATATGTTTCTACATATGTTTAATTTTATTTAATTGTATATACTAGAAATGTAGGATCAGGAATAGCTCTAATTAATAAATAATAAATAGGCAAACAATCAAAAACCGATAAATGTCGAGTCGAGTACTGTTTGGATTTGGGTTTAGGTTTGAGTTTTCGACATTTTTTTAAAACATATTTTATAATATTTTAAATATTTTTTGTATTTTTTAGCAATTATATATTTTAGAATAATCAGGAATAGCTATAATTAATAAAAATAGTCAAACAATCAAAAACCTAGCAACGCCGGGTAGGGTATGGCTACTAATATGTTGAAATATTTTTTATATTTAAAAAATATTTTTAGACACTTTTTAAAAATATATTTTATAATATTTTAAATTATTTTTTGTATTTTTACAAAATATTTTACGAATAAATCTAAAAAAGAACAACGCTAGATATACATCGGATACAGTTAGATTTATTAAATATTAGTTAGAAGACTAAAAATTAAAGATTAGCTATGCATAATTAGGAATAGCTATAATTAATAATTGATAGGCAAATAATTAAAAACCGAGAAACGTCGTGTTGGGTAAGGCAAAAAATTTAAAATCAGGAATTGTTATAATTAATAAATAATAGATAGGAAAACAATCAAAAACCTAGCAACGCCGTGTCAGGACGGTGTGGGTTTTGGTTTTAGACATTTTTTTAAAACATATTTTATAATAATTGAAATATTAGTTGTATTTTTTAATATATTTTTTAAAATATTTTTCCACTAATTTTTTAAATATTAAAATATTTTTCTACATTTGTTTGTATGTCATCTAACATTTATTTTATTGTATATAAATAATAGTTAGGAACAAATTAAATATAAATATTTAGCAATGCAGAATTAGTAATAGCTATAATTAATAAATAATAATTGGCAAAAAATCAAAAACCGAGCAACGCCAGGTCGGGTACGGTTTGGGTTTAGGTTTGGGTTTTCGACATCTTTTTAAAACATATTTTGTAATATTCAAAATATTTATTGTATATTTTAATATATTTTTTGAAATATTTTTCTACTAATTTTTTAATTATTAAAATATTTTTCTACATTTGTTTGTATTTCAGCTAACATTTATTTAATTGTATATATAACAATGAAGAATCAGGAACAGCTATAATTAATAAATAATAGATAGGCAAACAATCAATATCCGAGCAACGCCGGTTTGGGTACGGTTTGGGTTTAAGTTTGGGTTTTAGACATTTTTTAAAACATATTTTGTAATATTTGTTGCATTTTTTAATATATTTCCACTAATTTTTTAAATATTTTTCTATATTTTGTTTGTATTTTAGCTAACATTTATTTTATTGTATATATAGCAATGCATAATCATGAATAGGTATATAATATATCTATAATTAATAAATAATAGATAATAGGCAAATATTCAAAAACCGAGCAACGCCGGGTCGGGTACGGCTAGTATTTATTATATAATTATAATATTTTAATTATATCTTAAAATAATAATATTTCAAAGATTAGTTGAAAAATATAAAAAAATATTTCAAAAAAATGTCCACAAAAATGTTTACAAATATTTCAAAAAAATGTTTTAAAATATTTGAAAAAATTTTTTTTAAAATATTTCAAAAAATAGCCGTACCCGACCCGGCGTTGCTCGGTTTTGATTATTTTCCTATATATTATATATTAATTATAGCTATTCCTGATTCTTAATTGATATATATAATAAAATAAATGTTAGCTGACATACAAAACAAAGTAGAAAACATTTTCAAATAATATGTTAAAAAATACAACAAATATTTCAAATATTAAAAAATATGTTTTAAAAAAATGTCTAAAACCCAAACCTAAACCCAAACACAAACCGTACACTACCCTGCGTTGCTAGGTTTTTGATTATTTGCCTATTAATTGTAGCTATTCCTGATTATACTTAGCTAATATTTAATTGTTTTCTTCTAACTAATATTTACTAATTCTAACTGTATCCGATGTAGACTCAGCGTTGTTCGTTTTTAAGATTATTTGTAAAATATTTGGTAAGATTACAAATAATAATTTAAAATATTACAAAATATATTTTTAAAAAGTGTCTAAAAATATTTTAAGAAATATAAAAAATATTTCAACATATTAGTAGCCATACCTGATTTTTAATGCCTATTAATTTTTTTTATTAATTATAGCTATTCCTGATTATTCTAAAATATATAATTGCTAAAAATTGCAAAAAAAATATATAAAATATTACAAAATATGTTTTAAAAACAAACCATACCCGACCCGGCATTTCTTGGTTTTTGTTTGTTTGCCTATCTATTATTTATTATTTATTAATTAGGGCAATTTCTGATTCTATATTTCTAGTATATACAATTAAATAAAGTTTATTTAAAATACAAACAAATATAGAAAAATATTGTTTATAATATTTAAAAAATTAGTGAACAAATATTTCAAAAAATATTTTAAAAAATACAACAAATATTTCAAATATTACAAAATATGTTGAAAACCAAAACCCAAACCGTCCCAAAACGGCGTTGATCGGTTTTTAACTATATGCCTATCTATACTTTATTAATTATAACTATTCCTGATTTAGAATTGTTTGCCGAACCCAACCCGACGTTGCTCATTTTTTTATTATTTGCCTATCAATTATTAATTATAGTTATTCCTAATTATGCATAGCTATTCTTTAATTGTTGTCTTCTAACTAATATTTAATAAATCTAACTGTATCCGATGTAGATCTAGCGTTGTTCTTTTTAAGACTTATTCGTAAAATATTTTGTAAAAATACAAAAATACAAAAATACTTTAAAATATTATAAAATATATTTTTAAAAAGTGTCTAAAAATATTTTTTAAATATAAAAAATATTTCAACATATTAGCAGTCATACCCTACCCGGCGTTGCTAGGTTTTTGATTGTTTGACTATTTATTTTTATTAATTATAGCTATTCCTGATTATTCTAAAATATATAATTGCTAACAAATACAAAAAATATTTAAAATATTACAAAATATGTTTTAAAAAAATGTCGAAAACTCAAACCTAAACCCAAATCCAAACAGTACTCGACTCGACATTTATCGGTTTTTGATTGTTTGCCTATTTATTATTTATTAATTAGAGCTATTCCTGATCCTACATTTCTAGTATATACAATTAAATAAAATTAAACATATGTAGAAACATATTTTTTTTAATATTTAAAAAATTAGATAAAAAATATTTCAAAAAATACAACAGATATTTCAAATATTCCAAAATATGTTGAAAACCTAAACCCAAACAGTTCCAAATCGGCGTTGCTCGGTTTTTTATTATTTTCCTATCTATCATTTATTAATTATAACTATTCCTGATTTGGAATTTCTTGCCGTACCCAACTTTGCTTTACTCGTTGTTTGATAGCTTACCTATCTATTATTTATTATTTATGGCTATTCATGATTCTGCTTTTCATATACAATAACATAAATTGTTGCTAAAATTCAAACAAATTTATACAAATATTAATATCTCAAAAATTAGTGGAAAAATATTTCAAAAATATTTCAAATAATATTTAAAAAAATACAACACATATTTCCAATATTACAAAATAGTACTTAATAAATATCGAAAACCCAAACCGCACCCTGCGTTGATCGATTTTTGATTGTTTGCCTATCTATTATTTATTAATTATAGCTATTCCTGATTCTGTATTCCTAGTATACAACAAATATTTCCAAATATTACAAAATATATTTTTTATAAATGTTCTACAAATATTTTAAAAAGTATATTATTATATCTTATAATATTTATATATTTATTATATAATTATAATATTTTAATTATATCTTAAAATAATAATATTTCAACGAATAGTTGAAAAATATAAAAAATTATTTCAAATAATATTTTTTAAAATACAAAAAATATAAATAATATTACAAAATATATTTTAAAAAAATTTCAAAAAAATGTTTAAAAATATTTTAAAAAAACTTCAAAAATATTTCAAAAAATGTCAAAAATATTTCAAAAATATTTCAAAAAATTTCCAAAATTTCCAACAATTTCAAAAAAAAATCAAAAAAAATTCAAAAAAATAGTTCGAAAAAATGTAAAAAAAATATTTCAAAAATGCGACGCCGAAGATTTTGGACGACAAAAAATCATTTTAATGGCAAAAAGTCAATTTTTCAGGTTTTTCTGGGGTACGCGGTATAAAATTCAAAAAATTTTCCGGACCAAGACCATACTGTTGCAAATTTATTAAGATCGGGTATAAAATATTTTCGCGACGTACCCCGGTTCTCGAGTTACCTCACCAGATACACACACACACACACACATATATATATATAATTAAATAGACTTTCTTTTATATAATAGATATAAGATTATTGTAACGAAACAAAACCAAACTAAACAAAAAAAGTACATCAACATAATAATAATAAATAAATAATTGATTTAAATGGGCCGATTAAACTAAAGCTTACCAGCATACAAGAATGAGAGGAGCGTGCGTAATCCATACAAAGAACATACAATCACCTACTATGCAGGAGATATTGGGATAGTCACACCCATATGGGATGCATCAGTTCCCAATAATATATATATATAAACTGGTGATATGGGATGGTACTTCTTTCATCATGAATACTTATTTATATTTATAATTATAATTATTCTTGACATTCAGAGACATCTAAGAAAAGTAATATTTATTTTACCATTTGATAATACTAAAAATTATATATATATATATTACTTTAATTGCAGAAATAATTATATTATCTCACAATTAACATGGTATTGCTTTGATTTGCTACTGACATCTCCTTTATATTGTTACTTTAGTAAGACTAGGTTATCTTCACTGTTTGTATTAAGTTTTGTATAATAAATAATTACATTCAAATTAAATACAAATACTTAATTTATATATATATAAATTTAATAATATAAAAAATTCATGTATGCGATATTTATATTTTCATAAATATAACATTAATATAAGCAATATAATGTATATATTTCATAATACATAAGGATTTATATTTATTTGACTACTTTCTAAACAATATTAGAATGTTCAACATAAATTCACTTTACTACGATGTTTATATTGAAGGTTGACCTTGAAAGTAATCATAAAAACATCTATTAATAGTTCATTTATAATACTGTTTGATAAACTATTACATAAAGTAGGTTTATAATGTATTATGCAAAACGTACAAGACTAGAAATGTAGAGTTTTATTATTTACCATTTGGTTAATACTGAAGTAACTGAATATATAAGCATATATTTTTATTTGAAAAAAAATTGTAGAAATATTAGAATGTTAATATAAATTAAGCCACAAATTATATATTTAAGAATATATTACATACCTTCATAATATCATTTAACTTTCATAAAATTACTTTAAATTACAAATAAGGTAATCACGATGTTTATAATTTTTTTATATGTAGGTTATTATGAATATTAAAAATGTAGGGTAATAATTTATCCCACAATGTATATAGGTTACACATAGTGTTATTAAAGTAAGTTGGTCTACATACTCATATTAATATATATATAAGTATATTTATATTTTAGAAGATAGTTGTAAACAACATGATATGATTTTGAATAACGGTTAATAACAATACAATTATAATTGTACCTATAGGTCTCTTTGATGATGGGATAAAATAAAAATATATTTGCGTAAACAAATTTCCGATAACAATTGGATAAATTACTACTTTGAGGATAAAATGAGACAAAGTTAAAGAATATGGAAGATTTATGGATTAGAGTAAGAGAGACATTAATAATTAAAGGATCTATCAGAATGGATGGTGACCTAGATTGAAGTACATTCTTTATAGTTGGTCCGGAATTTCTAAAAGATCTATAATTCAGATAAGTATACTTTATACAATATTCAATATGGGATAGTAAAATATATATATCAGTTTTAGTGTATTCTTGATGTTTATGGAATGTGAATTCAGTATTTTTAATTCTGAATAGATGAATGTTTGTGCCTTTTTAAATGATGATATGTAACTCCTATAAAGTATAATTTAGTATCAAAGACAAATCTGGAAGAATGGGATTAAGATATATTCATGTTATTTAGAGTGACTATTAAAATAAATATGTTAATATATAAGTACAATAGTCTTATGGCATTACTAGTTTATTAGAGAGAGGTCAACGTGGTCTCAGTGATATTTAAATATTATATAAGTAGTGGTTAGGAAAGCACACCTCTTTCAGATCACTTAATATCCTGCATTCGCCTAGAAAAGATTTCATTATAATACAAGGAGATTGGAATTCTAAAATAGGAATAAATGTAGTCCTATACGTTAATGGATACGCTGCTTGTTTTGGAATAGGTGATATAAATACTGAGGACAGAGGCTACTTGAATTCGGAAATACATAAACTAGGGGTTGCAAATATACCCGCACAAAACTCAAGACTTACAATACGGTACTTACACTTTCTAATACAAAATCAAATTGACTATACTAACTCCACAAAGATTTAAGTCTAGCATTATTCGAAGTACACCGAGAACATACCATGGTGCATACACGAGATACATACACCTACAGGTGCTGACATAAATATCGATCACTATACTGTGTTGTGTAACCTACGGTGTTAGTCATACGTTTTAAACTGCGACCAAGCAAGCACCAATCAATACGAATCTGATTCAGTATCGACAGACAGAAAGATTCAAAAGTGTTACACCTTTACGCAGATAAAATTAGCGAGAAACTTGAGGATAAATAAATAATTGCGACCCTACCGCTATTTCCAAAACAAATTGAAGAAGTAATAATACGAACTGTTACAGAAATAATAGGCAAATATGGAAAGAAAAATAAGCCCTAGATTACAGATAACATACTTGACCTGTGTGACGAGAGAAGGTCACTGAAATATATAAAGAAACCAAATTCTGATCTAGATCAAAAGCATAGATTTATAGTTTAAAGTATAAATCTATGAGAAAAAGCAATGCAAATATTCGGAAGTCAATGCAAGAATCAAAAGACAACTGGATTAATCCCTATTTAATTAAAGGGTACCGATAAACTCGGATCAGGTAAATTGGGACCACTTTTGAAATAAACTCGGACCACTTTTGAAGAAAAATCGGACCACTTTTATGCTTTAACCCATATTAGATATATCTGTATAAGTATACTTATATATATATATAAGTATATATATATAGTTATTTTAAAATGGGCCGAATCTTATTCAAAAGTATTCCGAATTTTATTTAAAAAGTGGTCCGAGTTTACTGCAGTTTACCATGGTATTCGATTAAAATATAGTGTAAATCTATCTACGACGATATGAAATGTGAAAGACATAACAAGCTTGCTTAGAAAACACTGATTATTCTAACGAAATCATCAAGAAGAAATACTTTCATTATTAATACATTAATGGTAAACAACTATATGAAGTCTCAATTCTATAGATAAGTTTATAAACCCATCGATGTAAATAAAAGTTTATATACATCGATGTATAAACATCTGGACTAAATACCGCTGCATTATAACTAACATTATATTAATATACTGAACAACACTGATATTCTCAGCAAGGACTCATATCCTGATCTAACAACCCAGCAAACAATATATTCGACGCTTTTGGACACCATGCGCCTAAAAGTTCCGGAATTAATTCGTCACTTTGATGACAATTTGCGCCCAAAAGCGTCGAATAGTTCTATTGTACTTTGGACGCTGTTGCGCCCAAAAGCGTCGAATTTGCGACGAATTCAATATCGATTCGGAACTGAAGCGCCCAAAAGCGTCTATAAAGCGACGAATTCAATATGATTCGGAACTGAAGCGCCCAAAAGCGTCGAAAAAGCGACCAATATATCGATTCGGAATCAAAGCGTCCAAAAGCGTCGATAAAGCGACGAATTCAATATGATTCGGAACTGAAGCGCCCAAAAGCGTCGATAAAGCGACGAATTCAATATGATTCGGAACTGAAGCGCCCAAAATCGTCGAAAAAGCGACCAAAATATCGATTCGGAATCAAAGCGTTCAAAAGCGTCGAAAAAGCGCCCATAAATTCTCAAAAGCGTCTAAAAGCGTCGATAAATTGTTTGCTGGGAATACTCTAATCAGAAGTTAGATGCTATACAAACATTAAAAGAAAGGAAATCGATAGGAATTGAAAATATATCAAACGAACTAATTAAACATGGTGAAAGTATAAGTAATATCCTCACTCAGATATGCCTCAATTAATGGGCTAATACAACTGACCAACCCAAGAGATCAAATTATTGGTAATATCCATACCCATGAAAGGTGACCTGAAACATTTTGTAAACTACAGAACCCTTTGCTTATTATGTCATTCAAGTAATATATTACTAAATAATACTTAAAAGGTTTACACCCCAATCCGTAAAAAATTATAACTGAGGAATAAGCAGAGTTTCGGAAAAGTAGAAGCACGGTAGAACTGATTACAAATTACAGAACCCTTAGAAAAGCATATTGATTACCAGATGAACCGGTTCCACAACTTCATTGATTTCAGGAAAGCATGCCTTTATAACATGAAGGAATGTGGTAAACATTTTAAGAGTGTGGTATCCATCACGAATTAATTATAATGATTACAGATTTATATAGTAACAATTGCAGTATAGTCCTAATTAGTAATATGATATGTAATTAATGAATTAATGAATTCATTCAAATCAAAGGTTGGATTACGTCAATGATGTTTGCTATAACCTGCAGAGTATATATACTCTACAATGTATTCATCAAATAACTTATTTCGGAAGAATAAGATAATCTAACGCAATCAATATAAATAGGTAGGTGTGTAATCTGAAATTATAGATGACATTGATTTACTAGCGGGCACCATTAAAGAGATTCGAGATTTAACCAATCAGCTCTCAAAATATGCTAGCAGATATGGATTGGAAATCAGTTCAGAACAAAGCAATTGCTTTAAGGTAATGGTAAATAGAAATTACTCCTCTTTTCATGCATGACATCACATTATATGATAATAAACTGGAAGAAGTCAACAAATTATGTTACATAGGTGGTTCATGTGAAACTGATATCAGAATATAACTAGTTATTGCGACTTAAGCCATGCTATGAGTATTGTTATATTGAACAGCCGACACCTGTATTGTAGACTAAAATAAAATTATCTCCGTTCACTCGTCTTTTCAATATCAACACATGTATGTCAGGCATGGACCATTACAGAAGTAATGCAGAAGAAACTGCAATCATTTGAAAATAAAGCATTAAGAAAGCTATTTAGCATAAAATACCAGGAAAAAAATACGAAGATGAAAGTAAACATGATCCTCTGTTACATATGGTCATACGACGTAAAAAATGGTATGGCACATATCCAGACATAAAATTCTCAGTTAAACTATAATGCAAGGCATGGTAGAAGGCTTGCGAAAGAAATGTCGTCCGAAGAGTCAAAGGTTCGACAATATATCTGATTGTACTAAGATGGACGCCAACCAACTATTGCACAGAGTCAACGATCGCGATGGCTGGAGAAAATATTTTGTTAATGGTTATAACCATACTATTATGCCGTTTGTTCACTCTATTAATAGATAAAGGCATGGAAAATATGGGGGAAAAGATAAACAGATAAATATCATCATCAAAAATATGGTAGTAGGATATTATAGTATATACCTATAGCCTATAGGCTATATGTATAGAATATCTATAGATATTCTTAATTATATCAGCAATAGGAAATATACATAAATATATATATACATAAAAGAATAATTATAAAAGAGGAAGTTATCTAGATCGGGTCTATGTGGATAACCCTGGTTAAATGGATACATTGAAGAGTGCGATTTTATATCATAATAGTGGTGTTAAGGTTTGTAAGATACGAAATAAACAATTCTAATAAGGTATTAGAATTGTTTCTATGTATATATATAGTATATATATATATATATATATATATATATATATATATATATATTGAGAGTATATACAGATAAACAGTTATAATACCCTATTAGAATTGTTTATTTCGTATCTTACAAACCTTACCACTATTATGGTATATATATATATATATATATATATATATATATATATATATATATATACTATATATACATAGAAACAATTCTAATACTATATTATTAGAATATATATTATATATTAGTATTGTAATTCTAATATATTAGTATATATATATATATATAAATAATAGTAATATTTATTATTATACCTATAGGTGATATAATTAAAATGAATAATGACAATATTTTTTATTTTATATAATATAATACGATGAATAACAAGTATAGTAAAATCTTTGGGAATAATAATAATTAAAATACTAATTTCTCTATTATAAATTAATATATCCGGTTAAGTAAGATGTGTTTGTTATTGTAATATATTGAATAGTTTTAATTAAACTATAGCGTAGCTTACATATCTATATTAATTTACAAATAGTAAACACTAATTTAGAATATAATATTATATTGTATATATTGAATTTATTCATATAATGAATTCTCTATCTAATCCAACGAAAAAGGTTAAATATTAATTACAATACATCATCCAATAACAATATTACAACATCGTTATATTAAAGCAGTATATTAGTCGTAAATATTATCATCCTCCCTAATTATATTATTACCCATTAATTTGATTAATTTTATAATCTATAGATTACTATAGCGATATATATTATATTTTATATTTCTAACGTATTATTTCCTATATATTATATATATATATATATATATATATAATATATATATATATATATATAATATATATATATATATATATATATATATATATATTATAGACTCCAATAATATATGATATATAGGTATGGTCGAGTAATTGGTATATAATAATTCTAACTAAATAAGTGTACTTAATTAATATATTATATACTATTATATACTATTATATCCTATAAATACTACAACTTCTATAAATAGGTTATTAATTAATATACTTTGATACATATATGTAACTAGGACGTATCATTGATATAAAGAAAGCTTGTTTATATCGATTGGTCGTATCGTATACCACTGTTATTTATTAATCTACAAATTATATGTGAAAACAAAAATAGACGATACATTTGTATGTGTACATAATATTGCAATACAATATATAGGATTATATCTATTCTGGATTATATATATATATATACATACGTTATTTAATTGATTATAGTATACTATATGTATATATACTATATATAGTTTCATATATATATATATATATATTAAAATATCTATGTAAATATATTACAATAGTAATATTTATAGTAATACATATTGTATATATATATATAAGAAATTATTTATATATATAAGAAATTATTTAAATATATAAGAAATTATTTAAATCGTAAGAATAAATTGTAAATAATAATATATATGAATATATTCCCATTAGAGGAATATATATATATATATATATATATATATATATATATATATATATATATATATATATATTTCATATTTATTATATACAATTTATTAATATTAATAAATTTCGTTAAACTTAATTAAATAATGTTTTATTTTTTATATATATATACAATTATTAATAAATTCAATTTGATATATATATTCCTCCACTTTATCATATATGGTATACCAACATTTACCTCCATGGTATCCATTTAACAAACGCTCTGCTTATCGCATAATATTTATATAATATTATTTAATATTTATATATATATATATATATATATATAGAGTATACTCTTCGAATTGCCCTTCCTATATTTCTGCTTCCCTACAAAGATCTTCCCTTCCATCTCTTAGAAACCATGCATCTCATCTTCTATCTACCCCTATTCTCCGTCCCTCAAATATGAATAGGGAACCTATAGGTATAGTATACCCAAAGATTTTCCGAAGGAAAGATATAACACTTACGCGAAATCGTGTAATTCGAATTTGTATACAAAATACCCTGGTGCCACCTATAGCGGGTTACTTTTAGGAACTATGCGTTGTTTATAATGCAAATTTGTATTTAACTATACACTTTTAAAATGTTAAATAATATACTTTAAATTAATATTTATATGATGAAAACTAAGTGTTCATTACTAATATATAACAAACAAATATGATATGTATGTTTTAAATGCTATAAGTATATATTTAGTGAGTAAAGCTAATTTATATTGCATGTAATTTAATAGAGCAATGAAAACATTGTATGCAAACAGAGCCGAACCTAAATCTATTTCAGTGATTTCGATACTACTGCTAGCAGCGGTTGGGGATATTACTAAATTACATTGCATGCATAGGGAGTGTTATATCTTTGCTTCGCAAAATCTTTGGTATACCTATACTATACCTATATATATACCTATAGGTGCCTTATTCATATTTGAGGGACGGAGAATAGGGATAGATAGAAGATGAGATGCATGGTTTCTAAGAGATGGAAGGGAAGATCTTTGTAGGGAATTACTATACTATACTATAGTACAGTAGATAGATAGATAGGTATATTTTATTGGATTAATTAATTAATTAATGTCGTTCTTTTTTTTTCATTTATTATTCTTTTTCCATTCTTTCTTTGTTTCCAAAATGCTTCAAAATAAGACCTTGGTCTTTTCGGGTTGTTGCCAGCGATTTATTCATACATGGGACAGGAACAGTGATTGTTTAATTATAATAGTTAGCTATATATATTATTTTGATTTTGATTTTTGTTAATGTCAAATTTTGTCTGTTTATTTAATGTATTTTATTCATTTATTATTATCTTTTATGTAAATACGAAATATATATATATATTTTGTATTTACATAAAAGATAATAATAAATAAATAAAATACATTAAATAAACAGACAAAATTTGACATTAACAAAAATCAAAATCAAAATAATAATAACAAAAATAATCTATACATACATATATATTTGATATCGATTTTTTATTTTATTTTTTTAGTTTTTTTAATATATTTTTTAATATATTTATAATATAATTCATCATTGAGTAACATATTTTTTACTCTTTTCTTGAACAAATTTTCATTTTTTATATTTTGTATATTTGTTGGAAGTAAGTTCCAACTATTCCAGTATACTATAGTATAGATGAATAAAGCATATATAGGTATACCCTGGCTATGAGTTATATTGCTCCACAACTATGTATTCACTCCCACCCTATATTAGATCGCATAAAGAATTCATTAATTTATACAACAATTGATCTCAGGTGGCAACCTGTAATACTAATATTGTTTGTCATTATTATTTTATTTATTAATTTCCGTACGGTTTATTCTATTTTATTTTATTATTATTAATGAGAAATCATTTATGATTTATTTAATTGTTTAAATAAACTTTTAATCAATCAATCAATCAATCAATATATAGTATACTATAGTGATTATCTTACTGTAACAATAATAGTAATATTTAAAATGATATGCATTTATAGAGGACGGAACTACCCCACTATAGTGGCCGAGAAAGGAGTAGTGGTCGTTTTAATTAAAGCTTAAATGGTACTAAATAGGATAAAAAGTTTTATATACAAAATTTAGATAATCAAAATTTCTATAATATAAATTAAATTAAAAAAAAAAATAATTAATTAATTACTTTAATTTATTACATGATAATTTTTTTGTCAAATTTTGACAAAAACATGATTATATATATTTATGCTTATTTATGTGTAAGAGTATGTATATATATATATATATATATATATATATATAATTAAATCATTGAATCAAATAAGGTGCGTATGCATCATAAATATAATTATTTAATATATATATATATATATATAATTAAATCATTGAATCAAATAAGGTGCGTATGCATCATAAATATAATTATTTAATATTACATAATTAATAATAAATAAATCGAATACATTAGGAGACACCTATTGTATATTCTGATACTAGCGGCCATTACCCCGGAATTGCCTTATTTTAATGCTTTTTTATGCATTTTTGAATACCTAATAAATCGTTAATAGTATTCAGTAATATATAAAAGTGAAATAATAGTATTCTAGATCTATATGATTTATAGCTAATTCAAAAAAACGAATATCTTAAATTCAGTATTTATCGAGATATTAGAAGTATGCTGAGGCATATACATTAATGGCCACTACTCCGTTATCTCCCATATGTGTATTTTTTGAATATGCACACAGGTATATATATTTATATAAATGCTTACAATTATAATCGTCAGTTAATAATAATTACTAATGATTATCTATAAATAGATCAGGTTAAGTGATTCGAGTTCGTCCAATCAGGTCGTGGAATGTCACGTAACTGGTTCTATAGATTCTACAGATGATGAAGATGAATTATTGCCTGTTTTAGACTTGTCTGGTTATTTATTTAGTACTTTTATTATAGAAAATAATATGAATATAAAAATATTAAAAACTAGCATTTTAAAGTTATTAAATATATATATATATATATATATATATATATATATATATATATATATATGTTTTATGATACTATTTTTGATAATTCTCTTAAAAATAATAAAAATAATAATATTAATGACGATTTAAAATTACACAGAGGATAAAGAATTAAATATTGATTTATTCATGCGAAAAATTAATTTGTGTTCAAAGATCTACGATTTTGTTAATATCAAAGAAGTAGACAATGTTTTTAAACAAGTTGGTTATTAGTTTATGATGTATTATAAAATTAATATTCATAGTATAATATACATATACTATTCTATAGAAATCAATCACTATTATATATACCTACAACTATACTCACGGCGATAGTCTCACGCGGGCACACACACAAACACAAACACACACACACATACATATATATATATATATATATATATATATATATATATATATATATATATATATATATATATATATATGTATATGTATATATATATAAATCAACATTATAAAATATAATTAGAAATAAATAATCAATTATAAAATATTAAATTTTAAATATATCAGCTATAACATTATTTTTTAGATTAAATTCACTCCTAATGAGGTTTTTCCTAACCACGCTAATATAGGATATATGGATACATTTTGTAATAATGCATATTATAAGTACTATAGTACTTAAAACTTAAATATAGATTAGAAAAAATAAATATCATCAATAATTTAAATTTGTATTTATAAATAGATATATTTACTAAATAATATTTAGTAAATATATCTATTATATATATATATATATATATATATATGAATATGTATAGACATATATAGTACATATAGGTATATATACATATAGGTATATAGATATATATATATATATATATATATATATATATATATATATATATATATGTGTATTTACCACTAAATAAACAATAATACAAACAATCTAACTAAGTGTAATTAAGGGAGAGTACTCTAATATCGACATGCACGTAATATCGACACCCTAGAGATCTTCTAAAATATAATTCTAATAAAAAAATAATTAATTTATGAAATGTTAATCAATATAATTCGAATTCATATAAGTATACTTTTTTTTAAATACTAATATTTTTTTAATTATAATCAAAAAACTGATTTTTTTCGTTACAACTCTAAATTTATGATATTTTTGAAGTACAATATCGATTCTCAATCATTTGAAAATGTAGATATTTTAAATATTTTAAATGCATGGTAAATATCTAATTATATTTTACAATGTTCCGAAAATATTTTGTATTTTTCATAATCAGTTACAAAGTTATTGACGTTTACATAAGCAACATACATTTTCATAATACCGACACCCTAATTGCACGTAATATCGAGACCCTTTAACCAATCATCGTTATTTGTTTATAATGTGCGTGCGTTATGATAATATTCATAAATTAAAAGACATAGGGGAAAGTAACCTAATACGGACACTTTAATAATAAATGTTCTTAACATTTTATGACTCATTATTTTTATTCAAAAATTAAAATATATTAATATTATATGATTATAGATATTATTGTGATTTTAAAATTTTATTTAATCTTTTAATTCCATAGATAATGGGGGTGTCGTATTCGGTACCCATGTCCGAATACGGACACCCTATAGGGTATATATATATAGGGTATATATATATACAACTAGATAAACTATATATTATTGATGAATCAATCTGACAAATAACAATTACATTATTTATAATTAATTTTATGAATAATTTACTCTAATTAATTAGTTATACATATAATTAATAATACAATTTAAGTATCTAAATAATAAAAATGTTAGATTTAGCTTTATTGGTGGTATTAATATTATGACGCACGCGATTTTTATGAAAATCAGAATTATTCATGTGCTGCGCGCTGATTGGTTATAGGGTATCCGTATTAAGAAATCTATAATGTCCGTATTATGAACTTATATGACCTCTAGATATATGCTTATAACTTAATTAATATTTGATAACAAATATATAAATTATATATATATAATTTTTAGAATGCTTTAGTTTTTAATAATATAGTGTTATATTGATACATTTGTATATTTTTGAGAAGGATTTAAGTAGAATTTTGTTTTCATAAATATAAAAACGTAAATACGTAATACAAAAATCAGTTTATATTGGATATATTAGCAATATTTTGAATAATTAAAAAATAATAAATACTTTTTTAGACTATTTATATAATTATGAATATTTTATTCATTAACATTTTTTTTGTAGGATTTATTGTTTAGGAGATTCCTAAAGTGTCCGTATTCGGTTACTTTCCCTACCTAATAATATACACATATACCTATATATATATAGGTATTATAATTCAACTATGGAGATTCGTTATATATACATAAATATATAGTTATAACAATATATTGTTACTTATTAAGAATACATATTTATTGCGTGTGTTAACTAAAAGTAACGCCCATTTAAATCTGATTGTAGGTGAATATTAAATAATATATAGTATATAGAAATATATATATATATATATTTAGGATGTCGATATTATGTGCCAAGGTGTCGGTATTCGGAACAGTGCACATACTATTGACACCCCTGTTATCTCAAATAAACTAAATAAACTAAATTACATTTTAAAATAGCTATTATATGTATATACCTACTTAATACTTATAAATAAAATATTTATTGAGAAATAATAAAGTTATGGTGATTTATTGTTAGGGTGTCGGTATTCGAGTACTCTCCACTAAGGGTATTTATCTAGAAAATCTCTGCTTATATAATTACCCTTGTTTAAAAATCTAAATCTGATAATAATAATAATAATAATAATATGTATTAATGATATATCATAATATATAATTTGTTTGTAATATATATATATTACAAACAAATTATAAAAAAATAACAAAAAATACCATAAAAATAGCAAATTTCCCTATCTTTTACATATACACTAGCGAATATCCCATTAATAATGTATAATATATATATGTCACTAACTTAAGATTATCTTAACTAAAGATTAAAGCTGACACCCTACTGGAATTGGTTGGCTACGTGAAAGATTATAAAGGAGTTTTCGATAAATTCGTTCACACAGCGATCTTCGATATGGTTTTTAATATTAATATATATATATATATATTCTCGGGCGACAGCATAGAAAATATATTGATCTTAATCTGAAGCCTTTTAGAGGAATTTTTTCTTTCATACAACACATTTTCAATTTAAAACTTCTAATAAATATTTATTATTATTATTATTATATATATATAATGCTAAGTTATTGATTATATGTAATATTTAGTTTTATTAATTGATTACTAATTTATATGTAAGCAAATATATAATTTAAATATTTGTTAGCGATGAAATATGTTATTTTCAATGAGGTATAAATGACGAATGTATTCTTTTATTTAAATATCTAATGAATATATATATATGGTACGATTACAAAGTAGAAATATATTTGATAATCATATTTTTCATTTATATTTTAATTTAACTTAATATAATAGTATTATATATAAAATAAAGAATATATTCGTTATTTTTTAATTGATAACACATTTTCATAGAATTTTAGTTTTTTAATATATCGCTATTATTTACAAACTAATGTCCTTAAATGTCCTAAAGTTAAAATCATTAAATATATTCTAATTACTATGGTAGATAATTAAAAATAAAATTAGCATGCAATCGCTCAATATTTATTTATAAAATATATATTTTAAAATGTAATCTGAAATATCTGAAAAAATTATATAATATTTATAATATAAAATATATACATATATAGTATATATTATATACCTATATATACATAAATAAATTAGATTTATCAGTCTTCGTCAATAGGCAAGGAATAATGGACCAACTAATAAAACAAGTAGTGTTCATTGAATTCCCACACTCGTTATATTTGGATAGTTTGATTCTCATAAATCAAAAAAATATATACACGTAACACATCAATATTTATAAAATATATTATACATATTGTTTATATATATATATATATATATATATATTATATAATAACTATATGGTGTATACACCTGCGCCGCACAGTTGAGGAAGAACGTGGTACGTCACCTACGACCTCGTAACCCCGACTTCGACCCCGACATAGAAGACTTGCACGTGGAACCGAGCTGGTCTCATCTTCGCCTAGTCTACATGCTGTTACGGCACTTCCTAGACTCCGCTCACAAAGGACAGAACCTCGAACGGCTGGTGGACGCCAGGTTCGCCGGTGAACTCGTCGACATGCTGGACAGCGAGGACATCAACGAGAGGGCGTGCGTCAAGGTCATCGTGCATAGGCTGTACAAGAGAGTCAGTACTTTGAGGACTTGCATACGCGCTCATATCGGACACACGCTTCAATCGTTAGTGGTTCTAGTTTGCGACATCAAGGTCAACGCGTGACCTCTATTATGCAACTACATGTGTCGAGGTATGGTTTTGTATACAAAAATCACATAATAGCGTGACTTTACTAGATTAAAAATTAGAAATATTAAGGTTATGAAATATATTTATCTCTTAAATAATACTTATTGTAAGTATTATTATGAGTATAATTTTAAAAAGTGTGGTTAGACAATTTTGAAATCGTCTAATTTCAAGTTATTCTAATATTCGAATACACCTTTATAGGATTTATAATTAATACATGATGGATTTGTATATCCCACATTTAGTGTAATTACTATTAGTGTAATCTCCGCCCACTTTTGATTTTGACTATTAAACAACATCCTTTATTCATTTTTGAAAAATATGTTCTAATCGTACACATTATAAAATTGACCAATACTAAATTGTATTTGAATTTAATAATGATCTAGGATATTTAGTAGTAATAAACCTAACAATTTAATAAAATGTGTTTTTTTACAAATATAATCAAAATGTATAGTTAATAAAAGGCTATTATCAAATATAATTTCTAAATATGTATATAAATTATTTTTTATATTTTAATATAAATTATAAAATATTTAGATAGAGTAATATTTCATAATTTTGATAATTATAAGCTTAATTGCCAAATTTTCCAAATGCAAAATTTATATACATTAAAATAGATATATATATATATACAACATTTTGATTTTTCAAACTGTAATACATCTGAGCTATACGAATCATATTATTATTAGATTACTAATACTTAACCCACTATATGATTATAATTAGGTAAGTCTACCCCGAATAGTTAGTTACATAGGTAGAGGGGTGCTGCAACGATGGTGTCTATGTAGGGAGGACTAACCAATAAAAATAAATGTTGTGGTAAAAAGTGGGGGGGGGCTATACATAGGAGGTCCCCCTAGATTTTAAAGTGGGGGGGGGCATACCCCCGTCCCCCTGTTGCAGCGACCTTAATCAGTAGGTACCTATTAGTTAAATGTGTTTACTTTCATCTACTTATCTTAGTAACTGTGCGATATTAAAACTATATTAAATATTAGTTTCATTATTATAACATTATTAGTTTACGTTAATTATTTCTATAATTATCAATACAAGGAATATACATTATGAATAAATAATATATATTATATACATATATATTATATCAAAATATATATATATATATATATTTATATATTAATATTACTTATTATATATGTATATATTTGTATATTATATGTACATTTTACTAACCGAACTCGCTTATAAATACAGGCTAATACACGAACGTAGAATACATTGCGGAGTCGATGAAATTCTATCTCTGTTATCTTGGTATTTAGATATGTATACTATAAACTATATATGAGTATTTATCATAGAGCTAGATAGAAACTTTCTCTGTAGCTCTATGATATTTATAAACACCACAAACACACGCTAAAACACATTATATATATAATATTATATATATATATGATTTAAATAACTAGTGCTTATTGGAATTTAATTACAATATAACATACTATATATGATTCTATTTTTAAACTATATAATTTTTACATTCATGACATATTTAAAATATAATAGAATGTCGTGAAAGGCTATTATAGACAATTTACATTATATAAATATGTATTACATGTCTGAGAATAATTCAATAAATAATAATAAATATTAATATTTAGTATAGATTTATTTATATTTCTAATGATATAGGGTATTTATTATTAGTAAGAATGTTTCTCTATAAACAATCTGAATTAGGTGTTTATTATTATGTATTATTTAATAAGTGAAATAATTTGATTGGATATATGATTGTTTTATTTATTTAATGATATTCGTATATGCAGCCATATTTAATAACGATTTAGTAATACAATATTAGTAAAAGTATAAACATTTATATCGGTTAATGTAAATTATTAATTAATTAACTATTTATATTATTTAAATTAACATAAAACAAAGTTCCATACATATATTTTCTAGTATTAATATTGCACAATATAATATTTCTACATATTTTTAAATAGTTAATCGTATTTAATAAATAATATATAAAATTAAAATAATTATATAGATACATTATTGAAATCAAATAATTATAACAATAATATATATATTGTGTTTTAATTTACCATGTACATAATTAATAAGTATATATAAGTATAATTAATATATACCAATGTAACCATGAATAATATATATATAATACATAATTTGTTATTGCTACTTCGCAGATCCCCATATAAAAAGTACACCGTGTATATTATAATCTATATTGTAAATTTAATAATATAACAAATTTGTTTATAAGTTTTAATTATTTCATCTATATTTCTGAGATCTCATTCAATTTTTCAATGTTAACTAATTTTCTATATAAATTATTACAACGATTATTAAATACTGTTGTTATATAGATATATCTAAAATTTATAAAACCTACCTATAGATTAGTAAAGCTATTATTAATAATGTTTGCCCCGTCCCCAACCCCGATAATTACGCCACACCCTCTCACGCAGCATAGTCGAGGGGTTCAACCTACCCCTAAAGGAGGAGCACGTAGAATTCTTCCGTCGGGTGGTGTTGCCCATGCACAAGCTTCCCGGCATGAAGTACCGGTACGTCATCTTCATCAAGTGTATCCTGCACTACGTTAAGAAGGATGCGTCGTTAACGATCCTGGTAAGTGGTCAGCTGATCTCGGGTGGACAGCTGATTGGTTGAGAGATAGAGAGAGGGAGGGAGGGAGGGAGGGAGATAGAGAGAGAGCGTGATAGAGAGGGAGATAGAGAGGGCAATGAGGGGGCGAGATATAGAGAGGGAGAGATATAGAGAGAGAGGGAGGGAGGGAGATAGAGAGAGCGTGATAGAGAGGGAGATAGAGAGGGCGAGAGAGGGGGCAAGATATATAGAGGGAGAGATATAGAGGGAGAGATATAAAGAGTGATAGAGATAGAGGGAGAACTATATAGATAGGGAGAGATAGAGAGCGTGGTAGAGAGAGAGGGAAAGAGCGTGAGATAGGGAGAGAGAGAGAGAGATTTAGAGGGAGGGAGATATATAGAGAGGGAGAGATATAGAGATGGAGAGAGATAGAGAGGGAGAGAGAGGGAGGGAGATAGAGGGATAGGGAGAGAGAGAGGGAGAGATATAGAGAGGGAGAGAGATAGATATGGAGGGATATAGAGAGGTAGAGATAGATAGAGAGGGAGAGAGAGGAAGATGGAGAGGGATAGAGAGAGGGAGAGATAGGGAGAGATATATAGATAGAGATAGGGAGGGGGAGAGAGATATAGAGAGGGATAGAGATATAGGGGGAAATATATAGATAGGGAGATATAAAGAGCGTTATAAAGAGATAGGGAGAGAGCGTGAGATAGAGAGAGGGAGAGATACAGAGGGAGAGAGATAGAGGGAGGGAGAGAGATATAGAGATGGAGAGATAGAGAAGGAGTAAGATAGCTCCTCTTTCATTCGTTTATCCTACACAAATATTAATTATTAGATTAATAAGTTATCCAGTAGATTGTTCTATGAAATGAATCACTTATTTTAGTTATATATTTATCTATAATCAACCAAACCGCTATTGACACCGCTAATATATTTCTCAACAAATACAGTACAACCACTTCCTAATAGATGTCTTATAGTACATCCACCCATTATACGATATGGTGAATATGGGGTTGAAATAACAGTTATATATAGTTTTAGTACAATATGGTACAATACAATATGATATATTTACTATCTTTCCAATAGTCGGGTTAGAATGGTGTAACATTTACTAAGAATAATTTACATACTTAAAAATTGTAAGATAATTATATCTATAATATATATATATATATATATATATATATATATATGTATACATAACAAATTCGTAATAAAACTATTCATATATATATTATAATTCTATAACAATACATGATAATGATAATGATATCAATGATTTACTTTGTCGATAAAAACTAATAATTATCTAGCAAAATAAAATACTTTGTAATAATTTATTTAGACTGTATTCATATATATTATTAACTACCAAAACCGAACACAAATTAATAATCTTAATTCATACTAAATGCAGGGCCGGCTCATGGGGGGAGGGGTACATCGGGCAATTGCCCGGGCCCATAGTATGCTTAAGCCGGCCCCGACTAAACGTAACTATAGTTACTAGGTAGAATAGGTATTTATAATTATATATACCCCCATCACTGATTCTAAAATCAAAACTAATTATGATTTACATTACGTTAACATTATAAGTGTAGTTAGCAGGAGTAGGGGAAAGTGGACACCTAATACGGACACTTTAACAATAAAAAGTCAACATTTTATGACTCATTTTGTTTGTAGGATGTATTGGTTTCTGAGATACCGAGAGTGTCGGTATTCGGTTACTATCCCCTATCAATAAAAGTGTAATGTAGCGAATACTCTACAGCCATCTATAGATAGCTGTACGTATACTAAGTATACTTAGTGATGTGTGTTTCGCTTGGTCAACCGGTCACCTTGCATCATCGAAAGTCGCACCTTTATACATTCATAACGATACACCTAACCATCACTATTATACTAACCTTACAACACAATAACCTTACATGTACCCACCGTGCACGGTTGGCCGTGGCTAGGGCATCGCAGTTATTTACGGTAACCGTAACACTTCTATATATATATATCCTACTATGCTTTTAATTTCGTATTATTGTTAATCTATTTCAATAACGTAGGTTACTATAATTATATTTAGCCTAAATTTAACACTTTCGACTATATGATTTATTAAATACACAAATCGATCAATCAATAAATGAATTAATAAATTAATCAATAAATGAATCAATACATTAATCAATAAATGAATCAATACATTAATCAATAAATTAATCAATACATCGATCACCCGTAGACCATTAGGTCGCTGATGAAGTATTGGCCGGTAACAGACTCCACTAAAGAGCGAGTCTTCATCATCGAGTTGCAGCAACTGCTGGCCAACTGTAGCGAAGAAAACTTCAAAGGCGTAATGGTGCCTATCTTTAATAGGATAGCCAACTGTTTTAAGTCCCACAGTTCAATGGTTAGCGGAGTAGGTTACTCGAGATACACGTATGATTAGCTCTGCTTAGAATCGTAGTGCGTAATAATTTGAATACAATCCCGAGTTCTCAGAGAATACTCTTAAGTGAATTATTGTTTACTATATAATTACAATTAAACTGTTAAATTAAGAATATATAAATGTCAATAAATATTAAATATTTAAGCCTTACAATTAAATTAAATTTTTAATTTTTGTATTGAAAAAAATATACATATTCTTTATTACTTAAATATAACTTTTATATATAACTTTTGTTATAAACCATGTATTATTATTGATATACTATAGGGTATCAGTATTCACGTCCTTTCTGTATTTGTAAACTTTCCCATAACTAGAAAAAATAAAATTCAATATTATATCAAATATATATATATATATATATATATACATAATATGTATTACATATATATGTATATGAATATGCACGCAAACATAATTAAACATTATAACATGTGTAACACTCGTTAAATACAATAGATACTCGAGAATACATTCGCGCTATGGGATCAGCTCAATATACTAGAGTTGATAGGTAAACACTGTGACGTACTGTACCCTATTGTTATCTCTCCTATCTACCAGCATCGCCAGCATTGGGACCCGTAAGTTTCACACCCTGTTATTACCATAATACCTTGTATGTAGTAGTAGTAGTAGTAGTAGTAGTAGTAATAGTAGTAGTGATAGTAGTAGTAGTAGTAGTATTAGTAGTTATAGTAGTTGTAAATACAACATTTAATAAATACTACTATAGTAATATATCTATTCGTTTACAAATAATAATACTAATATTATGTATTATTAGTTTGACTACTATTAATTCATAAATTAATGATATATTATATAATTATATTCGATATATTCGTATACTAGTGTACCATTACAAATACATATATTTATTATTAATATACACGTGAATAGAACTATTACTTTGCTGGCCGAAAAGACTATGAAACTGATGCAGAAGATGGACTCTAAGGAATACAAGAGGTGCCTTAAAATCTGCAAACGAGAGTCAGCGATACCGTTAGTGATCAACTCATTATTAAACTCTGTAGTTTATAATAGTATTATAATATAACCCAGAGATATAAATAAAACATATATATATATTTTTTAAAACCACGGTTGCTTTTAAAATATATATTACATTTATCATCCTAAAATGATATCTATTTATAAGTTTATATTTAAAATAAATAGAATTTTAAATACGAAATATTAACGTTTATATTACGTTTATATATATATATAATGATTGCTATTCACAACATATACGTTATCATTCATATACTCATATCGTAGAAGTGAACAAGCATCGCCTGAACCTGCACCGTCTCCTAAAGAAGTTAATGCCGATAGCCCTAAAGAACATAATTCCGATAGTCCTAAAGAACATAATGCCGATATTCCTAAAGAACATAATGCTGATAGTCCTAAAGAACATAATGCTGATAGTCCTACAGAAGATAATGCTGATAGTCCTAAAGAACATAATGCCGATAGTCCTAAACTCGATTTGGTTTGAAAGTTTTAATTATATTCTATAGAATAACTGTATAGAATTGCATGCGTGTGTAAATATGGTATCATAGATGTATACATACAAATAGTAAAGCTATAGTTTCCATTTTAAATAGGTAGACATTTAATTGAAGTGAATTAACACGTTGAGGGGGATATTATATGTTATCGAATAACATTTTAGAAATTAAATAATGTTATTATATATAAATTAAAGTGATAGCGCTCATTCATGGATACATTTATAGATGATTTTATTTAAATACTAATTATAAAATCATTAGTATGCAAGAGAGTAATATAGTACATAGATACATCCTATATTATATCCAAATAATCATATATATTATCATATACTTAGATGATTATATATATAACATATATAGTAAATTGTTAATTAAAATTGTGTTTTAATTAAATTGTAAATTATAATACAATTTGTATAACATTTGACCACCTTTAAATGTAATACAATCTATAGGATAAAGCTAACATCGAATCAGGGCATACGATTATTCATACGACTATACTTACCGTGTAAAGTATTATATTTGTCATTTTTTAATGTACTTTTAAATATAATTTTATAAATAAAGTATAACATTTAGCTCGTGTTCGGTCAGTCATTTATTATTTATTAGTCTACATTACCTTACTTACCCTTACCAGGTCGAGCAGGCTCGGCAGTTTTTGACACGTTTCTTACATCCATCTTGTTTGTTCATCGAAGTTGGTAGCTCATCGAGTGTACATCTGGTATATTCCATCAGTTAATCGATGTAAGTTTTCGGTGGGTGTCCTCGAGATCTTTTACCATGTAGAGGTTGCCGAAGAAGTACATTATTTTAAAACAATGTAAACATGAATATTTGAATAAACATATAGCTAATAACATTCAAACACTATAGTGAAACAACTCGCTATCACATTAGAAACTTTACTTTATAATAATAATAATACATGTTGGTGATAACGCATAGGACATACAATAAGATACCTACTTGTATAAGTCATACCAAGAACCTATTTGTATAAGTCATTAAAAGTTTGTATGATTCATTAAGAATGTTTCGTCAATACGATGATAGCATCCCTCCTACTGATGTTTCAATGATTTAGTTCATGTGTTAAATTACTACATTTTAAATGCAATTATAATTTATTATACTATAATAAACCTATAGGTATATACTATATATTATGTATATAATATATATATATATTGATTGATTGATTGATTGAAGGTTTATTTAAACACTTAAATAAATCATAAATGATTTCTCAAAAGTTTATATATAGAATAAAAATAAGAGATTAGGTAAAACAATAAATACCATTAATAATAATAAAATAGAATAAACCGTACGGAAATTAATAAATAAAATAATAATTACAAACAATATTAGTATTATATGTTTCCACCTGATATAAATTATTGTATATATATATATTTCATGAATATTTTATACGATTTTATGGATCTAATATAGGGTGAATTCCATAATTTAGACAAATATAACTCAGTGCACGAGTATTCATTTTTGAGGGATGGAGAATAGAGGTAGATAGAAGATGAGATGCATGGTTTCTAAGAGATGGAAGGGAAGATCTTTGTACTAGATAAGCAGAAATATAGGAGGGGCAATTCGAAGAGTATATTGAGGAATGAACAATTGATAGTATGCGATAAGCATAGCATTTGTTAAATGGGAACCATGGAGGTAAGTGTTAGTATGAGGAAATAGAGGAATTATCTCGAATACGTAGGTTATATGTTGTAAGGATTGATGAACGAATAACTAGATTTAGGGAAGAGATAGAGGATAATGGAAGATTTATAAGGATCGAAGAACAGTAATCTATGCATGATAGAACAAGGGAGTTAACTAGAGTTTTAGTAAGAGATACAGTACTTGAATTTTGTATTTTTCTAATTCTAAATAGATGAACATTTGCAGATTTAGTGATAGCAGTAATATGAGGAATGAAGGAAAGAGTAGAATCAAAAAGTACACCTAAGTTGGATGCAGTAAGAGAAGGAGATATTTCAATGTTATCAATAAGAAAAGGATGCATGCAAGTTGGTGATGGATAAATATTCAACATGGTAGTTTTGGAGTTATTAAGGAGAAGAATATTAGAAATATATTTATATATAAGCCATTCTTTAATATCATTAGCACAATTGGAGAGTTTCTTATTGAGACCTGGTGATGAATTAGTTGGAAGAAACATATATAGTTGTATGTCATCTGCATATAGATGGTAATAGATATTTGGATATTTAGATATTATGGATTGTAGTGGATATAAATAAATAGAGAAAAGTGAAGGACCGAGTACTGATCCCTGAGGAACACCGTATTTCATAGGATAAGGGGAAAAAAAGAAGTATATATTTTTACATTGCTACTACGGTCAGATAGATATGAAGTAAACCATGAGAGGGCAAGGTATCTAACTCCAAGCAGGTGTAGACTGGACAGTATAATTTGGTGATCAAGCGTATCGAAAGCACTGGATATGTGTAGCATTACTAGTTGACAGCAATGTTTAGTATTAAGGGTAGAAGTGAAGACATCAAATACGTTTAGTAGTGCTGTTTCTGTGTAGTGTCCTCGGCGATAACCAATTTGTTGAGGAATATGGAGATTATTGGCGGTTAAATACGAGATTAGTTGACGAGAGAAAACTCTTTCAAAAATTGTAATCACCAAAGGTAGCTGAGAAATTGGACGATAATTGTTAATTGATTCGGGATCGAGTCAAGGTTTTTTAAGAATGGGAGTGATTATTGTTTGTTAAAAAATATAATTATATTTTAGGGATATATATATTATAGAAAAAAATATTAGAAAATATATATATATATATATATAACATTCAGGCCGTAATTATCATATTATCAATATAATAATTAAACGTATATATTGGGTGATATAAATATAAAAGATTAGCTCTTTAGAAGAAATAATTAAACTAATATTTGTATTTATTGATAACAATTATTATTATATCTTCGTACCACGTGAAGCAACAGCTAAAGTTCTACTGCCCGAGAAATATATATATACGTTGTAATTATCAACTAATACGTGCTAATGTAACACAAATAGATTAATATCTATAATATATAATATATATATATATATATATATATATATATATAATAGTAATATATTATGGGGATATTAAGCAAATTCTCCATTATTAGCTTTAAAATGTATTACTGGATGTATTGTGGTTATCACGTGATGTTAATACCCTCACCAGTATAAATAGAAGGGTGACGATATTAATATCACTATACTAATTTATGTAAAAGTACTACTTTTCAAATGACACTTTTTGGTGTATTATATTTAGATTATATATTTCTACAAATACTATACCTTTTAATATATAATGTATAGCCGTAATATTATGTTTAAAAAAATATATATTACCTTAGCCAGTTAAGATACCAGTGAAGTATATATACCTATATGTAGGTAGTTGAAGAGAGTATTGTGGCCGATTTTGTATTACCTTTCTAATAATAAAAATTAATATTAAGATTACTATTATATATTTATATCATTACAATATATTGTTCTAAACAATCGTTATTGTCACTATGAAGGTAATTTTATTTTTACTAATAAGTAAATTGTCCGCGTAAATAAAGTTCCAATACTCTGCTGTTATTGCAGTTCATAATTCTGGATTCCGATAGAATCATTCAAGAAATAAAATATATTAAAATATATTAAATAAAATATTAAGTATTTATATAATTTGAAAATGAATTTTTATATTAACTGAATATATTTAAAATACATAATTTTTTTAAAACGATATTTTTCTAATCCACAATCAATAATTATGTGATCTAATTAAACATTCTTAGATTTGAATTATCTATAGGCCAAATTATTTATTCAATTGAATTGAATTATCTATTGACCTACTTTTCGCATATATCATTTTTTAATAAATATAATTAAATATATTTATAACTATAGTTATACAAAAATATATATTTTTTTAAAATATCGTTATCGGCTACAATACTATTCTCCCCATGACTTATATAATTAGTAATATTATACATATACACTTTTCGTTAAAATTCCTATGATATATAAATATAATATAAGTATATAAATAAACAAGTATACCTATATAATACATATCTAAAAGATATGTTAATACTATAATAATTCTTTATAATAATAAAATATTGATATTTTAATATTTGATTATAAGAAATAATTAACATAGGAAATAACCTATTATAATAAGCAATACACAAATACATTATGTATATTTTATACGAATATATCATATATTAAAATTAATAAAATAACTTATTGTTCGTATGATTTATGTACATTTTAAATATGTACATTTAAGTATGTACATATATAGGCGTAATTACGTATAGCGTACACGCCCAATTAGTAGTAAACACGCCTACCGCGAATACAGAACACGCCTCTTTTCAGGGAGATCACTTATTTACATCCGACGTGTTTTTGTCGATCGACCTCTTCTTCAGGTTAAGCGTAGCCGAGGTATTCTCCGAGGCCGTGTCCTTGTTAGTGTCCTTCGACCTTGGCCCCTCCTTGATATCGGTGGCGAGGTCACCTTCAGCGAAGGTCAACATGTTCAACGCGTCCTGCGGGTCCATACGAGCCAGACTCATGCGAACTTCTCGCTTGAGGACGGCGCTAGAGTTTAGAATGTCTATGATGTTCAGACGATTCTTCTGGTCGTGTTTAGACTTCACCAAACTATCGGCGATAGTAATAATTATGATAGTTGTTTGTTAGATTTACGTTTTATTTTATAAAATAAATATTAATACCATATTATTATGAATGAATTATGAATAATATTTATTTTACTTATATACTATATATAGTTTATATAATATTTAGTAGTTTATATAATTTATAAATAAATAATTAATACACATAACATATGTATATAATACAATATATGTTCTCATTTCTACTGTTGATACGATATTCTACTTTTAATACATCTACAAAGGGTATTATTACTACTATTACCCTACAGGGTAATTATATGAATAGAAATACAAACTAAACATGTTAACGTAATATAATTACATTGTAATGTGGTTATTTGATAAGAAAATATGTGGGTTTAGAACTAATATCGATATATCATAAGCTCCCTTCATTCATTCAATTACTTAATTATGATCAAACATAATTCTCTTGCGAAAAATCCCACTAATTTAGCATCAAAGACAATGAGTGGTTCGTAATCCTAAACACATTCATTCTAACAGGAATGTTGACACTACAATTAGTGATGTAGGTAATTTCTGTAATTATATTACTGTTATTTAAAATATTTCATTTCGTATACATTTAAATGATTACCTTAGTCTTGTAATAGAACCATAGTTACAAAGGAGGTAAACACACATTAATAGCCACACACTCGAATTAGATAAATACATGATTCATTATTCATGTTTTAATGTAACATTAATAATAATTATTAAATAATATATGAATTGTTAATGCTATACGATCAGAAATCATTGAACTCCCTAAAATATAAATTGTCTTATTTAAATGTTCTAAGTATATATGTTTATTATAGGTATATCTATGCAAAGTATATTTGTGAAATAAAATCAAAACTTACTTTGTATATAATTATTATCGAAAAATAAACAAACGCACGACGTATCGCAATTTTAAAAACACTCTCAACATATATACACGCCCACATTACTATATACACGCCCACATTCACATACACACATACATATATATACGCCCACATTCTCATGCATACTTGTCAGAGGTTACATACCCGGTTATAAATATCGCGACTGCTATTATTAGCACCACGATCATGAATATTAATATCATGTATTCCATTGTGTCCAGTTTACCTGGGCCATCTAGAATATGTATAGATATAAATATATATATATATATATATATATATATATATATATATATATATATATATATATATATATTATGTAATAATTGATATATCATTATAATAGTAAATAAATTGTTGAAATAACGATAGTATTAATAGTATAAATATACTATTATTCTATACAAATATGTTGAGTTGATATTTAATATATATATATTGTAATATTTTGCAGTTGTGAACTTAGCTACGATGTGAAGGGCACGTGACTTGATACGAAGTGAATAACACGTGACTTAATACTAGTGGCGCAGGAACGATTTTTTCATTGGGGGGGTCATTGGGGGGGGGGGGGTCAGCTGTCTAAAGTTCTCTTTTTTTCCATTTTAGAACGTTATTTTAGAATATAAATAATTTAATAATTATCCTAAACCCCTAGTGAATAGAATTTTTAATAAATCAAAGATTCTAATTTATTTTTTTTAATAAAATACGTTTTACATATTACAATAAAGGCTTGAAAGCTTTATTATACTCCATATTAATTGTAAATCCTTTGTTATAAGTTACTACACCCTTAGATGTATGTGTATACATATTTTGAAAATATTATTTTCTAATAAAAATGTTATATATATGTATATAATAAATATTTAAATTTTTTATTAAAATTTTATTTAATTTTTTGTCAATATTATTGAGGGGGTTCAACCCCCCCATCCAAATTATTGGGGGGGTCCGAACCCCCCCCGACCCCCCTATTGCTGCGCCACTACTTAATACGAAGACATGTTAACATAGTAATCATGAGACTATATTTCTGAATTCATCGTACGTAATGCAAGTTTATAAAATCGTTAAACTTGGTATTTAAATTTATATTTTTAAATATATTAAAATAATATTTGGATCAAAGGATATATATATATATATATATATATATACTCTATATATACTCTATATAGTATCATGTCATCACAAATCAACCTTTTAAGTCATCATCCCCGAAGACTCGATTAGATTCTCTCGTGTAGTGTGAGTTATTCTAATGATATGAATGTATTTAAATAGTATACAATTCCAGTAATACATATCGCAATATATATATATATATATATATATACATATATTTATATTATATAATAAGCATAGTAAAGGATATTATGTAATACTTACAATGTTCACTCCTATACCTAGATCCATGTTGAATGAAACCTGTTAATATATACATATATTAATATGCATGTATAATATAATAGCTATTATAACATTATATTATTAATATATCATATTTTATTATATATATATATTTGTTAATAATTGTGTCGTATCTACTACATATATGCATCTTTAGTAGACTTTAGTGTACATACAGTGTACCTGGTACACATTAGTTATGTAAATGATGCCAGTCAAATATAAAGTATAGATGTATCCTCAGTCTCAGATACCTAAAGTCTCAACTCGGATCGGGTTAGTTTTATTAGAGTCTCGGTTCGGCTCGTTTTTTCTTCAGAAAATGGAAGTCTTGGCTCGGCATCAAAAAGCTCGGTATTATTTACACCACTAGATCAAATTTACATTAATATTCACTGAATCGCAATGTTGGCGCAAATAATTTGTTTTAAATTGATGAAAATGTGAAATATATAAAAATTAGTATTAAAATATAACTTCAACAAAGCATAATTTCGAATCGGTTATGTTTTATAATAGTTACAACTCGTCTCGGGCTCGTTTGGCTAGAGTCTCGGATCGGCTCGGGCTCGTTTTGTTCCGAAAATTAAAGTTTCGGCTAGGTATCATTAGCAAAAAGTATCGGCTCGGCATCATTTACATCACTAGTACACACACCCACATACACATGTACACACGCACACACACACACACACGCATACTCTTTAACTGTGAATGCGTTACATGTACTAACCAGACCATATCTACAGGTAACCAAAGTATCAACTACAACTCGATAGAGAATAGGCTAACAGCTATCATACTATCATACTTAATATTACTTATACCATGTATATTTGTAAATAGTTAACAGTATACTGTACCTATTGTAATACACAATATATATATATATATATATATATATATATTATAATATATACTCTATAGAGTCAGTAGGTTTACCACAATTGTAAATATTACATAATTTCATCTTAAAGGGGGGTTCACACCGAATTTTTATCTCGTTTCATTGCTCGATAATTGCTTATAATAAAATTAGCATTCACACCAAATCAACTTGAAAACAAAGATCATTTTATTTATTATTTACTATTATCTTTGAAAACTGGTTAAATTGGTGCATTGAGCTTGAGAGAAATTATCTCTAGTTCTATACTATAGTACGAATTTACTATTCGAATGTAAATACACACACATATATATATATATATATATATATATATATATATATATATATATATATATCATCGATATAAAGAAATTATTTCTTTACATTGATAATATATATATATACATATTACGTAACACAGGCTGATCAATGAACTATCAACAATGATTAATGAACTATCAATCAACAACTTGTCAAAAATGAAACTTGTTCGTACGCAATAATTGTCGATAAGCGTGGAAAAATGAAACATTTTCATTCCAACGTCAATTTCGCCGATGAAAATTGCTAGATAATTTCCGATGAAAATTCGGTGTGAAACCCCCTTAAGTCTATGGATGATATGAATGAAATCCACCAAATAGAAATACCAATGATAATATCGTAAACAAAATACACATTAATGTTTTAAATTTAGAATTAAATTCATAATGAAGAACAGCGATCATATTATAAATAACAGTTAAGAAAAGATGACGATTATACAACGAGGCATGCAACTATAGTTATATGATTAATATATATGATTAATCCTAAATTACACATATTTAAAAAAACTTATGAATATAATGTATTATAATAAAATCGTGTTATTACAACAACCTATATAACCACTGACCTATATTCATCATGTATGCATATGCAATGTAGTAAACACTATATAGAGTGATAATATGATATCATAATATCCAACACCACACACCAAACATATCCGTTTCTTTCCGGGTTTATTGATATATATGCAAAACTTACCTTGACTTATCTTTACTATATTTTATTATTCACAATTTATTATATATTACGTGTTAACTATTTGACTTAGGTATACTAATTAATTTAAAATAATATTAATTAAATTATAGTTATAATTAATCCTGATAAAATAACACGATTTTATAAAATATAATATTTATTTAATATATATATATAGGTGTTATATATAAATATGTAAAATAAATACGATAACAGATCATCTAATACGTTAATATTATTATTAAATATATAAATAAATATTTAAATGTTATACTTAATAATAGGTTAGTATTTTAAATAAATTTATTAAAAATCTTTGGATAATTATTATTTTATTATATAAACAACTGAAAAACAAAAACACGTGAAACGTATATAGACTAAATAAGTACCTATATAAATACATTTATATATAAATACATATATATATAGATACTTTCATAGAAGCACTATTTAATTGTACACTTCTTACAGCGTACAAAGGCAATACTACAGTGTACTAAGTAGACCGTACTAGCGATAACTAGCAAACACACATTTACAATGTTGCGAGCACGAATATGATTGAGTTTAGAAAGAGTAGGTATATCTAGAAGATAGAGATAGTTCTTCAGTTTTTAGTTGGAGTTAGTAGTAGAGGTATTGATGCTTTTAAGGGGTGAATGGGGTTGGTTCCGTACATGGCTAGAGCAAACAGAGTAACCTACACACATATAGGCGCGGTTCCTGGGTTTGATCAAAGGGGTACTGGTCAAATGGGGTGCTCATAGATATAATATTAAATTTACTTATGCAATTAATTTTATTTATATATATATTTAATAGTATAAAGTAAAAAAAATAGTTGTGTGCATGAGAGGGGTTAGTACACCTAGGCACCCCGGACTCGCCCCTGTATATACACACATTCATTACTATTACGACTTACTATTTATAAATATAAATATATTAGTTTCACATAAATTAGTAATTAATATTATTAACCTAATCAGTTTTCGGTTAAGTATGGTAATTATAATATTTGAATTCTTGGTATTAATTCCATATATTATTATTATTAGTATTATTTATTTATAAATATTATAATCGTATACACATTAAATTAGTTATAAATTTAAGATTATTTTTAGAATCAAATTAAATTTATAAAAGCAACGGAAAATTAAATCAATAGGAATTTGAAAACAATTCTAAAACATCGAAACAAACGAAACCCAATCTCGTTACTCGCAAAACTGACGCCCGACACACGTAAATACGAAACTAATACGCCTACATCGTACGCCACACAAGAACCCAGGAGCATAACTACGCCCATAATATACGTCCCTAACGCACGCCACACGCGGATCGAGGAGCCTAATAACTCCCCTAAAACACGCCACCACCCCTGACCAACATGTACGCGCTAACCTACCCGCTAATAGCTCTGGTGTCCGTAATGTTCAGTCTCCTCTACACCGAAGCCCTGAACGCCCTCTACATGAGTAACGTTCTACCCCACTTCCTGACCGCCGGCACCCACACCGGGCGACCCCCCGCGTCGTCTCTAGTCACGTGTCTGGTGATTCTACTCGAAGTGCTACCGTACCTAAGTAGCGGAGACCAGTGCGTATCGGCTGCGGTAGGTCTGACGTGCGTGTACGCTGCCGTGGACACGCACCGGGAGTTGAGGGCGGCCGCTGACCTGTTCTCGAGGTGGCCGGACTACCTGTACGTGTTCCTGTTGCTGTTGGGAATGCTGCTCGGACCCTGCACCGCTATCAGATTTATGTAACAATAAAGCGTACTACTACTACATTTACCGTGTTAATATTTATATACTTATATCTAATCCCGCTTATATATACATATGTACTTATATAATATAAGTTATTTTATATTGTTATTGTTATTTTTAATTTTGGTGGAGTAATTTCAACCCATCTAGGAACTTAGATTAAGTTACCACTTATAAGTTATAACCAAATGGCTCTAATTTCACTTCGAAGCCGCTCTCTTACGATTTAATTAAAACATCCATGGTTTTAACGAGAACCGATCATTTATTTATACACAATTATATATGATAAATTCCAAATATTATTTTAATGGTCCTGACTAGACTTGAACCCGTGTCCTACTGCTTATATGTTTGACGCATTAGCCAACTGAGCCACACGGGCAGTTAATAATATACATATGTAGTTTAATTATTAGCTAACAACACCCTTATAAAATAAAATAAAGTCCACTAAGAGAACACATGATAATGTATCCTATGACGAAGTATTTTATAAATATCGAATGTTAATCTTAGAAGTCATATAATATGTACTATTACATAATGTTACCTAATTGTAAGTTACATTTACAATGAAATATCATATATTCGTACAAATATATTAGTATTCATGATTTACAGATATATCGTATATAAATATACATATAAATAACTATAACTGGTAAATAGTAAACTAAAATGATTATAATTATGACATATCTTAGATATTTAAAATATAAAATCTTTAAAATATGGTTATTTAACCAGTGATTAATGTATCTGGTAGAGACGGTCTCCGTGTATAACACAGAGCTAGAGAGAAATAGTTTTCTCTCTAGCTCAGTGGTGTATAATGACAATCGTGAACTCTGTGTAAATAGTAGCGACACCTGCATCACGACATGAACATCATTCACGCACTGTACAATAATAGCTAGGTTATTAGTAATAACTTATTACCTATCGTTATTATAATAACTATTACGTAGTACTAGTATATCGGTCGTAATAGGTATTACTCATTAACCGATAATGAGGTTTATCAATTAGGTAGTATGTTTGTATTCAGACCATACTACTATCTATAGGGGATACTACCTATAGAGGAGACACTCCCTTTTACTATAGTAGATATTTGTAAGGAATATATTTGCCTGGAATAAATATATAGTATACGATAAGAAGAACGTTTGTTAAATGGGAACCATGGAGGAAGTTTTGGTATGATGTAGTAGAGGAATGATCTCGAATACGTAGGTTATATGTTGTACGGATAGATGAACGAATAACTCGATTTATGGGAGATATAGAGTTTAATGGAAGATTGATAAGGATTGATGTACAGTAATCTATACGTAAAGGATAAGGGAATTAACTAGAGTTTTAGTAAGAGATACAGTAATTGATTTTCGTATTTTACTAATTCAAAATAGATGATAATTTGCAGATTTAGTGATGGCAGTAATATGAGGAATGAAGGAAAGAGTAGAATCAGTACAAGTACACCTAAGTTGGATGCAGTAGGAGATGAAGATATTACAATGTTATCAATAAGAAAAGGAGGGAAGTAAGTTGGTGATGGAGAAAGATTCAACAATGTAGTTTTGGAGGTATTAAGTATAATATTATTAGAAATAAACCATTCTTTAATATCATTAGCACACTTGGAGAGTTGATTATTGATACCTGGTGATGAATTAGTTAGAAGAAACATATAGAGTTGTATGTCATATGCATATAGATGGTAATATATATTTTGATTTTAGATATTATGGATGGTTGGGTATACATAAATAGAGAAAAGTGAAGGACCGAGTACTGATCCCTGGGGAACACCATATTTCATAGGAGAAGGGATATATATATATATATATATATATGGTATACTTAATTAATTATTCAAACTTATATGCATAAAAACATTTAAATAAACTGATGTAACTGAATTCTTATGAAGTTATTATTTGACGGACTTTTATACTATATATATATATTATATAACTCCATATCACTTAAAGCATGCTCTATAAATACTATATAGCTACTTATACACACCAGGTATGCGTATTGAAATTAAACATATTTACAACATACTATATCAACATACTATACCATACTATGACCAATGTCTTTAACAAGGAAAGATATATTACTTACGCGAAATAGTGAAATTTTATTTTATTCACAACATATGTTGCTATTTCAGACAAATTTGTCGTTAATAATGTAGATTCATATTAAACGATTTTTTAGTTATTTTTTTAGATATTGCAAAAGATCGTTCTAAATGGAGAAAGTTGTTAATAATACTGTCAAGTTCTCCCCCTACGATGCCAACGTCAAGGGACTAAGTAACTAAGTAAGTATATTAAACGATACATTTTTAAAATGTAAAAAATAGGTTAAATTATTATTGATATGATACAAACTAATGATAATTACTGGATATAACAAATCAATAGTAAACAATATATTGAATCGATTTAATAAATATAATGCAAATTATCTAGAATAAAATTTTTTTAATAAATAATTTAATTATTTAATAAATTTATTAATAATTGAAAAAATATATCATAATACCTACACAATAGGTAAACACTTATTTTACACAATACTCTTAATAACAAGATGTGTAACTTTATCAAATTAGTTTACTTAGTATGTATATCATCCTTGCTGATAACGGAAAACATGTCATGGTTAGTACACCTTACTAATTACTAATACTTATATACACACATATACGCACATATACATCCACATACATATATAATTAGTTAATTACTTATATATATATATAACAAAGAAATAGTATATTTCTGTTGTTAACGCTATACACATTTACGAGGTGGGTAAAAGCTAACTTATATTTCACGCGACATAATTGAACGATGGCTAATTGTTGTATGAAACTACGGCACTCTTACATCTATTTCAGTGGCGATATTAATTGTAGAAACAGAGAGGGTATTGTTGGGTAGATATACAACAGTCAATGTTTGATGGAGAGTACATGTAGTGATTTGATACGAATAGTATTAGTTTTCATGAGAATATTTGCATATTAAATATCAGTCCAATATGGTTATCATATCAATACCGTATTTAAAATTATGTCCGTCGATTTATATCTGCCATACGGATGAAATTAACGGACGAAACTACTATATATATTGACGGATTAATAATTAGAATAGAAATGATCGAATTTTGGATGAACAGCAATATTTTGTATATATGCAATAAATTGACGAATGAAAATAAATCATTTTCGTGATAATTGATGTCACTACCTTAACATTGTTTAATAGTTATGTAATACAATTAATCGACGATATTGATGTAGTAGGGTATAATTACCATACGTCAATTTCATCCGTTTGACGTATGAACATCGATGCAGAAAATATCATGAATAGTAATTATATGAAAACCTTATAACAATAAATGGCGAAACAATAAAAGAAGTATCTAATTACAAATATCTAGGAGCATGGATTACAATATCTGAAAAACACTTCGACATTAGAAAGGCTTTCGGTATGACGGTTATGAATATAATGAAATGCCTATGGACATCTAATATGAAGAGCAAGTTAAATATTCAGGTCTTTGAAACTGTTCTATTATATAGTAGTAAATGCTGTACCTTAGATAGTAAGCTGAGAAAACAGATATATACAGATACTATACTCGCTTACTACGTATGACTCAGAATATTTCCTGGAAAAACAAAACCAGTAATGAATAACTATATAATGGATATAATTATTGAAATAAGGTTAAATCTTTAGGGATACTGTATAAATCATAAAGAAGAAATGGCACATAACCTAATTCTATGGACACGAAAGTAAAGTATAGATTAGAACGGGATTCTAAGTGATGAACGGAAACATTATCATTTAGAGTTTTACATACCTAGCATTATTAACATGCTACCTCTGAAAGAGTTACGATAAATCATTAAGATGACCTACTAAATCCTAGTATAGAGGATTATATTTACAAATGGAGAGAATATGGTGCGTAAATAAGAGATTTGCATCGAGGATAACACATAGAATACGGCTGTTCTTGGAGTAAGAGATTTGGAATATTATAGATGTTCATAGATTCATGAGAGACATTTAATGACCTAATTTAATATATGTGTTTAGTTTTAAAGTTATTGACAGAAATATATTTAATATTGGATCAGCTATATATATATGATTATATTATTTATATAATTAGATATATCAGTAATTAGAGAAATATAAAAACATGGGTCTGTTAAATAACAATATATTTTTATTTCATCAAAATAAGATTTTATAACATGTAATGTTAACATTGTTTTCAAATATATTGATGAGGGTAAGTATAAAAATATTACTCATTTAATATTAAATTGATAATGTTAATTAATAATTTAATAATTTATTAATAAGTTTATAAATAATTGAAAAAAATATATAATAATATAAAAACAATAATCGAACAAGTATTTATTAAAAAAGAATACATAATAACAAGATGTTTAGCTTCATAAAATTAGTATGCTTACTATGTATATCATCCTTGCTTATAACGGAAAACATGTCATGGTTAATACAATTTATTTATTACTATTAGTATTGTATAGTTATATACTACTATTACTACTACTACTACTACTACTACTACTACTACTACTACTACTACTACTACTACTACTACTACTACTACTACTACTACTACTACTACTACTACTACTACTACTACTACTACTACTACTACTACTACTACTACTACTACTACTACTACTACTACTACTACTACTACTACTACTACTACTACTACTACTACTACTACTACTACTACTACTACTACTACTACTACTACTACTACTACTACTACTACTACTACTACTACTACTACTACTACTACTACTACTACTACTACTACTACTACTACTACTACTACTACTACTACTACTACTACTACTACTACTACTACTACTACTACTACTACTACTACTACTACTACTACTACTACTACTACTACTACTACTACTACTACTACTACTACTACTACTACTACTACTACTACTACTACTACTACTACTACTACTACTACTACTACTACTACTACTACTACTACTACTACTACTACTACTACTACTACTACTACTACTACTACTACTACTACTACTACTACTACTACTACTACTACTACTACTACTACTACTACTACTACTACTACTACTACTACTACTACTACTACTACTACTACTACTACTACTACTACTACTACTTTACTATTACTACTACTACTACTACTACTACTACTACTACTACTACTACTACTACTACTACTACTACTACTACTACTACTACTACTACTACTACTACTACTACTACTACTACTACTACTACTACTACTACTACTACTACTACTACTACTACTACTACTACTACTACTACTACTACTACTACTACTACTACTACTACTACTACTACTACTACTACTACTACTACTACTACTACTACTACTACTACTACTACTACTACTACTACTACTACTACTACTACTACTACTACTACTACTACTACTACTACTACTACTACTACTACTACTACTACTACTACTACTACTACTACTACTACTACTACTACTACTACTACTACTACTACTACTACTACTACTACTACTACTACTACTACTACTACTACTACTACTACTACTACTACTACTACTACTACTACTACTACTACTACTACTACTACTACTACTACTACTACTACTACTACTACTACTACTACTAATACTACTACTACTAATACTACTACTACTACTACTACTACTACTACTACTACTACTACTACTACTACTACTACTACTACTACTACTACTACTACTACTACTACTACTACTACTACTACTACTACTACTACTACTACTACTACTACTACTACTACTACTACTACTACTACTACTACTACTACTACTACTACTACTACTACTACTACTACTACTACTACTACTACTACTACTACTACTACTACTACTACTACTACTACTACTACTACTACTACTACTACTACTACTACTACTACTACTACTACTACTACTACTACTACTACTACTACTACTACTACTACTACTACTACTACTACTACTACTACTACTACTACTACTACTACTACTACTACTACTACTACTACTACTACTACTACTACTACTACTACTACTACTACTACTACTACTACTACTACTACTACTACTACTACTACTACTACTACTACTACTACTACTACTACTACTACTACTACTACTACTACTACTACTACTACTACTACTACTACTACTACTACTACTACTACTACTACTACTACTACTACTACTACTACTACTACTACTACTACTACTACTACTACTACTACTACTACTACTACTACTACTACTACTACTACTACTACTACTACTACTACTACTACTACTACTACTACTACTACTACTACTACTACTACTACTACTACTACTACTACTACTACTACTACTACTACTACTACTACTACTATTACTATACATAATATATTATTCACATACAATTTGATACGTTACAGTAAATGTTTCCTTTGCGACACGCTGATAAAAGAGACAACTTTACTGTCGGATTCAAACTTCGGAGAAGCTTGCGCTGGTAGCTATAACGGGATGATGGACGATGGATTCATCTTATATTGTAATCTATTTCACGTCTGTCAGACGAGAGTGCAGTTCTACCTTCAACCTCAAACCAATGCACCTTCAAAGGATATTAAACTGGGGGATGTTAATATTTATTAATCTAAATAACTTAGTGCTATATACTTTATGTGTATTTTCTGTAATATTATATTTATTATAATTGTAATTATTATTATTAAATTTAATTAAATTAAATATTATTGTTTATATGTTAATATTAATATATATATATATATATATATATATATATATATATATATATATATATATATATATATATATAATTTAACACGTTCACAAAACATATGGATAGATGGTATTCATACACAAATATTGTATTATAATTGAGTGAACAAATGGAATCGAACATAATTGAGATATATTTATAAATAATGTAAAGAAATTAAAACTATTAAAATTAATAATTATTTAATAAATATTAATATATTAATATATCATTATCATCATCATCACATCGTCACCACCACTAATACCATCCTCATCATTATTATTATTAGTGTTATTATTATTATTATTAGTGTTATTATTATGATTAGTATTTTAGTGTTATAAGGGTGTTATATTATGTCTGTTATACCGATGACGTCACCACTAGTTACGTGTCACGAGGTCGTGCGAGTTGCAATGGAATGCCCAATACGAAACAGCATGTTCTTCGGATGGTTTATATACGATAACTAATATTATTAATTACTCATTATTAATAATAATAGATAATGATAACCGTAATATGTATATATATATATATATATATATATATATATATATATATTAACAAATATCTGATATATACATATGGTTGATTATCACACTCGTGTTAATGATACGAACAACACTGACACACACACACACACACACACACACCGACTACATACACATTTGTTGACAGGTGCCACTCATACATGTTACGTGCAGTGCGATATGTGGATATGTAACTACGAACTCTACAGAAGAGTTATCAATCTTAAAGGTTATTATATCTCAATTATCATTTATTGATTTATATATTCACACACACATACACACACACATATATATATATATATATATATATATATATATATATATATATATATATATATATATATATATATATGTAATAGATATTATATATATATATGAAAGATATTACTACTACCCGTATTCGTAATTGATGAAAATTCATAATCAAATTTCGTTTCTGATTCTATTTTTAGATATCGCAATAAGTATGTATTTACTCTATGATCTAAACATCTGATCTCTCAAAACTCTGCACCAAAGTGAGATAATATTTCTAATTCTATAAATAATGTTATTCGTATGATTACGCTAACATTCCACAATATAACGAAACACCGAGGCCACTTGACCTTGAGGTCACCGGACTTCGTAGTATATATATTATATTCGATGTTCAGTTAAATGATATACATAAATTAAAACTAATATTTATTAATATATATATAGTTTGTACGGTTCCTTTTTATGAACTAGTTTGAAGACATAGTTGATGACGTTATCAATATTGTATAATATACTATAATACGTAATATTACTTTAAATTGTATAATATAAGGTATATTAATATTTCATAACTTATATATATATATATATATACATATATATATATATTACATAATATATATATATATATATATATATATTACATAATATATATATATATATATATATATTACATAATATATATATATATATATATATATATATATATGTTTACAGTACGAGAACAAATGGGTCTATGTTACCAATGCGAAAGCCATTTCAAAGTATCCCAGGTGGGGTCTACCAGACATTGCATCGGTTCAGGTTTGTTACACACGCGTACACGCGCGCATACATACTCACATACACACGCATACACACGCATACATAGTATGTATTACATACTCACATACACACACACAACATTTATTTATAAAAAAATATCATCAACATATAATTATTTATATTTGCAATGTATAAATTATTATACTGTAACATTTTAATATAATATTATCTTATATTATATTATCTTATCTTATATTATATTATCTTATATTATCTTATATTATATTATCTTATCTAAATAATTACATTCATTGAAAATAATATATATATATATATAATTTAAAGTATACTTTAATATATATTTAATATATTACTCAACTATATGTATAGTTGTATAAACGACTACACCCCTCTTTAACCCCTACACCCCCCATATCTGTAAGCCCCATATCTCTGTACACCCTCTATTAACCCTTACACCCCCATAGCTGTAAGCCCCAAGTCTCTGTATACCCCTTTATTAACCCCTAAAACCTCATATATAAGCCCCATATCTCTGTATAGCCCCTTATTAACCCCTACACCCCTACACCCCCATAGCTGTAAGCCCCAAGTCTCTGTACAGCCCGTACGATAACAAAAGAGAGTTCGCACTCTGCGCAGGACAATGCTACACAAAGGTCTACGTGAACCCGTCTGATGTTACCAAGGTTACTATCATGCGCATAGACAAGCGCGCATACGGGCGCACACACGAGCGCACCTACCAGCGTACACGCATCGCACGAGGGCATATACCAATGCTCGCACCATCTCACACACACACACACATACACACCATCGATATAAAGAAAGTGTACACATACACGATAATACACGCGCCCATATACAAGCGCGAACACATGAACCTACACGACCGCACACACGTACCACAATAGAATCACTTAGGATAGATGTCAAACAAATTAAATACGAGTTACACGGATAACCACATGAATATCTTTCTGTGAACTTTTATACGATCTAAAACACGTCTACAAACTATTTATTTTCTCTATTATTTATTATTATTATTATAATTGATTTTGCTTACTAATAATTGATTTAGCATGCGATTTTTTTACATAAATTATACTACTACTATAATAGTAGTAGTATTATACTACTACTACCGCTGCTGCGCAAAGTCTGGTGCGCACACATACACGCACACCCTGGTGCGCGCTAATTGTATTAACGGCAGTAAAGAGTGATACGGTACGCACACATACGCGCGTGTTCACACACACATACACACACATACGCAAACGAGTAGTGGCTATAGACATCGAGTGGGGTGACCCCTCATTGACCCCTCAAAGTCTGTGGTAGTGACCAATATCACTGATAATGGATACACAGATTTGTGAAAACTCTAATTTACCGAGTTATTAAAGTTGGAAAAGCAATAATATAATCTATAATATAGTGATTACTATATATATACTTGTTATTGCTACTAATAATTATAATAATTAATATTAATAAATTGTACATACACAATTATAAACATAATACAGAGATCATATAACGAGCCGAGTCGAAATCGAATTTTATATAATTTAGATAGTGAATTATACACTGCTTTTTGAGATATATCCCCATTATAGGGGAAATATGGGTAATGTGGCCAGGAGGTTAATATGGCCAGCTGGAATCATAAACTATAAGTCCAATCAAAAAAATGTACCATCTAAATATGCGCCATGGAAAGCATTGTACAAATAAGCAAAAATAATTTATATATCTATTACAAAAAATTATGTAAAAATAAAAAAAAATGGATTTACTTTTTAAAAAATTGAAATAAAAGTTCAGCAAAACATATATTAAACTACTAATATATAATATAAATTGAATATTAAAGTATGTTATTAAAAAACTATTTATTTACAAAAAAGTAAATAATACATTTATTTTAGTGACTAATATTCATTATTATATAGTATTTATAGCGTGATACCTAGAAGCGGGTAATGCGGCCACCTTTTAGCGGGTAATGTAGCCAGTTCACGATGATTTAAGCCAATCATATTAACGATATGATATGATATATAAATATTTGTATATATTGATAAATTTCGTGCGTCATTTTATGAAAAAGTTTATTGAATCAAAATCTACTACATCATATATATGTCCATATAGATTGTGATAGTGGTATACTATTTTAAATTTACTGTAGTATATTTAATTATCCATTAACACAATTATAAATCACAAAACATATATATATATATATATCAATTAGTTATCTTTCTAAATTACTATTTTATCTAGGTATTTTATCGCCATATTGTTATGACATATAGTTATTTATTGATGAAATTGCTTTTCTATATTAATAAATGATAAGTAAGTTTAATGGTATACTAATAATGAATATAATAATTTATAAAATTAAACTAAAAATCATTAATATATCAAATATTTATAAAGGTATACAACATTATCTAAAGGTGGCCACATTACCAATCCTTCCTCTATATATTCCCCTATTATATTTCATATATATATTAATAAATATATTTTTTGTAAGTCAATTTTAAAAATATAATCTTAATATTTAGTAATAATTATTTGTGTTTATCATATCTACGTTTCTATTCGGATTATTATTCCAGATCAAGTTATCGGTTCGACGGCTCGTGCATGTAATTTTAGAAAATTGCGCGCAAACAAGTACATTGTAATAGTAATATTCAAGATTTAAACCATACCTTACCTGTAAACAGTATGTAGTGTATATAATGTGATATTGGTCAACCATTCATATATATTCAATATAGTTTTTACGTATTTTGCGCTATATCATAGATTAATATTTACTTGAAACTAACTACTTGCTTTACACATTTTTATTTAGTTTTTTTCTATCTTTCATATATATATATATTACTAAATATATTTAAACTTATTAAATGATAATTAATAATCACTGATAATCAGATATCGTTACATCCATAACAATATAGTTTTACCATTACGTAAAGTTTACCTTAGTGGTATTCAATATATATCCTACTATATGATATAACACATTTTTTAGAAATGTTCCTAATAATACTATACTATATTTCGTCTTTATAGCTCAATACTAAACTACCAAAATACGTTTATTAATATATTAATATATATATATATATATATATATATATATATATATATATATATATATATATAATCATTACATTAATGTATGCATCAAACTTCTAGGCTGCTGTAGTTAGGGGTTGTATCCATGATGTAAAAGAAACAACCACATACAGAATGTTTGGTGATAAATATTCAGGTAAATTGAATTAAGCATTATTAATGTATTTATATATTGTTATTATACACACTATACTAATCTGTTAATATCATCAACTTGTTCGATTTATAGTTTATTAAATTTAAGATCCTCTCATCATTCATCAGATTTTAAGTCCTTATGCATACTCCCATATATTGATCGTGAAACTATTAAATACTGGTCGTATTTTCTTTAAATGCATCTAAATCTACATCACTAACTTAAAGTGTGTCTTTGATAGATCGAGTTTAACTCACGAACTTCGTTATACTATCAACCATGATCTTATTGACTGGAAATCCAATCATAATAATCATAGTACTAAAGAATTTGAGAAATTATCCAAATCATATAATCTCTTATGTGAATCGCGTAAAAATAGTTACAACTGTTGTATGAATACATATGCACTCTCCCAGAAAATATTCTTTTCAATTCCTCAATGCTATATCAGTATGAAATAAAGTTGATTTCATTACTCTATTAATTATTGATTCTAATCGTCCAATATCAGCTATTACTGAGATTTGGCTAACTGGTGATGGTTCTGATGTAGATTCCCAACTGAACCAGTATTAAATTATGATTTACTACTAGGTCTATATCATATCGTGGTGGATGCCTATCTCTATTATTCTCATCTGAACTTAAAGTTATGTTATCCTCAACCCCATCGTAATATTCTTGTGAAATTTTTATTTGTAATATTCAGATTCCTGACTTATTTACCATTGTAATTATACTTATCTACCGTCCACCTTCATCTAGCCTACGGAGTTTCTTAACTGACCTCTTCTCTATTTTAAAATCTATCATATCGTTTAATATTGTTATTCTTGGTGATTTTAATACTCACATTAAGTATGTTTCCTTATCTATAAATTAAATTATATGTCAGTATTCCCTGACATAATATATTTGTTTCCTACTAACAATAATGGTATACTATTGATTTAGTTTTAAATTTAACAGATTATAATTTAATTTCGTTTTCTACTCAAACTTCTGTAATATCTGATCATTTTTCCATTTTATTTGATTTGAATTTACCAGTGATACAAACTAATCAACCTATTTGATCTTTTCGGAAAATCTCCTCTATCGATAAACTAATTTTTGTTAACTCTATATTCTATCAACTTAATAACATTATTTCTTCTGATTTTTAAACATATTTTGATTCTTTCAATTTTACATTATCTCATTAGCTCTATTTTGTCGCACTCTACATTACTCTTATCAACCGAATTTATTCTAAGTATCCCTAGTTTAAATGGGGTTGTTAACTTAAAGCAACTAATTAATATAACTAAAATTGTCATCATCTAAATTTGACTCTGATCTTATTGAATTTAAAGTTTTTATATCGCTTTACAAGAAAAAACTTATCTCTATAAAATTGTTATAATTCACTGATATGCTCGATAGTTATGTCATATCTTCTAAGCAAGCTAACAAATTTTCTTTCCCCTTAATAGGTAGATAGACCCAGACCAATATAACTGAAATCATTCATATATATCTTATATCATGTATTGTTCCACACTCCATGAAATATTCATACATTAATCCAATTTAAAAAAACTACTCATGACCACTATAATTTATTCAGTTATCGTACAATATCCCAGTTATCATTCTTATCTAAGAGATTAGAACGAGCTGTGTCTACTCAACTTATTCATTACATTACTTCCAAGTCTATTGTTGATAAATATCAAAGTGCGTATCTTCCTCATCGCAGTACCGAAACTGCCCTTACTTTATCATTAATGATATTCTCATATCTCTTGATAATAACGCCCATGCTATATCGTACTACTTTACTTATCTAGTGCTTTTGATACTCCAGATCACAATATTATTTCCATTAGACAAAATGAAATTGGTATACACGGTCAAGCCCACAGTTGGTTTATGTATTTTTTTTCATCTAGAACATCTTCGGTGAAGATTAACTCCTCGTTACATCCTCGTTATGTTAACAT
>OZ025243.1:7056364-7123864 GCA_964019155.1 Osedax fenrisi
ATATTATTATATACGAGTAGTATACGTATGAAATACACATACATATATGTTCATATGTTATTTCCATTCCATTTAAGTTAGTTAACCGGTAACTTTTTTGTTAATTATTGTTATCGTATAACTGTTTTACTGACTTCCACTGACTTCTACTGACTTCTGCTGACTTCTACTAACTTCCACTGACTTCTACTGACTTCTACTGACTTCTACTGACTTCTACTGACTTCTACTGACTTCTACTGACTTCTACTGACTTCCACTGACTTCTACTGACTTCTACTGACTTCCACTGACTTCCACTGACTTCTACTGACTTCTACTGACTTATACTGACTTCCACTGACTTCTACTTACTTCCACTGACTTCTACTGCCTTCTACTGACTTCCACTGACTTCCACTGATTTATACTGCCATCTACTGATCTCTATTGACCTCTTAATTTATTACGTTTTACCTTAGATATAAATTCGAGATACCTCACATTTATATAATGATAATCTGATCGTATTTCTTTGAGAACCATGCAAATACATACTCTTTCAATTATTAACATTTAGGTATATAGATTATAAGACAAATATATATTATATTAAATGTTATATTAATATTATATAGCTTAATATGCTATATATAGCTTTAGATTTATATACCCCTTAAGTCACCCTTCATGAATTCTTATTAATTCCATAAATCCTTATTTATTTATGAAAATCAAATGACTTCAGCAATCATATAATAGATATATAATCAATCGCATATAATCAATAATATATAATCAATCGCGTACAATCAATCACATATAAATAATTAAGTAATATAATATGTAATAATATAGTAGGTGGCTTACAAACTGATGAAGTAGATACAAGTACTGTTAAACCCACTACCGCAAGTACTACCACTAGTTAGTATTTAATACTATTATAAATATTATTAATTTTCTTATTTAGGCGGAGTCCTTTCAACCGCCAATGAAGCGTCTCTCGTGCTATCGTGCATTCAGATTTTAATTTGAGATGTTAATTTTAATATATCATAAGATCACATCAAAATATTACTGTAGTACCTAATATAATGGTTCTAACGGGGCTTGGACTCGTGTCCTACTACCTGTGAATATTAGTCAGTTTCAGTTGTTGAACTATTGTTTACTGCGTATTATCAGTGTTTCGCTATCTGGGTTAACCAATAACTTATTTGTTAATATCCGTTATCATATAATTAACTCATCTCTACAGACCTCTTCATATATTACATTTTAAATATATATATATATATATATATATATATATATATATATATATATATATATATATATATATATATATATATATATATATATATATGTAGTATAGTGTTAATAAACAAGTCAATACGGGTCGCGTTTCCAATAATCGTTTTATTCGAGGAGAGTCTTCGCCATGTGCTATCGTCGATACAAGATAATTATACGTCTGCTCGCTTCGACCGCTAGCTCAAAAAGGGCCGTTCACCTTGGAACAATTCCAAATGTCACGCCCACAATATGTTAAGGGGCGTGCCAGATAAATAATAATAATAATACGGTTGGAGTCGGTAGCGCTCCAGAAGCAGGTCGTATCGTGCAGCAGCTCGTCGGTCTCAGTCGTCGTCGTGGTCGCCGGGTGAAGATCGGGATACGTGGTGGAGGAAATATGTGGTGACGGAATACGTGGTGGGGGAAATACGTGGTGACGGAATACGTGGTGGGGGAAATACGTGGTGACACACTACATAACATATATATATATATATATAAATATATATATATTCGAAATCCCCACATTTAATCTAAACAAAGAATATTATTTCATACTAAACTAGATTATACAAAACATATCTTGACTATTATCTTATTATTGTATGTAATATGTAAACCATCATGTAACCTCTCGTGTAACCCATCATGTAACCTCTCATGTAACCTCTCATGTAACCTATCATGTAACCTATCATGTAACCTCTCATGTAACCTATCATGTAACCTATCATGTAACCTATCATGTAACCTCTCATGTCACCTCTCATGTAACCTATCATGTGACATATCATGTAACCTCTCATGTAACCTATCATGTAACCTATCATGTAACATATCATGTAACCTCTCATCTAACCTCTCATGTAACTTCTCATCTAACCTCTCATGTAACCTATCAAGTAACCTATCATGTAACCTATCATGTAACCTAATATGTAACCTATCATGTAAAATCTCATGTAACCTAACATGTAACCTAACATGTAACCTCTCATGTAACCTCTCATGTAACCTAATATGTAACCTATCATGTAACCTCTCATGTAACCTCTCATGTAACCTCTCATGTAACCTATCATGTAACCTCTCGTGTAACCTATCATGTAACCTATCATGTAACCTATCATGTAACCTCTCATGTAACCTAACATGTAACCTATCATGTAACATATCAAGTAACCTATCATGTAACCTCTCATGTAACCTAATATGTAACCTATCATGTAACCTCTCATGTAACCTAACATGTAACCTAACATGTAACCTCTCATGTAACCTAATATGTAACCTATCATGTAACCTCTCGTGTAACCTAACATGTAACTTGTCATGTAACCTATCATGTAACCTATCATGTAACCTAATATGTAACCTATCATGTAACCTCTCATGTAACGTTTCATGTAACCTATCATGTTACCTATCATGTAACCTCTCATGTGACCTCTCGTGTAACCTATCATGTAACCTATCATGTAACCTCTCCTGTAACCTATCATGTAACCTATCATGTAACCTATCATGTAACCTATATTGTAACCTATCATGTAACCTATCATGTAACATATCATGTAACCTCTCATCTAACCTCTCATGTAACTTCTCATCTAACCTCTCATGTAACCTATCAAGTAACCTATCATGTAACCTATCATGTAACCTAATATGTAACCTATCATGTAAAATATCATGTAACCTAACATGTAACCTAACATGTAACCTCTCATGTAACCTCTCATGTAACCTAATATGTAACCTATCATGTAACCTCTCATGTAACCTCTCATGTAACCTCTCATGTAACCTATCATGTAACCTCTCGTGTAACCTATCATGTAACCTATCATGTAACCTATCATGTAACCTCTCATGTAACCTAACATGTAAGCTATCATGTAACATATCAAGTACACTATCATGTATCCTCTCATGTAACCAAATATGTAACCTATCATGTAACCTCTCATGTAACCTAACATGTAACCTAACATGTAACCTCTCATGTAACCTAATATGTAACCTATCATGTAACCTCTCGTGTAACCTAACATGTAACTTGTCATGTAACCTATCATGTAACCTATCATGTAACCTATCATGTAACCTAATATGTAACCTATCATGTAACCTCTCATGTAACGTTTCATGTAACCTATCATGTTACCTATCGTGTAACCTCTCATGTGACCTCTCGTGTAACCTATCATGTAACCTCTCGTGTAACCCATCATGTAACCTCTCATGTAACCTCTCATGTAACCTATCGTGTAACCTATCGTGTAACCTATCATGTAACCTCTCATGTAACCTATCGTGTAACCTATCGTGTAACCTATCATGTAACCTCTCATGTAACCTATCATGTAACCTCTCATGTAACCTCTCATGTAACCTCTCGTGTAACCCATCATGTAACCTCTCATGTAACCTCTCATGTAACCTATCATGTAACCTAACATGTAACCTCTCGTGTAACCTATCATGTAACCTATCATGTAACCTCTCCTGTAACCTATCATGTAACCTATCATGTAACCTATCATGTAACCTATATTGTAACCTGTCATATAACATATTCAATTGGGTAGCTTTATCGAATTATCGTTTATGAATTATTTTACGAACAAACCAAGATATCTTATAATATGTATACTGTACACTGTACACTGTACGATGTACACTGGATACTGTACGACATACACTAAGAGTTCAGATTATATACAGAGTTCATTGTACGATGGATTATTATTCAACGAGAGTGGTTTCCTTACGACAACACATGATCTAATGCATCTAATACTTGTATAATAGGAGATTTCACTTATGCCACCGCGACAGAGTCCAAATATCCTACAACATCCTCCCGTGAATGTTAGTACAGTATATATATATATATATATATATATGTATATATACATATATAGTAATACTATAGTACTACTATATTACTACTATAATACTACTATAATACTACTATACTACTACTATAATACTACTAGAGTACTACTATACTACTACTATAATACTACTAGAGTACTACTATACTACTACTATAATACTACTAGAGTACTACTATACTACTACTATACTACTACTAGAGTACTACTATAATACTACTAGAGTACTACTATAATACTACTAGAGTACTACTATATAGTATATAGTTCATACGGAACTATTATAACACCTATTGGTTTCGACCTTTATTTTATAGTTCCTATATATAGTATATTAAATGTGTTACTGGTAAAAATGATACTAATGTAGTAATCCTATTATATTATATTATAGTAATCCTACTGGAATACTCTAAATCAACGCTTACTTACAAAATCTAAATATATATTTACAATATGCAATAATCATAGAGTTGATACACCAAATCAAATACCTATTTCTCCTAATGCATCCGACCAATACGTGGCTTGTTATAGTAATTTTAAATCGCAATATTACATTGTAACAAGTGCTCTACGGTTATGTGTGTTTGGAGTGCGAGAGTGTGCGCGAGTGTGTGAATACGTGTGTTCAGATGCGTGTGCGTATGTGTGTAACTTAGTATGCATGTGTGTGTGATTTAGTATATATATATATATATATATATATATGTGTGTGTGTGTATGTATGAGTTATTATGTATGTTTGTGTGAATTATGAAATATTTAAAATATCAATTTTAAACCTATATTATAGTTTATTTTCTTTGTTAACGCACTATAGTTAACTATATATAGTTATATAGTGGTATAGTGGTATAGTGGTATAGTGGTATAGTGGTATAGTGGTATAGTGGTATACCACTCTACACTATAACACAGTCGAATATCTTAATGTCAGATTAAAACGATTAAATAAATATAATTTAATTTATCATCATATGTTGCCCCCGAATACATTTTCGTTCCCGAAACCATTTCATTTTAATATAAGTAACTTTTATTGACATTATATTAGTTAACGTTATACGTAATTTACAGAATGTAAACCGGATCAATACCCTAGGTCCTGACATTTATTTTAAAAGCACAACGAAACCACATCTCCTATCTTAATATATAGTAATCTCAATCCCCTTAATGGGTTAATGGAATCTATCACACGAACCTCACTATATACTAACTAATATTCTAAAGAGTTCGCATAAAAGCTAATAGGTTTTAATTTATTAACCCCCGATTGAATCATATCGAACGTTATTATTAGTAGTATTATTGTTATTATCAATATGAAAACGTATCTATTTATTTATATTACGATTTTGTATTGCGTGTACGGCGTACAGTGTACGCTCTATAGAATTCTATCTATATATTCTATCTATATATTCTATCTATATATTATATCTATATATTCTATCTATATATATTCTATCTATATATTATATCTATATATTCTATCTATATATTATATCTATATATTCTATCTATATATTCTATCTATATATTCTATCTATATATTCTATCTATATATTCTATCTATATATTCTATCTATATATATTCTATCTATATATTCTATCTATATATTCTATCTATATATTCTATCTATATATTCTATCTATATATTCTATCTATATATATTCTATCTATATATTCTATCTATATATTCTATCTATATATTCTATCTATATATTCTATCTATATATTCTATCTATATATTCTATATAGAGTTTAATTCGTACACTACGATAATAAACTGACGATACCAGTTCACTTTACGATGTAAATGGTACGTCGTTGTACGTGGTCGTCGTACGTCGTTGTACACGCTACAAAGTGGATATAGACTATATCATATATAGTACATTGATTTAAAATTAAGCAAATCGTTATAGCGATTAGATATATCTCGTACACGAACAAACACGCGCGCACACACATGTTATTATATTGATAACTATCCGGCATAGTATAAGAACAGCTTTGCTATACCCATGTATAACTAGGTATAGCTACGCATAACCAGGTATAACACATTGGTTAACCTAATAACTAATACATGACAACATTTAAGATCCCACTGATAATCCACATAATAACCCTGTACGTAAGGATGGTGACGACGAAGTAGGTTATTATGTAACCGTATATATATATATATATATATATATATGTATATATATATATATACACATCAACGTAGGCTCGTATAATCCAATGTTTTATTTTTATTTTACTCCTTCGTTTATTTCTTGTTTTTTTTTTAGTGTCGTTTTATCTAACCGATATCACATTTATATAATTTGTTTATATATGTTATATAATTATATGGTATGTTGTTCTTTTTTTATATATAACCAACAATTAAATGACATTTTTATCTATCTATCTATCTATCTATCTATATATATATTACTCATTAAATATAATATTTTAGATGACGGCAATTACCTGATCTACGGAGCTATCTTCATAGTGATGGTCTGCGTGGTGGCCTATGTCGCAACTAAAGACAATAAACCAAATCAAAATATAAACAAAGGTACGCGATACATTAGCACAGTAGTTATTAACGATCGTTACAGTTGAATACGATATTTATATACTCACTACCACATAGACTATAGAAATAACGGTAGGCAGTTCCAATCTATTTTGCTGTCGAAAAATGGTTTACTTTTATATTATAATTATATTATCTGTGTGATTTATAAATGTATATATATATACATATATGATGATGATGATATTATGTTTATTTGCACTAAAATAGGGTCATGTAGACCCTGTCGCTTGTGCGGGAATAAAATAATAAAATAATAGTAATACGATAATAATTTAATAATAATATAAATATATATAATAGGTATATATATACCTAATAAATATAATATAAATCAGCACACTTAATTAAATATGTTTAATATAATCTAAATTATAAAGTGTTACTATGTCCATATAGTTAATAAATATAATTCTGATAGTTTTATTGAGTACATATATATATATATACAGAAATATTTGTTATTAAAATGTGATTGAAATCCATAATAAGTAAATTACGTTAATAAGTAAGTTACTACTAGTAACCCTGTAATATATGACAATTTGTTTAAAATTTATGAGCCTATTAAAATGTTACACTTTATTGAAGCCGCATATCTGCTTAGTCTTATTATATGTACGTCGTACACTGTGCATGTATTAATGCCTATAGGCAAAAAAAGCTGCTATAGAAGCTAGCTTTTAAAAAAAAAAAGCTTTTTTTTGCAAATCGAGTAATTCGTTAGGCTACTGTATATGTTGGCGTGAACACCGCCTCACGATGACAAGTAATCTTAGGTATATCATATATAATGTAATAGTTATATAGTTATTTATATCATATATAATGTAATAGTTATATAGTTATTTATATAATATATATATAATGTTTAAATACCCTAACTATGAGTGAATCGTGTTGTATTAGATTGATGTATATTTAATATAATGCTAATAACTTAAGTATATATATAATTATATAAATGATAATGGAAAAACGTGTCAATAGAATATAGTATACTCATTAAATAATATAGTATTCATTTGCAAGCAAAATAATAGTTCTAAGTTATTATTTTATTAAAAATAATAAATATATGAATTAACATATGTCGTATATATACTAATATATACTAATATATATATATTATATATATATATATATATATATTATAATATTAGATATTATATAATTATACTGATTATTATAATTTGTAGATAAAACGTTAAATACATCAAGTGTATCAAATGGTTATTATACAAAATATAACTTACGAGTAATACATTCATATATATATGTGTGTGGGTGTGTGAACGTGTGTGTGTGGGTGTGTGTATGGGTGTATGTATATATAATAATAATAATAATAATAATATTTATTAGAAGAAAGTTGTATATATATATATATATATATCATGTTAATTATTAAATTCATTATATTATTGTTTCCTCTAAAAGGCTTCAGATGAAGATAATTATCTTTTCTATGCTGTCGCCTGCCAAAATGTTCTATGCCTATGCATATATAATAGAATGTAATTTATGACTATACACTTTTTAATAAATATATATATATATATATATATATATGTTTGCCTATATATGCAAATATGCATAATACAATTATTCAGTGTTATCTTATTACCATAGTTAATATACACATATCACACAGCTGATTATAGGAAGTCTGATTACTAAGCGAAGAAGAGTGTTACTAATAAACTGTTTTACTCTACATTTATTGTTTATTGCATATTATTATAATAATATAAAATATAAGGGACATACGATATATTTTAATTTTAATTGTAATTACAAATTATTATTTATATATATAATGATTTAAATCATTAATTTATTAATTAAATAGTATACATTATATAACAAACATTATTCATTGAAGTAAACTTAAATATCATTAGTAGATATAATATATAAGTAATTGACAGATCAATGTATACATTGTATACATATATTCTAAATATGAATACCGAAATGTAATGGTAATATTAAAATTAGACTGCATTCACAATAAATTCATTGATGTGTGTTACTATTATTATGGGTTATCGGTTGTATATATAAATGATAATGTCTATATTGGATATTATTAAACTTCGTAATTCAATCAAATCTAGATCTATAAGTAACTATCTGCAAACACCCGTCATGCATTAATATACATACGTAATTAGTTAAAGTATTCAGTTATATATAATATATATATTATAATATATTATACTATCCTACTATAATATACTATACTATATAGTATACTTTATATATAGTATATACTATATATAAAGTATACTTTATATATAGTATATACTATATATAAAGTATACTTATATACTATTTATCTACTTAAACGAACTTAAAAAATATATCTTTATCTCAATCTCTTTATTAGATTATCTATAAATATATTTATCAAACTTCGAAGTGGATCTAATCATTAAATTTAATAAATTTGATGATAATCCAACTTTATATGAATTTTTTAAATTTATCACTAACCTGAAAGCCTATCCTCTTCATTTCTATATATTTATATATATATATATATATATATATATATATATAAATATTGCATCCGAACATTTAACTTTTATCTATAAATATATTTATCAAACTTCGAAGTGGATCTAGTCATTAAATTTAATAAATTTGATGATAATTCAACTTTATATGAATTTTTTAAATTTATCACTAACCTGAAAGCCTATCCTCTTCATTACTATATATTTATATATATATAAATATTGCATCCGAACATTTAACTTTTATTTAACAAACAAATGAATACATTTCTCCAACCCCCTCTTGAAATCTTAACAATACTCATAATCATAATTTATTAATTATAATAATTCTATCATATCTTACTTCTCACAAATCCATTATCCATTATTATTATCAACATATTTGCTTTGACATGTATATCACCTAACATACAAACACTACATATGTATGTTGTATTTACTCCGTACATGATGTAAATCAATTACAGTTTAGGTAGCTACATTTGTAATTAGCATCAGCATATTTTAGAATTTATATTATCGTAGCTATTTACTCTTGTTCCTTTATCCAATTATAATATTAATAACATTTAATTATCTAAAAGTGTATTTCGTGTTCTTTTCTCAATCAATAACTTCACTATCAGTATATATATATATATATATATATATATATATATATATATATATGTGTGTGTGTGTGTGTGTATATATATACCAACAATTTAATTTGATTTCTATATCGGAAAGGTTTAAAAAATGCTCTTTGAATTAATAATTATAATAAATAATGCGACTACCCACGTACCCTACTAAATCATAAACTTAGGTTAGTGGTTACTAACCTATGTTATGGTCACTGTTGATGTATTACCTTAAATTCCAACTTAATACCTATACATGTTCTCAATTAATAACATATACTAAAAATAGATGATTGGTTAAAAAGAAATAATCCGTTTTTAAAAGATTTCTCCACTTTACTATAGTAACTCTTTCATAACATCTCTTCTACATTTACTTTCAACTCTAGTGAATTTACAAACCAACTAACAATTATCCTTATAAATCCTTTGTTAACTCTTTATCGACTACTGGTATTATAGTATTATTACTCAATTATGCTTTCACTGGTGTGTATATATTTTCAAGATATTATTACAATGATATCATTCGAAACGCCAATTATTATCATAACGCTCGAATATATATATATATATATATATATATATATATATATATTGTTTTTGATAGTTATTTATATTACATTTTGTATTTGAAATCACCGAATATATATATATGCGTTATTCATCCCATATTAAGGGATTATATTTATTTAAATATGCAGTCTTGAATGTTATCTATCAATCACTTAAGGAGATATTACATAATAATATGTATAAATCTGAATAAATATTATATTTATAAATATAATATATATATTATTTTTTGTACTTGAGTATATTAATAATGTATAAATAATGCTCTTGTAGATATTATTAAAACTAATCTTTAATACTATAAACTCTAATTCATATCTAATCTAATCTAATTCTAAAATATACAACTGTAAATAATAAATCGGTGACTCAGCAATAGTATTCTAGTAAATATTTCTAAAACTCAATTATAGAAAGTAACCTAATACGGACACTTTAACAATAAATGGTCTAAAAATTGTATGACTCAATATTTGTATTCAAAAATTAAAATATATTAATATTATATGAGTATAGATATTATTTTGATTTTAAAATTGTATTTAATATGTGTATTCAATAGATAATGGGGGTGTCCGTATTCGGTACCCATGTCCAAATACGGACACCCTGTGTTATAATACGGACACCCTATAAACCGATATATAAACTATATAGTATTGATGAACCAATCAGATAAATTACAATTACATTATTTATAATCAATTTTATGAATAATTTAATATCATTTAATTAGTAATTAATTTATTAATTTGTATTATTTCATTAATTGATACAAGTTAAGTATCTAAATAATATCATTTTTAGACTATTTATAGAATTATGAATTTTTTATTCATTACACATTTTTGTGTAGGTTTATGGTTTCTGAGATACCGATAATGTCCATATTCGGGCACTGTCTGTATTAGACTATAGTCTATACTTTCGTATACTTTCCCCTAATTATGCATATCTAATTTACCCAGTGTATCTGCAATATTCCCTATAGTTTGCCGTTGTATTATTCATCATACTGTTCTTAACCTTGGGGTAATACTTTATAATACTTATTTTTAGTTTGTCAATTTACATTTACGTAAAATCCACCATCTTTAATCATGCCTACAAATTATATATAAATCTGCATTACTAAATTTATTTCAAATGCTCTGGATTTATATAAAATCGACTATTTCTAATAAATATTAAAAAAATCAAAATTAAAGATAAGAAAGAAGATATGATTATGTACTAGGCGATACGACTTCATTTTAAATACAGATATCAATCTACAACTAATACGCATCATCAGCATATTAAATGACTATACTTTAGAAAACGCCTTGAATACAGCTAGTGTGTTTGTTAAGTAACATTTCATATTTTCTGCAATTTCAATGATCTAGGTTCGGTTGCTATGTGAACATAAGTTGTTATTGTTCACACCTATCCCTCTCCGTATTGTTATACTACCTTATCGGGTATTACCATAATACCATACTACTTGCATCTTAACTCTTTCCGTCTAATCCGTAAGTGTATTTATAACTCTCTCCTCGTATTTTATAATACTGATTTTTGATTACTGCAATAGTTTCATTTCTCCTACCTGGCTATCAAATTGAAACATTACAAATACTACAGAATGCGTTAGTACGATCAATTTTTAAAATTTATCGATTTTCTCAAATACATATTTCTCCATATTTAAATAGATTGCATTCGCTACAAATTAAATTTAGAGTAATATTTAAAGTTCTTCTACTAACTCATAACTCTATTCACCATAACATACCTAAATATATATATTCCTTAATCTCTATCCCCACTCGTACTAGCTCTCTTCGTTCTACTACTTCTTACCTTATACATCTTCCCTTTAAACTTAATCTCCATACCACTAATATTCGTGTATGGAATATGTCGGCCCCTTATTTATGGAACAAACTACAACATAAACTACGATATAATCAATCCACCAACTCATTTAAATCTCTATTAAAAACGTAAAACTGTTTACAACTGTATTTCCATGATCACTATTTGTATCACTATTTTTATCACTATTTAAAATCTTATATTAATGTTGAGTACTTTCTGTATTCCTGTTGTTCGTTATTATAAGTTATTTTATTTTTGTTTATGTTACGTTTTATAGTTTTTTGTTTTTATTTTAGACGCTTGATTTCTATGGCACAAAGAGTCTTTCAAATAAATTAAATTAAAATGACCCATAACATTATATTATTCATTGCCATCTGTAATTTCATTTTAAATTTGATGGCTGAAAAATACATAATTATAATATTTTAGTTCATCGGCAAATAGTATACATTATTATTAATGGATCAGGTTGACATATCATTAATAAATAAAATAAAAAATAATAGTTCCAAATAGTATACATTATTATTAATGGATCAGGTTGACATATCATTAATAAATAAAATAAAAAATAATAGTTCCTTGGGGGACATCATAATCTATTTGAGTGATGTTGGACATATCATTATTGTATGTTGTGAACTGAGTTATATATTTAAGATATGTTTTAATGCGATAATATGTAATATATAACGTTAACCATGTGATATGTTATATTCTTATACCGTAATATTCAAGCTTTTTAAGTATTTATAGTTTTCAAGTATTTAATGGTTGACTGTATCAAATGGTATTTTTAAGTAATCAATAAATAGGCCAATGGAGTATTTATTGGATATCAGAGAATAAATAATAACTTTGTGAATATTTCTAGATCCATGAGAATACCGAGGCCTTTCCGAAACACAAATTATGAACTAATAATTGTGCTATTTAAATCACAGAAAGAAAGTAATTTTGAGAACACAAATTTTTCTAATATTTTTGAAAATTGAATAATTAAAAATATTGGTCTATAATTATTAAAGTTACTCGATTTATAGATGGGAATAACTTTAGATTTTTTTAAATAGGGAAATATGCCTTTTAAAAAAAGAATGATTATAAATATTTGCTAAAGGTTCAGCTATAGTGGATAATATTAAGTTTATGTGTTTCATGATTATATCATAAATATATAAGTTCATCCTTAGATATTTGTGGAGAAAAATAATCTAATAAATGTACTATTTATGAAAGGAGAATAATGAAGAATAATTATTATTTTTAAGGTAGATTTGATTTATAAAGCGAACAAATGTTTTTAGCTAATTTACACCGATATGTATAAAGTGTTCATTACTTTTATTGGTTATTATTTCCTATTTAATTGTCTTTCCATGTATATTAAGTACTTTTATTTTTGAATAACTTATTTATTTAGGATTAATCAATGAATTTAAAATTAAAAGTATTTTTAAAGAAAATTAAATATAAATAATCCTTTTTACACTTTATAATAATATTCGTGACATAATTTAAATTTGTTATTTTTTATATATCTTAAGAGTATTATCATATCTATTATTTATGAATTTTATATACACCGTTTTGTTTTTTACATGCTTTATTACTTGCTTAAAATTGGATATAATTTTGTGAATAAATATTTATCATATATTTGATAAAAATGTGTTATTAAATAGTTCAAGGGAAATATTAAAATTTTTACTTTTTATAAATTAATAGTTTGTCTCATTAAGTACCTTCATTAATTCATGAATATTGCCAGTATTTATATTATGCGCTATAATTGGTGCATTTTTTTACGCTTAATACGTGTTTTATTTAAATTCATTAACGTTGTCAACAAATATTTAACTTAATATTGTAATACCAGATGAAATAAAAATAAATTTAACATTATAAAACATATTTTCAATCATTGAAGATCTATTACTAATGATACGTCACGTATCATATGTGTTGGTTGATGTATAGATTTATATGATTTTTTAATTGCAATATACTTAAAAAAGAATCTGTAATATTATTGGAATTTAGAAGGTCAATAATATATACCCCAGATAAATATATGTGTATATCATTATATACATTAATTTTTCAATAGCATTATTAAGATAAGCAAAAGAATCTCTAATATATATATATATATATATATATATATATATATAATTATGAATTTAATATAAGAACCAGGATAGATTTTGAAGCAAAGCTTATGATCATACGTTGAAAAAAAGTAAATTGTAGTAATAACAAAAAATTAACTATGGAGATTGTATATAAATTGTAAAGGTATTATAAAACTTAAAATAAATAATTTTTATAAATAAATTTAAAATTTGTAACAAAAACTTAGGGATGGGTAATATAATATAAATTGTTCAATTCTGAAACAACATAATATGAGAATGACCCAATACACAATACACTACAATCATAGCTATAGCTATAACGTATACGTTTGCCACAATAATAACATATTTCCAATGTTATAACAATACATCATATGCATATATATTTATAAATATATCCACGTGACTACCGAGGAATATATCCCAGTTGTATGTATAAGTGTCAGTGATGATGTCACATAAATAACAAACTATATTCATCATTATCATGCTGCAGCTATGGCCCCGAACTACCCACGTGGGCCTGACCAATACGATACTTTCTATCATGGTCTACTTCGTGTTTACTTCAGGGTTACATTTTCTATTTATTATTATTTTGGTTGACGTACATATATATATATATATATTTGTCGTGTGTGTAACATAGTAAATATGTTAGATTCTTCTTATACATACAGAAAACGAACGCTTATATCTGATGAAAGATTTCACTGAATTAAAATAACAATAATAATTACAGTTGGCCTTTAATGTAAATAAGTAAGTACAAAAAAAGTAAATATGAATAAATATGTTTTGAAAATGTCAACCCTTATAAATGTATAAGTATTAATACTCATTATATTTTAAATTGTATTTTATTTGTCCTTCATTACCCTTTAACCCGAAAGTAGTTATTATTATATGATATTAATTTTAAATAAATTTAAAACCGTACTTATTTTATAATTATAATTATAACTATAGTTAAAAAATGTTATATATATATATAAATATATATATATATATATATACATATATATATATATATATATATATATATTACGCCTAAAGTATGATATTATATATATATATATATATATACATTTATACATATATGTACAATGTACTTTTTATATTGTATATACCATATATATTTATTATATTCAAATAGTCGTTCTCATATATCACCACCCATAATATCATTAACATATCTCAGCCCTTATATCATTCCTTATATCAACCCTTGGCAATGGCAAGTTAACCCCCCAAGCATTGTATCGAAGCTATGTGGTATACATCAAGTTATAAGTTATACTTCAGTTATAATCGTTCGTATATAAAGTATTTGATCACTAAATTCTTCATCTCGTAACAATAGAGAATGCTTTCTTTACAAACTTATAGATTTAATAGAATCTTTCATCATATTATTATTATTTTCCTGTGAGGCTATACTATAGTCTGTGTTGATTTTAAAATAAACTATATAACTATCAATATATACATATATATATATATATTTATAGTTACACATTAAACATGTAAATAAAACAATTATATAATATAGATGTTCATTTATTATAAACACTCTATTTCCCTAGTCTCTTACATATGATGATGCAGACAGTTTTCCTAGAAAGTAATACATTATTAGTTTTATTTATTATATACATGTTATTTATAATTATTGGATTATAAACTATATATTTAATTTGATATATTTATATAAATATACAATATATATATAACTGGATATGTGGCTCAGTTTGCCTCAGACACACAAGCAATAGGATGAGGGTAGACCGGACCATAACAATATATTAAAATACCTATATAGGTCTTGAAATAATATTTTGAAGTGATCTTTTATAATTATATATACCTAAATGATTGGCTCTCGTTAAAACCATGGATGTTTTAACAGGAGATCGGCTTCGAAGGGTCATTATAGTAGTATATGAATATAAGTAAAAACTTCATCTAAGTCATATGTACTACAGAGTAATATCTTAGCTTAAAATATGGATAGGTGAAATATTATGTAGTTTTCTTAGAATTGTCTTAGATTTAAACATATTAGTGTGTGGTTTCCAATGTATGTTTGAATCAATTATTATACCAAGGAGTTTGAGTGATTTTATTTAATAATTACAGTATTATTTAATATAATAGGTTATTTTGCTTTATTATTATTAAATATTAAATAGTTTGATTGAATTGTATTTAGTAATTACAGTATTATTTAATATAATAGTTAATTTTTCTTTATCATTATTAAATATAAAAGGTTAGTTTTGCTTAAATTAACTGTCAATGTATTTAAAGTTGTATTAATAATGAATTCATGGAATTTTCCATTGAATCAATATTATTTACACGGAATATAATATGTAAATGTATGATATATCATTATGTATTTTGTAATTTATTAAAGTAAATAATGAAAATAGCATCTGTAAATCACTTAATATGTATAACACGAGCATAACGTATGCAATCGAATAATAATAAGATAAGTATCTATTACAAATTATAAATTTGATGATTATATTTATAATACAATATAGTAATATTAATTATAAAAGGTGAAACATTGAGTGGTGCACACATCGCTAGCACAAGCGAGCAACAACTCTTGCAACAAGTGCAGCAACAAGGGGATGTCGCAGTGTGTGAATGATTAAATATTTGAGTATATCTGATATCATTTTTTTACGAATACAAACATATTTCCTTATATAATTATTAATATAAATAAAAATAATTAATATAAATATATATATATTAACACTTTATGAGTATATAGTGAACTTAAGTTCATGAAATGTATGCATGCATACATTCCATGAACTTAAAAATGCATTTTTAAGTATTCTACTGCTAAAATTGCAAGAATAGATTTCTCATGCGTTTAAACTGTATATTTTATATATTTGAAATTATTATTTTTTTATATAATTTGTGCATATATATTATATTTATATAATAACATTATATAAACCTCTTTATTTATACTCTATATTGAATTATGAAATATAATATAATTATAAAAATAATATAAATTATTAGAAATATCTAATTGTTTTATTTTAAAATGCATTTATCTCAGAATAATTATATCCTAATAATCACTAATATTAAACTTGTATCAAATATAACAGATTATGAGATATATTCATACTTTTTTTAAATACAGAAGATATAATCTTGTTTTCTAATACGAATATGAGATTATATATAAATATGTTGATACATTTTTAAAACACATCCACATTAATAATAAAATACACTTGTCACGTAATAATATTTTATTTTATTAATTTATCTCTTAATTTTAATAGGTTATATGCATATAACCTATTAAAATTAAGAGATAAATTAATAAAATAAAATAACATGTTATCTCGTTTATGTAGGACACCTATATATTTAGCTATATATAATACATTGTAGCACTGCATATATGTATAGTATTATCAAAGACCTTTGGGTTTTGGTATTACTATATATTATATTATGTATCATTTACGATATAGTTGAGCGAAATGGCCATTCATTACAACTTCCCATTAACATGATAGAGAATAATATTATTGTTAACATTATTCAAAATAAGAGAAGATATTAATTGTAGGATTAATAAGTACGATACATTAACTATATACACTATCCTCAATCGACCATACATTATCTTTAGCAATAAATATTCAATTTTTGAATAGGTTATTGATATTATAATATAATAATATTTTGAATAATTCAATTTTAGTATTACTATACAAATATTTATATTAATTCTTATATTATTCAATTATAAAATATGAATTAATTTTAAATAGTTTGTGAGGTATTTCATCATACATATTTAATATATAACATAAATTAATTATTTAAAATTAAATTAATATTTATTTTACATAAATAATATTTTTAGTTTAGAAATATAAAAAGTATAAAATAAAAATAATAAAATATTTTACTTAAGTTACCAAGCAACCACGATTGTTTAAAACTAAATCACAAAGTGTTACAAAATGCATATTTTGTAATTGTAAAATGATTTAAAACTAAATCATAGTGTTACAAAATGCATATTTTGTTACTGTTAGTTAGTAGTACATATAAAATACCTGAATTTTACATGTACCATGTAACTGTTACTAAAACTTAACAAAAAACTGTTTGCATTAAGGGATTAAAATAACTATTTATGTACATTTACATTTTGTGTTTTTGGTTGCTTGGGTTATTTCTTACAAATCAATTTATATATCTATAGGTATACATATATTAACCTGTTTTTCTCGATGCCTCTGTATATCCTTTATAACCGGAATCTAGATAATTTATAGAAATTGTAGTTATGTTTCATCGTACATATTTGATATATAATATAATGAATTATTTAAAATTAAATTAATATTTATTTTACATAATAATATTGTTAGTTTAGTAAAAGTTATTTCTTTCAAATCAATTTATATATCTATATGTATAAATATATTAACCTGTTTTTTTCGATGCCTCTGTATATCCTTTATAACCGGAATCTATATAATTTATATAAATATTACATAATACTGTACAACTTATAACACGAATACTACATAACTCATATATAAATATTGTGTATTGTTAACAATAAATAATTATCTATTGTTATTTATTTGTTGGAGTGCTTTCATCCCACCAGGACCTTAGAAGAAGTGTTCACTTATAACCATATATGGCTCTAATGTCGATACGATACGTAGCTAATGAATATAGCCCTACCTTGAAGTGCTTTAGCCGCTTTCACCTGGTCATTGTACACGAACACCAGAACCACTATTACTATGGCCATGAATAAGGCGGCCAATGGGAACCCGCTGTTACCTAGGTGATATGGAAAGTTACGTACATAAACTGAATAACCATATATTGTATTCATACTAATTGTATCTATTATAATATAAATATATATATATATATATATATATATATATAATATATATATATATTATATATATATATATATATATATATATATATATATATTATAATGGCCTAAATATTTATCGAGAAATTAAAAATGTGTATATAAAATGAAATATGTTATTATAATAAAATATAAGAATGGTGGAACAATTATAATATCGAAGCATAGAATAATTATTAATATCATATTATATAACTATAAACTGATTATATATTATTTAATTTAATTAACAATATTATATAATTAAATATTTTTTAAATAGTTGACAATTATTAATAAAACTAATAATAAAGCAAGTTTAGAAATATGCAATTACATCTAATAAGTTACTAGTAGTAACAGTATATGGATAAATAAGCAACCAACTATATTAACTAGTATTAACTAGTATTAACTAGTATTAACTAGTATTAACTATATATTATATATTATTAAATTATGTTTATGATATATTTTTAAGTTTCAATTAATATAATTAATATAATATTAATAATGCTAAATATAATATCAGAAAAAGTAAATTTATTTTTTTTTAATAAAAAATAGATCTCTCGTACTTAGTATTTTCTAAACCTAAACTTTAATATTAATATAATATATATATATATATATATATATAAAATATTGTTTTAATGTGAAAATTACATTCTAAATTACTGTAAATATAATATAAATATATATTTGTTTATCTTTTAAAAAAATATTAATATTCATTTAGATGTCATATTTAGATCAAACATTATAATTAACATATATAGTAAATTACATAGTTAAGTTATTATATAAATACATTAGAACATAATGGTAATATGTAGTGGTGCTGATCACATCAATCTAGATTATTTATTGTGAATTTTGTGAATAACTATTGTCATTAATAACTAGATAGTATTATAATGTACTTTATTATTATAAAGTAAACATATACTATATAAGCGGGTTTCATTCGCACGATAAACTAGCAATATTTAAAGCGATATAGTACAAACTGAGAAGTATTATAATAAATAAATATATATATATATATATATTATACAGTCAAATTATTAAATTAAAATAGGTATTCCATTTCAAATAAACCGATATATTATAACGTATATACATCAACCACAATACTACATTACTTTAATTAGTACGTGAATAACAGTTAGAATATATAGGTAGCATATATACCTACCATAGTTAGTATTATTTGTATGCAATACGTTTACAAGTTGAATACACTATATACTAACCGTTGATGTCGGGTCTTCTAGTAGTTACTTTAACTCTCATACTCTCTCCTATATTTGTATATAACGTAATCATTATTAAATGGTAAATAATATAATCTATATATATTAGTATTAAAATGTATTATTTTTAAATTGTATAATTTATTAAATATATGTATTATTGTCATACTGTATATAGTAATACTATACAATAGTATATATATATATATATATATATATATATATAAATATATATATATATAATATATATATTATTTATATATATATATCAATATATTTAACTGAGTATAATACTTTTCATATAGATCTAGATATAACATATATAAATCAACAGGAATTTTAGTTAATACATATTATTATAATCTATAAACTATGTCTACAAATAGGTCTACACAATATATTCTTATCGTTATCTAATTGGAATCTTCCAACAAGTACATTCTTATATTGTATCTCACCACCCTGTATTATCTCTCATATCATTCATCGATGATTTGTAAACCTCTCCCTTCTATATTAATATGAATACAATATTACAAGAGTATGTGTACATATATATATATATATATATATATATATATATATATATATATATATATATATATATCATAGCCAAACATCCTTCCATGTGCTAAAACCACTATGCCGATTATATTTAATGATATATTAACCGCATCGATCAACAATCATACGCTCACGATACCCTATATATATCACTGCATATATGCAAAACTGGAAGATCAAACTGGCTTCCACAAAACCTTCTTCTTCAAGGCCTCCGATAATGAATCTATCAATCTACATCTGCCTCTTCGCAACAACTTTTCCGTCTCCACTCCCTATACCATATTCTCTAATTCTAATGTTCAATGCACATCTCATACCCGCAACCCTAGCGTGATATTTAATCATATATGATATATCTTATATGGTTAATTAGAACGCTATAGGGTTCCGGGTATTATATTGATATTGAACACTAGAATTAGAGAAGATAATATATAGTATATATATATATATATATATATATATATATATATACTATAACGTATATGTTATTTCTCACTATAAATATCTCAATCTCGATAAACACCATCCCATTATATCTCAACTCTTTTGGTTTAAACATATATTTGACACCATTATACGTCGATATATCCTATATAGAAGGGAATTGCAATAGTCGAAGTAAGAGATACTATATAGTATCTCTTACTTCGACTATTGCAATTCCCTTCTATAATTTCTCTTCCCGGATACCTGGGCTATAAAGTGCAACGCTTTCAAATGATATCGCTAGGTATGTCTTCTCTTTCTACTGATTGGTTCATGTCCAAGTAATACCCATCCACTTTAAACTAAAGTAATAATAATATATAAATATATATATATATATATTATCTCCTTGTATACTATTATAATTAATAAAACGCTCCTATTAGTCGATAGTATGGACTCCATGCCGCCCGCCATAGCAATCACCAATAATACACCTAGTAAACCAACGTGCTCAACACTTAATCATTTATCACGAGGTGAACACTGTTCACTTTTTAAAATGATCTTAACTCTTAATTTAATATTAACTCTTAATATATATATATAGATGGTGTGGAGATGATAAACTCCCATCCATCGGCTCCCCAGGTTGCGGATAGGGGAACGGCCACTAGATATAGTGGTTATCTGCGAATATCCAATAAGAAGTGCCGGGCAAAATCCAGGTTGCCCTTGGGCAAGGCATAGTACCTGTTAGCTTAGTACCTGTTACACAACTTCATTCGTGCCTATGGACTATAGTACATATCTGCCCACTTTCTAGAGAGCTCAATTCCTTGACCTCCGCTTCATCAATTCCACACCTACTTTGAAACACGGTCTTATGACTCATTATTTCACTATAACGTTCTATATATATTCATATATATATATGAATGATATATTCTGATAAATCTCGTTATTAAAATATGCCATTTCTTGCTGATAGTCAATTTATTGAGTTGAAAGAAGAAATCAATCTACTCTTACTATTAACTCTAATAAAATGAAATATCCATTACATACTTTTCAATTATATTAAAGTGCACTTTACATACATGTATGGAATAGTATTATAGTAATTACTCATTTGAGAAAAGTGCATATATTATATGTTATAAAATTATATTCTACATTATATTTATATAATATTTATTTAAACCATCGTCATAAATATTCGATTCTTTTGAAGTTCTATCATCTATTATAATGTAATATATATGCATATTATTTAACGTTTATAATATTAATAACACGTATTATAATTATTATTATAAATAATAGTATCTATACTATTTAATTATTATATACATAATAATATTTACCATATATATATATATATATATATATATATATATATATATATATATACAATATTGTTATCTCATTTAAAAAAAATGGTAAATCAATTGTTAAGTAGTATTCTATATATAGTACTATAGTATACTATAATAGTAATATATATATATATATATATATATATATATATATATATATATATTGAAACCTATAAATATATTTGTGACTGTAGACTCGGTGCCTATTTTATTAAAATATATTATATTTTATTAATAATATAGATAGGTAATTAGTGATTTATATATATATATATATATATATATATATATATATATATATATATATATATACATATATATATAATGTAGATATAAATCACAATAACTTATTTAATTGAATATATATATATATTCTTTCACCCATAGCTATATCTCTGATCTAATTAAAAGCGTACAATATCACATTATATTCGTTACCAAAATGCTCCTAATTTCCCGAACACTAGTAAAAATTCCCTAAATTCTATAGATTTTAAAAATTCACCTCCAACTCTCTAGAATTACCACCTTCCTACCATATATTTTACTAGATCCCACACAAAATTTAAAAATGTGACTTATTCTTTTCTCTCTACTCTAATAACTAAATCATCTAACTTATTATTTTTATATTCGTTATTTTTATCTCGTTTTATCTTCACCGTATTAATATTATATTATTATTATTATGTTCTTGCCGCATGAGCGAAGGGGTATAGTACATTAAGGGTGATCACAAAATAAATAAAATAATGATAATTGAATTCTAAGAACAATATAATTATCTGATTTTATTTAGTTTTAGACATATCGCCCTATAGGACAAATAAAGTATACTTTCAAAGTTTCGTAACAATATACAAATAAATATTTCCCATTTTACCCATTTTACCGCATGACTCTACGATTACGCAGACCTATTGTTATTATTTTATTTTGAACTTTTATATTTCTTATTTTAAATTGTTCATCTGTATATCAACCTATTACTAATTATTATATGATCAATATGAACAATATTGTTATATTCGATTTCCGGAATATCCTACTCATTCGGTTGAAAAACAACTATAATGATATCAAACACATCTAATTGTATTTTTGATCCAATTGAGCGATATAGACGGATCCATATTACACTAATTGAAAGGCAGTTAATACATTCATATAAATCTAAAAAATCTAAATATTATTATTTATATTTCTTTATATTTTACTTATACATATTATGTGAATTTAAATGAAATTTTGGTAATTTGTAATAACATTACTATAATATACTATAATATACTAAATATGTTGTATATAAATTAAATTAAATATACAAATAAAATAAAATTATCTATTTAAATATTTATTTTAAATTAAAATATTTAGAAAACATAAAATTTATAACTAAAAAAAAACGTTAATACATATTGTGTAAATAATTGTTTTTAAAAATTTACCATAGATTGGAAAAGTAAGCAATGTATATTTAAGAAAAATATCGATATAAAATTTAATAAATAATAAAATAAAATTTATCAAAATTTCTAGGAATAAAAGCAATTTTTGCAAAAATGATTATTAAGAAAAACTGATTATTTTTTGTGTATATAAAGTGTTTATTTAGTTTTTATATCATATTTATATTATATATATATATTTTTTACATTTAAAAAATATTTTAATTGAAAAACAAGTATTTTGGCCTTTCTAGGAAAATCCTCGCAATTTCTAGGATTTTTTCCTTACAAATAATTTGTTTAATATCTATTATATATTTATATGATAAACAATTTGCTAATGTTTCATAAAAATATATTCATTATTTGTATTTTAATTCCAATATTTGTATATATTTAAAAAAAAATTAAAATCGTATCTTTTTCAATACAAAATATACTTCATCTTAAAAGCGCGGGCGACATATCAACAATTTTTCAAATTTGATCAAGTTTGTTTGTAACTTACTTTTTATTTTATTCTCTATAGAGATCTCTTATATATAAGATATTTACCAGCGCGTTTTGTTTACTTACAAATTTCACAAATTTCGGTTCCTATGATCACCCTTATATACCATGACCTTCTTCCAGTGCTTAATAACCATCATAGCATCATCACTATCGTCATCATAATCATATGTATATATATATATATATATATATATATATATATATATATATATATATATATATTGCTTAAATATAACATTGTATAATAATTATAATTTTAATTGTATTTTCATATTTTCATTACAAATTCAGTATTTATATATTTGTCAATATATATATATATATATATATATATATATTATATATATATACAAACTTGTCGTTGATGTTGATTCAATTTCATCTTTAAATATAAGTGTTTTATGTGCATTAATAATATAATTAAAATGTTATATAATTTTATATATCTATATATCTATTTTCATAAATTGTTGAGATGTAACTTGAATCGAGGTCATATATAATATAACTATATTTATATTTGATGGATTACTACACTTACAAAATAACATGTAAATATAAATACCTATATATAATTTATATAATTTAATAATTATAATATGTATTATATTATGTATTATATAATAAGATATAATTGCTATAATACGATGTAACTTATAAAGAATTATAATATAATACAAACTCTTCAATGTAGTCGTTCTTATTTCAGTATTAAGATTAGGATCTATAATAATAAAATAATAAAGTATTATTAATATATTATCATAAAATTAAATATTAATAATTAATTTATATAATAATATATATTATCTTATATAGGTTGGAAAGTAATTTTAAAATACGCTTATTGGATATATCCTGTTTATATATATATATATTTGTATACACATTATAATTAATATTGTATTATTTAATTTAAATTTATTTCTATATTATATTAATATTGATTTTTTAAACTAATATGTCTAATGATAAACTATTTATTTCTACTTATTATACATGTTTTATAATTTAATCATTGCATATATTATTCTCAGTTTTTATTTTCTAGTCAATTAAGTTACCCTGAAATAATGTTATGATATTTAAAAATAAAATATATTCAAAGCATTCATAAATCCGGATAGAAAATCTTCTGTGTTTCGTGCATATCATAACAAGTCTAATAAGATATTTGATGTAAACATAAACATAAAAATATAATATAGATAAATATATTTTAAATAAATTAAGTTAATTATAATTACATTAAAATGACGTTCAAATTCCTCTTAATTCCGTTCAGTGCTCGGCTTTTATATAACATGTCGTAAATAAATCCGTACGGATTTATCCGAGCATTTAAAATCGACTTCACACCTAATATTCTCGGATTCTTGGTGTGAAGAAAGCTTTAGATAGACAGATAGAATGTAGATAAATAAACTAAATGTTTTTAGATAAAATAAATGATTTCTGAGAAATATTCAACCAATTAGAAGCGATTAAGCGATACTAGCTAGAATTGTGTAGATATAACTTTATACGATATATTACTTGTATTGAAGATTGTCCATATATATCTACATATTTGATATAAATAATAGGAAGTAAACGATATAAATAAAAATAATAAGACATATTTTATAAAAAATAATGATTCTATAAATATTTTATATACTATAAAAGGTAAGAATGTAATAATTTATCTTATTTTAAATCACACAATAATATAAGTTAATTTACCTAATTAATTTATGTACATATATTATCTATCTGATAATATGTAAGTTGTCATTAAAAATAAAACCGATGATACTAATATTATTGACTGGAACAAATTTGATATATTCAATGAAAACAGATGGACAAACTAATAATATTCTATGTATATCTAAAAATTAAGTTATATTCATATTCAACATTACAAAAATTGCGAAAATTGATTTTAAAATGATTAGTTAATAATTGTTATTCGAAATTGAAATTAGTAATTAGTATACCATATATATATATATATAATATTTGAATCTAAAGTTGTTATAACTAAGTCTAACATCACTAAGTAAGGAGTTGTGCTTATAACCTATAGGATATGATGTTTTAGTGGTAATAATTGTATTCAAATATCCATAATGAAAATAAAAAATAATATATTCGAGATAATACCTGTTATACTTAAGGACAGGGGAAACCTTCGCATTTTTTTTTGGTGTTAAAATTGTATAATAATATTTTAAAATATAGAGATTTATCTTTAAAATGGTATATAAAGTTTAAAATAAAAGTATTTCAAAGTATTTCAGATCGAGTTTTTAAAAACAGTCAAACTATAAAATTTGAGTAATATTTGTGTTCAAATATTCAGTTATGATACGTTTTATTTTCATTATTTATAATATTCATATTTATCTATAGAGCTATCATGGATAATAAACTGCAGTCATCATGCAGAGAGTGGCGAATTACAATAACATTTTATATAATAATAAGATGTATAAATATCATAAATTTATTGTTATTTATTCAAAATAATATTGATAAAAACTTTAGAAGTCTATATCTCGGATTTTTTTTTTGATTTATTTTGTATTCAAACTACTACTACTTGTATCCAAATGCTTCAATCATTATACAAATGTATGAGTATATATATATATATATATATATATATATATATATATATGATATAACTAATAGTAAGCTATCCTAGAATAGCTATTAGAATGTAATATTTCAAAATATATTTATAATATATTTTTTAATATATATATTTTTAAATATACTAATTATAAATATTATAAAAAAACTTGACAAAAACAAAAAAAAATAAAAAATAAAAATTGGTGCTAAGTTAGAACTGCTAACCGATAACTTGTAGATGGTTATATGTTTAGATATAGGATATGTTTTATATATATGATATTTAGCTAACTAAAGGTAACAAAATAGGTGATCATATGCATTTTGTTTAAAGTATACTACTATAGTAGTCTTTATAAAGACTATATATAGTGTCCCTCATTTTCCCTATATTTTACATACACACTCTGCAAGATTACTCCGGCCCTTAAACGTTAGATTTGCGCATTTCAAGATATTATAATATTATATATATATATATATATATAATACCTATAACTATAGTTATATCTATAGTTATAGTATATACATATATATATATATATATATATATATATATATATATATATATATATATATGCGAAGTACTGGAATAGTCTTCCAGATGTATTACGGACGTAATCATATTTTATAACTTTTAAATGTCGACTACATTCATATATGTTATCATTATAATTTATTCTTTTTAAATTAATTATTATTTGTGTAACTATTTATTTGTTTTATTATTTCAACTTGACGCATATAAACGTCCATCGTTTTCTGAGTCAATAAACCTTTCTATTATTATTATTATATATAAATTTCCTAGTTATTATATATACATGATTTTATCAAAATAATAATTCTAATTATACATATATGTCTGCAAATACGCGTTATATACACATATTGTATACATTATAGTATTACTAACTAAACTTCAATAAAAACTAGCTATATCATATGATTATATAATACAAACCGATAGTCTGGGATGTAGGGTCAGTTTCACTTTTAGAAATAGCTTTAATTAACGAATGTGATAGTTTTATTAATTGTATTATTATAATATTATTATAAATTATATGTATATCAATATTGTTTATAAATTAAATATCAATAAAATAATGCATTATCATATATATATACATATATATTAATAAATTAATAAATGTAATTATATATAATTATTGGGAACCTAAAGGTAATTGTTAAGATACATTAAATATTGATATATCAATATACCATATATATAAGGTCCATACTTATATATAAGGTTCATTTTGTTAAATAAAATATTATTATAAAAAGATAATATTATAAATAAATTAACTAATTATTTAAATTATGTTGTTAATATAAATATTACGTATACAAGTAACTACCTAAATATTAATATTAATTTTATAATGCAAAATATGATTATATATTTTTATTATAAAATAGAAATTCCAATAATAACTAAATATTTAACAAATAATTAATATAATATAATATATATGGATATATTTATAATTGTTGTCAGTGTTTTTATTCATTATTTACGTATTTAAAAATAAAATAATAGTAATTATATAAATATAATTTATTTTAATTTATTTAATTTATATTAATTTAATTAAATTAGCTTCAATTTAATATAATATAAATTATACATAATTTATAGATAATTTATATTTTGATATTTTTTTTAAAGTTTAAAAGTTAACTATTATGTATAACCACATATCATTGAAAACAATAAGTGTAAATTAACCAACTAGAAATCTATATATATAATATAATATATATATATATATATATATATATATATATGAAATAATTAAAATTATTGTACTAATAGAGTTGAAACGATATGTAAGGATTATTATAAGGCAGATAAAATAATGATACTTTTCACCTACTTGAAATTATTCCAGTAATATAATGTTATATATAAAATGTTTTTCTTATATAAATGTATATAAGTTTACAAAAGGTAATATCATTAACTCTAGTTAATAATATAATATATTCGTCTCTCGAGGTAATATACATTTATATTTTAATTTGATTTCTATTAAATATATAGATAATTTCTAATTTATATTTCATTGTAAAATGTGAGTTTGATTTATAAAATGTGTAAAAGATAAGCGAACGTAATTGTAGAATAATTATATACGTTATTGAAATCTTACATAACTATTACCTTACCTTATAAGGTAGGTATACCAGGTATACCTGGTATACCAGGTCGAGCTTGCTTGGCATGAAAATAGTATACATAATTCTATAAAATATAAATTAATTGAAAATATATCTAAATTAGTATACTAATTAGTATAATATATTATTATATATATATATATAAATTAATGATGTGTATTGTTTAATTACAAACGTGGTGCAGTTGATGCTCTACCTGTGTAGTTGGGGGAACGTATTAGGTCATGTTATGTTATTAATAATAAATATCATACATTAATATATACATATAATAGTAAAATATCACAGTCGACAATAACAATTACAAATATTTAAATTATGAATCATAACATATAATTGACATAGGATACATATAGTCTACATAACTAAATAACTATATTTAAATACATAACTATATGTAATTAATTATTAATCACCATCTTATATTATAATGATAAGAGATACAGATAGGAAATTTAACTATAGTTACTATAGTTACATTATAATGTAACATATATGTATATCCGTCTCTGTATATATATATGTGTGTTTGTGTATGTATATATGTATGTGTATGCATTTGTATGTGTATATAATCATAACTAACTTGCTAATTTATGTAACTCCGGCATTTTAGCAAACTCGATTATATTACAGGCTTTCATACTAAGGTGGGACACACATTGTTTCTTCTCTAAATTAATATGTATTATATATATATTTATTTATGTATTTATGTATATATATATATATATATATACATGTATGTGTGTGTGCGTATGTGATTGTGCGGGTATATATATATGTTGATTCAGTTTGATGTATTATATATTAGATGTACTCGAAAACGTATTTATAGTATAATATTGATTATGTATAACTAATAATATCATCGAATTAATAAAGTATTCGTTAATATTTCAATTAATGTAATATCAGATTTAGGCTTTACACCATGGTGTACACCCTGCAGGGTAAATGTAGAAGCTAATTAGCGTTAAGGCTTATCAATATTATATGATATGAAACAATATTATTTGTATAGTATGTATGTATATAGTATATTGTATACAGTATACTGTATGAACATGTGTGTTATATTGAGGTATACCTCTCATTGAATACAGTATGATGACTACGGTTCAAATAAGTAATGGGCATATATATATATGTGTGTGTGTATGTGTGTGTGTTTACTTGTAGGGGAAATTAACCTAATACGGACTTTAACAATAAGTGGTCTTAACATTTTATAACTCTTTATTTGTATTAACAAATGACAATATTTTAATATTATATGATTATAGATAATATTGTGATTATAAAATTGTATTTAATCTTTTAATTCTATAGATAACGGGGTGTCCGTATTCGGTTCCCATGTCCGAATACGGACACTCTGTTTTATAATACAGACACACTATATATTACTAGATAAACTATAAATTGTTGATGAATCAATCAGTTACCAATTATATTATTTATAATTAATTTTATGAATAATTTATTTTAATTTATTTAGTTAATAATTTATTTATTTTTATTATTTGTTTAATTAATAATATAATTAAGTATCTAAATAATAAATATTTTAGATTTAGCTTTATTGGTGATATTAATATTAGAACGCAAGCTATTTTTTATGAAAATCAGAATAGTTCACACGCTGAGCGCTGATTGGTTATATGGTGTCCGTATTAAGACATCTATAGTGTATATTATGGACTTATATGACCTCTAGATATATGCTTATAACTTAATGAATATTTGATAACAAATATAGAAAATATGTATATAATATTTAGAATGCTTTATTTTTTAATAATAAATTGTTATGTTTTACATCGATACATTTGTATATTCTTGAGAAGGTTTTAAGTTGAAATTTGTTTTCATAAATTTAAAAACGTAATAAAAAATCAGTTTATTGGATATATCAGCAATATTTTGAATAATTAAAAAATAAAAAATACTTTTTTAGACTATTTATATAATTATGAATATTCATTAAAAATGTTGTTGTAGAAGTTATGGTTTCTGAGATACCGAGAGTGTCCGTATTCGGGTACTGTCCGTATCCGGTTACTTTCCCCTATATAGATAACAGTGAAAATATAGCATATACATTAATATATAATACGTGTATAAATGGTTGCATAACATATGTAAATATCGCACACAATATATAGTAAGGATATAGAACCTGTATTGTGATAATTAATTAATGAGCTTTTAATTTGCAATGCCGTTTGTTTATTTAAACACCCTCGTTCAAAAGCCGCCTAATAATAATAATGTAGAAACGTAAAATATATATATATATATATATATATATATATATATAATATATACATTTATGGGGTAATCTATATTGATACATATTATCATTATTAAAGTAGTCGCTGTACTCTTTCCAAATTATAAATAAGTTATATTAACTAATATTAGGGGAGAGTACTCGAATACCGACACCAAAGATTTTCCGAAGGAAAGATATAACACTTACGCGAAATCGTGTAATTCGAATTTGTATACAAAATACCCTGGTGCCACCTATAGCGGGTTACTTTTAGGAACTATGCGTTGTTTATAATGTAAATTCGTATTTAACTATACACTTTTAAAATGTTAAATAATATGCTTTAAATTAATATTTATATGATGAAAACTAAGTGTTCATTACTAATATATAACAAACAAATATGATATGTATGTTTTAAATGCTATAAGTATATATTTAGTGAGTAAAAGCTAATTTATATTGCATGTAATTTAATAGAGCAATGAAAACATTGTTGTGTGCAAACAGAGCCGAACCTAAATCTATGTCAGTGATTTCGATACTACTGCTAGCAGCGGTTGTGGCTATAACTAAATTACGTTGCATGCATAGGGAGTGTTATATCTTTGCTTCGCAAAATCTTTGCCGACACCCTATCAATTAAATATTTCCAATTTTTATTTATAAGTATTAAGTAGGTATATATATATATATATATATATATATATATATATATATATATATATATATATATACTATATAAATATATCAGCTATTATAAAATTTAATTTAGCTTGTTTAACTCTGAGATAACAGGGGTGTCGATATTACAGGCACTGCCTCGAATACCGAAATATTGGCACATAATATCGATACCCTAAATATATCGATATTTAGATATACTATATATTATTTAATATCAATTATCCAATCAGAATTAAATGCTCCTTACTTTTAGTTAACACACGCAATTCATACGTTGTTTTCCTATAATTAATTTTCGAAAATATTTATTATATTATAAATTATATTTTATATTATATTATAAATATTAAGTTTGAAATTACTTAATTATAAAGCGAATATTGTACGTACATAGGAGTTTTATATAGTTTCTGAAAGACTATTTAATAATAATTGGAATTCTACTTTAAGTAGAAGGAATATATTATATGTATATAATAATATAACATAGATACGTACATTATGAGAGTAATTATTAGAGTAGCCTAATTATTTTTCTAAAATAAATAAATCAATTTGTATCATATAAACAAAATATTTTTAACGTAAATGGTATACATAGATAATAAGATAACACCATTATAAGTAAACTGTTATATTACGAATTATAATAGAAATTTAAAATGAATTTAAGTATTTATATTCTAATTTTCTTTATAATTAAATCATAACAATTTAATTATTATTAAATATAAATATCATATATAAAAAGTTAATTGGCCCAGTCGGCTAGCGTTGTGTATTACTATTTTTTTTTTCGCAGGAGGTTCGAGTCCCAGTCATGGCATTTTTGTTTTCATATTTGTACAATATATATATATATATTTTTAATATTTATACAGTATATATATATATATAAATATATGTGTATATTATTAGGTATTTCTATTAATTTATGAATAGTATCATAACGCACGCATATTATAAACAAATAACGCTGATTGGTTATATAATTGAAAGGGTGTCGGTATTATTAAAATGTATGTTGCTTAGGTAAACATTAATAACTTTGTAAACAATTATAAAAATACAAAATATTGTTAGAACATTGTAAAATATAATTAGAACTGTACGATTTATTTAACAATTTTAAAATATCTAAATTTTCAAATGATTGAGAATCAATATTGTACTTCACAAATTTGATAAATAAAGAGTTGTAACGAAAAAATCAGTTTTTTGTTTATAATTAAAAAAATATAAATATTAAAAAAAAATATACTTATATGAATTATAATTCATTATAATTATAATTCTATAGAATTATATTGATTGACATTTCATACATTAATATTTTTTAATTGGAATTATATTTTAGGATATCTCTAGGGTGTCTATATTACGTGCATGTCGATATTAGAGCACTCTCCCCTACATATATCGATTTTAGTAAAATAGTTCTACAGAAGAACTACCTATAGGTAGTATTAGAACTATCTATAGAACTATTTTATTAAAAGCTGTAAATATGATTTTTTATAAAATATATTTTCCTATTATATAATACTAACATTGCATATATTTTAACTAAATAACTACTAAATCACTTGATATATTGGTCATTTATTATAACTGTATTAAACAATTGGTAATATTATAAACACACGTCGCTCCACGTAATAATTCACCGGATTATCTGAAGATATCATTAAAACGAGTATCAGACGATCTTGAATATTAAGTAGGTCATTTTCTTTGTTTGTGTATAATAATATAACATATTGTTTTATAAATATATTATCGGGTTATTGAAATCGTTTGAAATTTAGTTAAATAACATTAATTAATTTATTTAATTATTTACTAAGAGATTTGATAAAATGAGCTAATATAGACCACATTATCTTATCTATATTGTATTTGGGAATTTATTAGAGAATTCGAAAAACTATAGTTTATTTAGAAATAGTTCATAATAATGTTTTAATGTTGTCTAATGATGTTGTAGAAGATTTTTAGAAGCAGATTATTGACTTAATTCTTAATAAGTATACTTTATCCAATTCGCGTATCATCTAAAAAAAATCTTCATTAACTCAAATAAGTAAATGTTATATAAATCGTGTTCTATTTCTACTATTAAGGATATCAATTGATAAATATGTTATATAATCTGCTAAATCCATTAATAATATCCACATTTGAAAGTTGTATTAAAGCTAACATCCTATTGTATCATAGATGATCTATTGTGATTATTAAATAATATCAATGAATTATAATTCATAGAATATTATTTACAGAATGATTATATAATATGTTTAATAATTATATATAAAAGTTGCTAGATATTATTTTAATATATAGCTTCCCGGTATTATATATATACGGTTTTTTTAATTTATATTTTTACATATTTTATGCATTTATTTCATTTGTGTTTTATATTTTTCTATAATATAAATTGTATATTGCTTATTTATCATTTAATATTTAATATCTTTTATTTTGTATTTAACTGACAATGATGACCTATCAATAGGCTATTATTGATAACAATGTTCAATTATATACTTACATATTTCTGCACGATTTTCATTTACACGAATCAAATTTACAAATAATATCAATTTAATAATATATGTATATATAGAACTATATTTCTAATAAATTATATTATAATATACAAACTTGACATTTTATATGTATTTTATTAAGTTGAGAGGGAAAATACCTAGTCAAGCTTTTATTTTGTGCTTTCCTGAGTGTTTACACTATATCTGATTATAATATATATATATATATATATATATATATATATATATATATATATATATATATATAGAGGGAGAATGACACCCTATAAAGCCCACGATGTATATTTGTGTATATACAATGTAAAGACCCATTTTGAATATTATTTTGAATATTATATATATATATGGGTACATTTATTATAACCTGATTGTTATCTTTATGTATGTATATTTTAGAATAACATCGCCATAAACAATACACGAAAAGTCCTTTATTCGTAAAAGGGGCAGTCCATTTATTCGGGGCAGTTGTTACTATTTAAATGTACATTATTTTTATATATATATGTATATAATAATATAAAATTACTTCAAAATATTGCTTTAAGTCCTATCACATGAGTTCATAATTTGCTAGAACCCGCGCCCTACTATATGCGTTTCGAATAATATACATCTAAGGTATATATATATATATATATATATATATATATTATATATATTTATGATAAGATACTTTATTTTTAAATAATAATTAGTATAATAATATAAATAAATTTTCTTTGACTGGAAAAGTTATGTAAAAACGACATATTTATAACAAATTGAAATATTTATAAATATATTTGGGTATATACAAAATATGTTCGTATATAAAATATTAACTTGTATTACAAATTAAATTAATATTTTTGTAAAATATAACAGTAATTTCATATTATTTTATATATTTTTGGTAAATAAATATTTAAATAACAAATATTAGTTTAACAATTATAATAATGTAAATTGTCTTACCTTCACGAACACACTCTTTATCGTTGTACTTCTCGTTTAATTTAAAATATTGAATACAATTCACACACAGTCCGTATAAATCTGAAACTAAAATGTATGTTATGCAAGTGAATTATAATACTTAAAAATAGGTCTAATACTACATATCTATAGATATTCAATAAACTATAGTTATATTCAATTAAAATTAAATATTATTTTATTAATATTTTATTTAGTATATTATAGTTATTTTTATATTATATATCTATTTTAATATCATTAATTACATTTATAATATAAATATTCTATCAAATTGATAAAGTATTTAAATTATATATATATATATATTAACTATAATATATATTATCTTTAACTATAATATCAACTTTAATTACATATACTATTCAGATTTAGTCATGTTTACATTTTTAATTAATTATTAATACGTAATTTATTTAAAATAATTCCATTTTTCTATGAAACTATAAATAGTTATCTATACATATAGATATGTTAACTACATATTAACTAATTACACATATCAAGGCTTTTAAATTATATATAGGATAATATATATATACTCTATACATGTTATCTTATTGCATAATTTACATGAATATTAAGTATAGTTCAATAACAAAGGTGTTAATACACTATATTCTATGTTAATAAATCTAGAAAAATTCTAGAAAATGAATGAAATCTCTTTATTGTAAACATACTCCATAGTATATACAATTGTTATGATTATCTTTTCGAATGTAATCAGTTATTTAGTAATGTAATAATAAGTATTCGCATGCAAAATGATTTATAACAACAATCGATTATCTTCCACTATATAGGGGTTTGTTCTACCACAAAACTGTACAATTAGGAACTAACGTGTATAAGTTCTAAGCTTTAGCTATAGAGCTAGTATACTACATCACTCCACCACGTAGTAGTACTACTATATAGTAGTATATAGTATATAGTATAATATACCCCCAAGTAAACAATACATATATACGATGTAGGACCTATAGCACCCAAAACTATACTATAGTATACTATAGTATAGTGTGTGTATCTATAGTATACTATAGTATATAGTATATATAGTATATATATATATATATACTATAGTGTATATCGTCTATACTATAGTATATAGATATCATCTATAGATGACCAAAAGGTGACCTATTTCGTAGTATTTTAAAGATTATTACAAAATCATATCACACAATAATTTAGATTATTAAATAAATAAAATATATGTAGGCCGTATATAGATATTATATAGACGTATCATATATAGGCATTGAGGAATTCTTAAATAATATATTTTGTAAACAATGTATCTATACTTAATTTTTTATCGGGTGTCTAACAGTTTGAAAATATGTACCTATATATAGGTACATATTTCAGAATTGAATTGAATTTAAAATATAATACTATACATTACTTAATTAAACATATTACTTATATTAATTATATATTAAGTAAATATATATATATATATTATATTACCTATATTAATTATATAATAATTAAATATATTAAACATATTGCTAATGCATAACATAGTTTTATGTTAAAAATGCATTGGTAATGCATTGTTTTCTGATATTTATAATAGCAATACACATTCATGTATAATTCATGTTTATATGTTCACATTAATAATAATAATGTACACTAATAAATACTATTTAAAAAAACGAACCTTTTCCTCTAATGATATCTCTGTACGAATCTTCATTGCACAAATTATCCGCGCATCCTTTTACGCAGTTGTGTATCGAATCTGAAAGTATATGATGATGATGATGATGATGATATTAAGTTTATTAGCAATAAAATAGGGTCATGTAGACCCTTTCGCTCGTGCGGGAAGAACAAAATAATAAAATAATAGTAATACGATAATAATTTAAAATAATATACATTCAATATACCACGGACAACAATACTAAATAATATAAAGGACTATTATATACTACATACTATTATGTACGTCTATTATATATGTATATTATGTTATATAATATATAATATTATATATATATATATATATCTTATTGTACAGCTAAGTTGACTAATGCGTCGTATACGAACAAGCGATTTCAATCCCCATCCAGAACAATAACATATATATATATATTAAAATAATATTTAGAAGTGATCTTATATAAATGTGTATACATAAATGATCGGCTCTCGTTAAAAACATGTATGCATTATCGTGAGAGTGACTTCGAAGGTATATTATATCCATATGGGGAAAGTAACCGAATACGCGTACACTGACACGCCGTACAGTGCCCGAATACGGATACTCTCGGTATCTCAGAAACTATAAACCTACAAAAAAAATGTTGGTGAATAAATATTCATAAATATATAAATAATCTAAATGAGTATTTTTAATTTTATAATTATTCAAAATAGGGCTTATATATCCAATAAACTGATTTTTGTATTACGTTTTTAAATTTATGAAAAAAAATCTCAACTTAAAACATTCTCGAGAATATACAAATGTATCGATATAACAAATAATAATACATTATTAAAAACTAAGATTTTTAAACATTATAAAAATAATTTCTATAGTTGTTATCAAATATTAATTAAGTTATAAGCATATAACTAGAGGTCATATAAGTACATAATACACTCTATAAGTCTTAATACGGACGCCCTATAACCATTTAGCGCGCAGCGTGTGAATTATTCAGATTTTCATAAAAATAGCGTGCGTTGTAATATTAATATCACCAATAAAGCTACATCTAAAATGTTTATTATTTAGATACTTAATTATATTATTAATTAAAAAAATAATAAAAATAAATAAATTATTAACTAAATAAATTAAAATAAATTATTCATACAATTAATTATAAATAATGTAATTGGTAACTCATTGGTTCATCAACAATTTATAGTTTATCTAGTATTATATAGGGTGTCCGTATTATAACACATGTTGTCCGCATTCGGACATGGGTACCGAATACGGACACCCCCGTTATCTATGGAATTAAAAGATTAAATACAATTTTAAAATCACAATAATATCTATATTATCTACCCATCCCTTACCGCATACAATACAAATTACTCCTACTGACCCACCATGCCACCCATAATAATAAACCTAACTATCTTACTGAACTACTTACGAACTACAAGTCATCCCGACCACAACGAACAATACATAAATACAAACTAAATATACCAATAACTTTATCACTAAATAAAAAACAGGAATCTTCTTTTTCTATAATATCACCTAAACTATGGAACTCCCTACCTTACTCAATTAGATCTATAGTTTTTGACCACACCTTTAAAGTCAAATTGAAAACACATCTATTTAATATAGCTTATAATAATTAATTTACGATACACCGCCGAAAACTCATTACTGATGTTGATCGCAGTGTCTAAACAAATTGGTTACAAGGTTTGGTTACAAGGTTTATATTTATATAATATTAAGATATTGTAATTTTTGAATAAAAATATTGAGTCATAAAATATTAAGACTAGTTTATTTACTTCAAAAACACATGGTGATTATAGTCGTCGTAAGATAATAAAAACAAAAACAAAAATAAATAGAAAATGAATAATAAAATAGAACGAATTACAATGATTTAAAATGGACATACAGTTTACGTTTAAACAATGAAAGTGATGTTACACAACGAATATCATATGGCAGTGAATTCCAGCTTTTCGGAGCAATAACCGAGAAAGCTGATTCAGAGTATGCCAACGATGTAGATCGTTGCACCAATTTCATGATGTGGCACTTCCGACTGGATATGTTCGAACTCTGAATAGTAATGGACTGAGCTAAGTATTCAGGAAATCCACTGTGTATAGCCTTATGCGTAATACACAATAGCCTATTTATACAAATATATCTAAACTTAAGCCAACCTAATGATATCATTAAATCAGATATAAAACAATTGAAGCAAAGTTTAGTTTATATAATACACGTATAGCACGACGTTGAATACGCTCAAGTTTGTACATAAGGTTGACAGGTAAATTACACAATAATGAACAGCAATATATAAGTCTGCTGAAAACTAGCGAGTGTATTAAACATTTCGTCATGGTGAAGGTAAGCTTATAACAATTAAAGTTTTTGTTATTATTTTAATATATATATATATATACAATTATTGCTATTGATAATTTGATAGACCTTATATGTACAATATTATACCTAATCATATATGATTATACTGGCCATATATGGCTATACTGTACTTTCGTATCTCAGATCATGGTATCCATGCTTTTAACAAAAAGCATTATAAATCATAACAATTATTATAAGTGGTGAATAACCAACTTCTACTCTCATTTATATATATATATATATATATGTGTGTGTTTGTTATTATTATCGCTATTATAGGTATATTGTATATATATATATATTATATATCCTATAATAAATCATCATCACATATATAAATATATATATATATATATATATATATATATAAATATAACTAATATTACTTAACAATGATAATATACTAATGCGACGACTTACCTTTGTCAGTACATACCGTTGTTAATTTGACACTGGCATGTGATACACAATGTCTATTGACCGTCAACTATAATTAAATTAATGTTATTAACTGATTGATAATATTACTTTAATTATATAAATATATACATATAAATTGTTTCCAAACAACTCATCGCCCATATAAATAAAATAATCTTTTCGACCCGTTTCAAAGCGCTTTTCGTAAGGGTCATTCGACCGAAATAGCTCTCCTCCGTATTACTATCACACTATCTACCTATCAAAATATCCACCTTAAATATAAACACGTGTTGCCAGATAATCCTACTTGATCTCTCATCTGTTATTGATACCCTGGACCATAACATAATAATCTAGCGGCTTACTTTGATGGGTTAGTAACATTAACATATGTTACTTAATATCTGACTAACCGTAATATCTCTATTATGATTGAAAAATCTTACTCGCCTCTTTCTCCACTTAATCACGGTATTCCCCAAGGATTCGTTCTAGGTCATCTTTCTATTTATGTCCACCCTAATGCTGATCTAATTAAGAACTTTCAAAATATACAATACCATATTTTTTCTGATGATATTCAACTGTTTACATTCTCATACTACCATTAACTCTGAATTAATAGAGTATACTAATTGCATAAGATTATAATCTTAAGCCATAATTGTCTCCTGTCCAATAAACCACTAATTAATTCCTCTACGACTATTGTACTTAACATATATACTTCTGATAATAGATATATACTTCCTTTCCAAACTTTATACTAAATAACATGACTATTTCTCCTTCCCATTCCTCCCAAAACATAGGATTAGTATTTGATAACAAATTATAATTTAAGAATCACATTTCATTCATTACAAAATCTTCAAACTTTCATCTCTCAGAATTAAAAAAATACGGGCATCACTTTACAAAAACCTTACGAAAACTCTATTAAATTCTCTTGTACATTCCCGACTTGACTACTATTCTTCCCTACTGAATTTACTTTCTGCTAAAGCTACTTCTCCACTAAATCGGATCATCCGTTCCTAAATACGTACTACTTACTGCACAACACGACTGGATCACTTTATTACAATATCACATAAACATCTCGTATGTGACTACCCTTCTTCCTCAAGTGTAAATTACGTATACTATCTAGAATCATTAAATCAATATATTCTTTCACCTCTGGTTATATCTATGATATATTAAAAAACGTACAAATTTACCTTCTCTTCGTTACCAAAATGACCCTCTCATATTCTCCCAGAACTGAAGTAAATACTTCCCTACCTCCTACCGCTCGTTCTATTAGATCCCACAAAAGATTTATAAATATTACTTATTCTTTTCTCTCTACATCTAATGATTAAATCATCCAACTTATTAGTTGTGACCGTGTTATATTCAATGTATATTATTATTAAATTTTCATCGTATTACTATTATATTATTATTATTATTTTCTTCCCGCACGAACGAAGGCGTCTCGTGAAGGGGACATGAACCTATTGTAATGCTTAATAAACCGAATGAACCTTAACATTAGAGCAGCTTCGAAGCGATATTAGAGCCATATATGGTTATAAGTGAAACACTTCATTTAAGTTGCTGGATGGGATGAAAGGACTACACAAAATAAAAATAACAATAACAATAATAATAACAATAACAATAAATAATATTAAAAATAATATAAATTATTAAAAAACAACCTTAAATATCACATCCGTGATGATAGCGTGCTCGGCGTTCATCACTTCGAACGTTACCATCGTATAACACGCCGTGAAGGTATTACAGTGGCCGTATAAGCCGGCGTCATGCATGTCGTTGTAGCCACTAGTACAGCCCACGTCTTTAGGCGAGTCCGCTATCAGTACGAACCGCTGAATCACTGTGTGGCACTTGAAGCAACGACTGTATAATTTATCAATTATATTAAATATATATATATATATAAATATATATATATATATATATAAATCATATTAACCAAGCCATATTTTCCGATATCAATATGGATGATACACATATTACAAATATAAACTTTATAATCGTACACATCTCGTTTATTAGTGTTATTTATATTTATAAAATTATAAATAAAAATATTATTTTATTATTTTAATAATAATTCACTTAAAAAAATTAAGTTAATATTTGTGAAAATAATTCTTTGTAAACAAAACTAATTTCCTTGATAATTGATTTACAAACTTCAAGAGTAAAACATAATTGTTTTTAAGAATTACAAATAGTTCGAAAATATGTCGTAGGTATAGTGTATTAATTATTGTAATAGTGGTAATAGTGTATGATTATTCTAACAACGTTTATAGTATGTATTACTGTGTTATTGTGATTGATAGCAATACTATGGTATTTTGTACTAGTATTTATACACGTAATTATATTTAGACTTCGATGCCGTTGTCATGACAATTAAACGTGCGCTTATCGATATATTGTTATTATTGCTATTTCGGGGGAGTCGAATCCAGTAACCCCTCATCCTATCCTCCAGGAACTTAAATTATATAGAATATATATCTATATATATATCTAATTAGATGACGTTTTCACTAATAACCTTACTTATACTCTACTTACTGTTGCGTATACTTATATATGGCTCAATATCCCTTCGAAGCCTCTATGTTGATAGGGTATCCATGGTTTAACGAGAGACGATCATATATTTATACATAATTATATAAGATCACTTCTAAATATTTGTCTTCGACCTATCGGTGGCTGGTAATACGGGATAGAGTGGATAATATTGATGTATCGATAATATAAACAATTTGCATTTAACATATATATTTACTTTTTATATACTATATATAGTATGCAAATTATAATGATAAAAATACAATAGTTTGATCTCGATATACATCGTTAATAGAGCTGTATAAGATGCGATGTTTAATATAATGACATGTTTAAAGGTTTAATGTATGCATAGTATGTATACATGTATCGAGTCGAGAATAATACATAAATACATAATTATACGGCGTATGACCGTCGATTCTACGTCGTCGAAGTACGTCGTACGTCGTACGTAGACGTTTACATATATATATATATATATATATATATATATATATATATATGTATATATATATATATATATATATATATATATATATATATATATATATTAATAGGTATACCTATATATAGTTATAGTTATAACCATAATAATGGTATTGCCAAGTAAATATTTAAAAATTGTAAATATTAGTACAGTTTTAGAACATACTGGTACATCTTGATTCGCTATTCCTGGATGGTTTTGGTTAGATTGGGGAATGTTGTGGATAGTTGTTTACTAAGCCTTTAGCCAGTTAACCCCTTAACCCAATTAAGCATCGTGCCGGTACGGATTTCACGACAGTTTGACACATAACCGGTACTTGACATGACCGTGCTGTCACTTGTGTGGCACCGTAGTGGTACTTGTGTGGCACCATACTGTCACTTATGTGGCACCGTAGTGGCACTTGTTCCAATCAACCATCGTAACATTGTGTACCGTACCTTGCAAGTACATCACTGGAACGTTCTAGAATGAGCCACACTCGTTGAGAGTTCCGTCACAAGCGTACTATGTAGTCCCATTAAGATATGTTTGGAGCAGCTGGATAATCACTTAAGACTGTCCTGCAGGTGGTTCAACCGATACTACTATGTTAGACTATAGTCATATATATCTGAATCTGCTTTCTCTGTGGTAGCTCCAAAATACTGGAATGCTCTACCATATGACATTAGGTGTTTGAAATCCCTGTCACTATTTTAATGCAAACTCTCCACGAACCTATTAACATTGTAACCCCTTTTCCTTTATTTTTATTGTACTTTATTTTTTTTTTGTGTTTCCTTCTCATGACGCCCATAACCACCACGTGATTTTGTAGTCAATAAAACATTTTAAAATAAATAAAAAAAATAAAAAATATATATCGCCAGGGTGAAGATTGTTACAATGTTCGTGTGAATGAATCGACCCATCAACATCAACGTTATTATTATTAATATAATTATTTAATGTATACATATATGTATATAATAAAATATAAACTAATCATATAATTATGTATACATATTTATTTATATGATAAGTTTATATTTTATTATATATATACATATTTTAGGGGATCAAATATAATTATAATTAATCTATCAATCAATATATATATATATATATATATATATATATATATATGTGTATATATATATATATATATATATATATATTATTGCTTACTTATTTCGGGATTGTTGTTTCCCTGACAGTAAACATTCTCCAAACATCACAGTTCATCATAGCTACTCTCATCTCGCTCACCGGTATACCAGTATCGCGCTACAGATTCCTGATGTAGCTTCCAGCCGTAGCAAAACAAAAATGTCAAAGTTAACCCACGGACGGGTCGAATGAAAATATAAATATTAACAACAATATCTATATATTAATTATAATTAAGAAATTTAAAGATTACATTATTATAATAGTGTATGATATTTAGGTTTTAGGGAAATAAAAAGTACTACCACGACACTGACATTATAGTGACGAATAATATTTATTTAATAATAATAGTTAATTATTAAAATCGCAAAGCTTAACATTAAGTGGGTCGTCTGTACACTAGGGGAGCAACCGTTGTATTCAGTAGATGAATTATAAAGATTCTTCGGTGTCATCGTCAATAATGTCGGTGCATATAATACAATATATAATATTATTGTCAGTTATATGAACATTGTTCGATATAACATATGACCCCGTCGTTGGTGGTTCATGTAACCCCATTTCAAATATGGTTATTGTTTAATAAAATTATAATAGTTATGAATTAAATTTTATATTTATTCTATGAATATTAACGTAACTATATATTAACATTATATATATATATATATATATATATATATATAGGATATGAAACTAAATACCTAACGTGAAACTAAATCAAGTGATTATTAAATATGTTGTAATGATATTTAACTTGTATATACCAAATATACTGCATAGTCCTTCGGAAAATCTTCGTATATACTTGGTAATGGTATTTACATTGTTATATTCCTATGGAATTGTTACTTTTAATTGTATTTTATATTAAATGTTGATAACATTTTAATTATATATATTAAAAAATAAAAATAGTTTACGCTGATGTAGCAACACTAGTTATATAATATAGTTATATAACAACTATAGCAACGATAAAGAGATGATAATACTAGTCCATTAAAAAGAATGATTCTTATAAACATTCCATATTTATCTCAGATGGTTCATGAAAAATACTTGTTCATACAACCCCACTATCTCTTAATATCAACATAAAATAGTATAATATAAAATTAAAAAGTAATTTTATTTTTATTATATATTAACGATCTTCCTAGTGTATTCTCTTCAAAAATTCATATTGATTTATTTGCCGATTATACAAAAATATATTTTTCTTTCGCATCTGAGAGAGAAAGATTTCTTTTACAAAATAATTTAAATTTATTTTTACAATGGGCAAATAAATGGCAATTAAATATTTCATTATCAAATGTGCAGTTATGACGTTAGGGAAGGTTACTCCATCTAAATATTTTATAAATAATATTCAATTAGAAAACGTTACTTTTTACAAAGATTTAGGAATAATATTTAAAAATAACCTTTAATAAACGTATAGATTATATTTGTAAAAAAGCTTATTTTTCTTTGAATTCAATTTTTAGATGCATTACTACAAAATCACCTAGAGCATTATTAAATGCATATAAAATGTATTGCAGACTAATTTTATAATATGCATCCATAATTTGGTCACCTTTTTAAAGGTAAGTAAATTTCGTAGTCTCATAGACCAAATTGAAAGAGTCGAAAGATTTTTTTACTAGAAGATTAATTATAAGATGCGTATCCTATAGGATATACAAATTCATCAAATATTAATTATAAATCATATATGGAGAGGTTGGAATATTTTAAATTAGAATCACTTGAACTTAGAAGATTAAAAATAGATTACATAACACAATTTTAAAAATTTTAAATAATAACACAGATATAAATATATCTGATATTCTTAACATTTCAGATAATTGTAGAACTAGAGGTAATTATAAAAAAATAAATGTAATACATAATTATGATTGTAAAATTAAAAATATAATTAATAATTATTATATTATAATAGATCAGTTAATATATGGAATTCATTAAATAATGATATAATAAAATAGTTATCTGTTTCATTTTTTTAAAATAAAATAAACAAAATCTGTTTTGACATACAACTTTTTTTTAATAGAAATTTATAATTATATATTAATTTATGTTTCATTTTGTATCTTAATTATTGCATTATTTCTTCGGGGTTTTTTTTATTGTTTTTGTTATAGAAAATATGGGTTTTCATATTTATATTTCAAATATACTATAATATATAATTAATAAATCATTATTCTTACAGATATAGTGAGAAGTATTATTTTATTTTTGTTTGTTCTGTATTATATTTATGTTTTATATATATATATATATATATATATATATATATATATATATATATATATATATATATATATATATATATATATATATATATATATATATATATATATGTTGTATATATGTTTCAAATTTATTATATTACTAAAATACAATATTAATATTTTACTATTATTTCAGATTATAAGTATTATAAGTATTATATTGTTTGTTTCGTAATAGTATTGGTTTGTTTTGTTATTAACGTGTTCAGTTTGTGTATAGGTATATTGGTTTATTTTATGTGTAACGTGTTCTGTTTGTATGTATAGTTCCTATATATGTTTCAAATTTATTATACAATTAAAATTTGAGATTAATAATGTACAACCTACTATTAATACAGATTTTGGTAAGTATTACATTATTTGTTTGTTTCATTTTTGATTTGGTTTATTTGATTTTTAACATGTTCTATTTATAATATATTTAAAATTTATCAATTAAATATTAAACTATATAATTAATGATTTATTACTATTACAGGGTACAAAGATAAGAAGAATTAAAGTATAAAAAAACGTTAAAGTAGAAATTGAATATTTCAATTCCACTTACAAAATAATGTATGTTATCTTTTATTTCTATTTTGATCATTTTTATGATTTTTTTATGATTTATTTCTACTTTCGATTGTTTTTCGTTTATTCTTACGGTAACTGTAAAATGTTTTAATTTCTTTAATTTTTTAATTTCGTATTATTCTTTGTTTATTTCTATAACGTATGTTATCGTTAGAACATATTTATACTTTATACTTTCGATTATATGTTCGACTATGTATTTGCTTAAATAAATTATCAATCAATCAATCAATAAGAAATAAATTAATAATAATTACTATAATATACAAACTAATATAATGTTTACAATATTATTTTCATATTTTTTAAATTATATATAAACTTCCCAGCTAACAGTTATATCCTCATAATAGCAACACAATAGAATAACTAATAGCCTCAAATGTTTACATTGTCCTATTATGCTGGTAATATATTGCCATTTAAAAGTCTATTATGCTGCTATTAATTTGTAATGATATTATGTTGCCATTAAAAGTCTATTATGCTATTATTATGCTGTTATTAATTTAAAAAATTCTATTATGCTGCTACTATGTTGCTATCATTAGATTATTAGCATAATAGAAGCATAATAGACTTTTAAAATTAATAGCAGTATAATAGCAATACAAATTAATAGCAGCATAAAACCCTTTAAATGCAACATAATAGACTATTAATGGCAACATAATAGCAGAATAATAGCACAATGTAAATATGTGAGGCTATTAGTTATGCTATTATGTTGCTATTAACAATACCTCATATAACTTCGGATATAGATTATATGAGATTAGGTGTATTTATATGAGGTGTACACCTATATGAGGTGTTGCTATTATGAGCATATTACTGTTAGCTGGGTTATCTTGTAATAAAACTTGTCTAGATAAATAGTTGTATCTCTATAATTACACTGGTAATATCTACATCTGATAACTATATATATATATATGTATTATTTATATTAATAATATGTATTTATTGAAATCACATATATGTATATATTTAATACAACTAGAATCTACAAATGAACCCATCGAGTAATCATATAGGGGAAAGTAACATAATACGGACATGTCCGTGCACTTTAATAATAAATGATCTTATAATTTTATGAGTCATTATTTATATTAAAAAATTACAATATATTAATATTATATGATCATAGATATTATGGTTATTTTAAAATGTTATGTAATCTTTTAATTCCATATATAACGGGGTACCGATATGGGTACCGAATACGGACACCCTGTGTACAATGGGACACCCTATATACCATTTGATAACATATATATTATTAATGAATCAATCAGACATATTACAATTACATTATTTATAATTAATTGTATGAACAATTTATTCTAATTAGTTAATAATTTATTTATTTTTATAATTTTTTTAATTAATAATACAATTTAATATCTATAGATACTATATATACAGTACTTTAGATCTTATATAGTATATAATATATAATGTATATATTATATACAATACGGATACTCTAGATGTCTTAATACGGACACCCTATAACTAATCAACAACGCGAAGCGTATGAACTATTATTATTTTCATAAAAATTGCGTGCGTTATAATATTAATACCAACAATAAAGCTAAGTCTAAAATTTGTATTGGTGGTATTAATATTATAACGCACGCAATTTTTATGAAAATAAGAATAATTCATACGCTTCGCGTTGTTGATTAGTTATAGGGTGTCCGTATTAAGACATCTAGAGTATCCGTATTAGGGACTTATATGACCTCTAGATATATTCTTATAACTTAATGAATATTTGACAACAAATATAGAAATATATATATATTTTAGAATGCTTTATTTTTTATTAATATATTGTTATATTTTATATTGTTACATTTGTATATTCTTGAGAAGGTTTTAAGTTGGCATTTTTTTTCATAAATTTAAAAACGTAATAAAAAAATCAGTTTATTGGATATATCAGCTATATTACATTATTTGTTTGTTTCATTCTAGTATTTGTTTTATTCTAGTATTGGTTTATTTGATTTTTAACATGTACTGTTTATAATATATTTAAAATTTAACATTTAAATATTAAACTATTTACTAATAATGTATTACTAAAACAGGGTACAAAGATAAGAAGAATTCTATAAAGTTAAAGTAGAAATTGAATATTTCGATGCCACTTACAAAATAATGTATTTTATTTCTATTTTCGATTATTTTTACGCTATTTTTTATTTCTATTTTGATCATTTTTCGTTTATTTTTACTATATGATTTATTTTTACTTTCGATTGTTTTTCGTTTATTTTTACGGTAACTGTAAAACGTTTTAATTTCTTTAATTTTTTAATTTCTTTAATTTTTTAATTTCGTATTATTCTTTGTTTATTTCTATAACGTATGTTATCGTTAGTAAATATTTATACTTTATACTTTCGATTATATTTTCGGCTATGTATTTGCTTAAATAAATTATCAATCAATCAGCAATAGTTTGAATAATTAAAAAATTAAAAATACTTTTTTAGACTATTTATATAATTAAGAATATTGTAATCATTAAAAATGTTGTTGTAGGATTTATGGTTTCTGTGATACCGAGAGTGTCCGTATTCGGGTACTGTCCATATTAGGTTACTTTCCCCTACTTGCAAATGTTATAAATAACTGCGAGGATCCAGGAAAATAAAATACAAAGAGTAAACAAAATCTTGTGTTTCGATTTATAATTTATTTATTTCTTGCTAAACTTAAAAATATAAAAAATGATAACTAGGCTGAGAACCTACATTGGAACTCTATATGTTCAGCAATTGGCTGTTCCACTGAGCCATATCCTCAATGGAGGCTAAAGGAGCCTGCAGGCTAACAATAATTTAAAGATACGATATCTTAGATACCAACTTAAACTTATGAATTATGGGATATTTTATGAAATTGTTAATTATATAAAAATATTAAACCATTAAGACCTATTTACACATTAAATACAAATTACCTACTCTAATCTTAGTAAAACCCAAGAGTAAAAACTATAGTTTTATATATGTGATGAGAATGATGAGAATAATATGAGAGAATTGTAGAATTTAAGAAATGTAGAAACTGTATTAATATCTACATCGAAATACAATAGATTAAATGGTGGATTATATTCATAATGATATATTAGATCATATAAATTAAGGGAGGACTATTTTCCTAATGCTATGATGTTTATATATATATATATATATATATATATATATATATATATATATAGATAAATAGATTATTTATTTATACACAAATATAACAAAGATAGTTCTCATTTGTGTTTTATCAAAATAATAATACATAAATAAATAAACGATAAAATAATATATAAGTAAAACATAGGATTGTTAGAAAACGTTAATAAACGTGAACAAATAAATATACGAATATTAAAAATGACCAATAATAAAATCTTGTACTTTACTTTTGACACGTTCTATGGATGTAACAAGTCTTGATTCTCGACGTATTCCATAGTGCCGCTACCGAATGCCGAAAAGATATCTTACCATATCTAGCCAGATTAAAATTATGAACTTAACGAAGTATTTTGCTGTTAGATGATCTAGAGGTTCTCGACTCAATCCGGTATGTCAGCAAATTCTTTAAATATGTAGGTGATTTAAGGTATATGCATTTATAAACAATCATAATAATTTTATATATTGATCGATGTTTAGCAGATAACTATTGTATGCCCTATAATTTTTCGGAATTGCAAGAGTGATACAATAATTTTAAGAGAAATAGTAAGCGTACTGAAGACCGTATAGGTATATCTAACTCTGTTTATGCAATTTATAGAATGTAAAGGAAGTCCGTGTTATATTGAATTACGTACTAAATACGAGATAGGACTGTAGATGCAATATGGATCTTACAAATGTTATCAGGTAAACAATGTATAATAGTTTTTATTTTGTGTAAATTTAAAAAAAGAAGATCGACATACACTTAGATTTGATCGATAAAACTTATCTTACTATAAAAAATAAAACCAACATTTTTAACTGAATTTGTTGGTGAAATAATTTGCCCATCAACAATTATTGGAGGAAAAATAGAATTAACACCAGAAAAATTAATAAAAGAGGTTTTAGACATATTTAACATTAGATTATTATTATTATATTGTTAAAATAATTTAACAAAGAATAGTTATCAGAAGGAATAGCATGTAAAGACAGTTCGATATCAATGTGTAAATCATCCGATTATATTGAGAAGATAGTTATTAGTTTCATTAATGAAATCTTTGCAGATGAAAGAAATTTTAAATATAAATATGTATATATAAATTAATGGAATAATATTCACTTTGATCTCTGCATAATAACTAGGTTTAACCTACTATGCTTAGTTTTAAAACTAAGCTAAAGACGTATTAATTTTCATAATTTCTCTATATATAGAGAGATAGTATATAGTGTATATTATACACTATTATTAATATATATTATAAGCTGTTAAAATAAAATAATAATGATATTTGTATTTTAACTAATTTATTTATTTACATATTTATACATTTATTTATACATTTTTCATAATTTAATTTATAAGATAAATATTGTTAACGTAGAGTAACAATATTTACATGTTATTCATGTAAAATAATGTTGTCGCAATATGTTATATCAACCCCCCCCCCCTTCTCCAGTCCTTATTTCTCCGCTGAGCGTGTACTACATATATTTAGTATAATACATCTATAGACGCTATACAATTAATTACTACGCATATATATAATCACTGAATTGTGTTCAATTCGTTAATGCAAATAATGTGATAAACAAAAGCTAAATTGCGACGCCTACTGGGCGTATCTACACACGGAGGCAGGTTATATGACTACAATGCATGCCCAGTGAACCGTGAATAAATAAATAATTATATTCAAAAATAGAATATACGTATATTGTCAGTTAATGCTATTATCTAAACGTACTATTTTTATTTGTACATAACTATACAATCACATTCAGTTGCTGTGTATTAATACGTATACACATAGATGTTAATATATGTAAATATATGATCATATACATCTAATAATAGTATAATAACAGTATTATTTATACATGTAGTATATTAATAATGTCATATGCAATATACGACTCTGTTTAAAAGTATATTGATTGCATATAAAATATATCTGATAACGTATTAAACGTATATTAAAACGTAATAACAACAGCTAGTACACTATATATATAGAATAAAGAAATCAAAGTTTAATACAAGGTTATATATTGATAATAGTATTTACTTACACATATATTAATAGGCATATATTTATATATATATAAGCTCAATATATCGTATGCTACAGTTTGGTAGAGAAGATATTCACAAGGCCATGGTACGACCTTGTGAACATGACCTATTTACAACAATACTATTGTGTTTCATGTTTCACAAGTCATAATGATATATAATTTGTGATATATGTATAGATTTAAAACGTGCACATATTATTGTTTAGGTATGCATTTAGTAGTAGCATCAATGAGCATATTCCCTGCATAGCATATTGTTATTTCATATATGTATTTCACTCTATATTCATTCATCCGAGTAACTCGTTATACATTCCTTACATATATATTATATATATATATATATATATATATATATATAATATAGATATGTAATACTATGATATCGTATATTAGATTAGCTATTAATAGTTTCTCACATATTATAATAGTATTATGTATTTTTATTCAAACTCTATATATAGGATTTTATTTCTGGGAGAATTATCGAAGATCGAGATAGAATTGGTGGAAGAATAAAGAGGCTATGTATTTTTTCGTAAATTTAATCATACTTCTTCAGGTTATTAACTTATTAAAATAAATTATTAATATACCTGAGTATGGAGTGATACTATAGGATTAAAACATACCAATATGTTAAACATGGTATGTGTATAATATATATTATATCTATAGATATATGTATATAATATAAGTATATATATACTATATATACACCTATAGGTTTGATTACAACTCATATATGAATTCTCTTAACATATACATATATCTATGGATATATTTCCATACATTATCTATCTTCTACTCGTCCTAGATAATTGTTACTATTATTTATTAAATAAAATCCCATACTTTCCTTCATTACCGGATCGTAACACTAGAACAATAGAGACATACGTACCCCACCCCCCGATTCCAGATCGTCTCCCACGTGATGACGAACGGGTTCCTCGAGATGCGTATGGTCTGGTACCGTAACCCCAGGGGTAAAGACTACAACAATAATAGGTGTGATAACAACATCTTCGCCCGGTCTTGCGACACAATATTCACGTTCTGCATAGACCACAGTACGGGGTAGGTGTTTGTTAACCTAGCCAGCAGGCCTTTGTAACCACACATTAACGAGGGCTTACCTAGTCGTACCTACATACATGCATACCTATACGCACACAATGAACACCCACTCATACGTACGTCGTACACCAGTTCACACAAACACACCTACTATACACTCTCACATACCTACACACATCTACGCACACACACACACATACACATATCTACGCATACCTACACACATACACATATATGTATACATATGTATATATGTATACATATATACATACACATACACACATATACATACACACATACACACATACGCACGCATATATACTACACATACATATACACACACATGAATACACTCACATACATACACATCGCATGCATATATACCAACACATATATGTATATACACATACACACACACACACACACACACACACACACACACACACACACACACACACACACACACACACACACACACATTATATGTGACATATATATATATATATATATATATAATATGTATATATTATTGTTATTCTTCTCATATTAAGTAATCCATATGTTAACGGGTGCATATAATTTTTCATATACAACTATATAATTATATAGTATATACCCTTACATAATTCATAGACATTCGAATAAAGTTATTTTTCAACTATCTATTATATAATTATATGTGCTATACTATCACATCTAAATATGATTGCGAGACTTGTGTATATATACCTAAAGGTTACGAATGGTGTTGCATCCAACCCACATCCACTATAGTAGATTCCAATTCATACAACCTATGTGACTAGTACTTTAGCTTTCTAAGCTACTAAGCTATCTAATATATATATATATATATATATATATATATATATTCCTATATGATTTTTTCTCTTAGTAATCTTAAATAGGTGAAATACTCGATAAGCTCTGATTCTTCCTTCACCCTTCACCCTTCACCCTTCACCCATACATGCATTATTGTATACAATTGCAATTGCCAAATCTGATTGCATAACTTTTAACACAATCGTATATATACACGTATAAATACTTACCTATACCCAATATGTATATATATATATTCACACATTCATACTTATATACACACATAAGAATATATATCCTATAGGATGTATGTATACATACATACGAATATGTATCGTTACTTACCTAATAGCACCTTCAGAAATGCTTAATTAGCATCGCTTATTTATATCCAATATATAGCAGCATAAATAATATCTACTAATTTTAATAAAAAACTAAAATGTATACATATGTAAGCATACATGTACACTATAAATATGACATACGATTATTATGTATTGTACATTAGCACATCATTATAATGTTAATCATTTCACTGAGTTAAACTTTATTTAATGTATACATTTGTATACAAATTAACGTCATTATCTAGTACCTACCTAACGGCAGCCGGAACGATTTTTTCCAAGGGAAATTTTTAAGAAATAAGTATAATTTATTAATTAAATATTGGCATGTAATTATTGTATTAGTAGTACCTACATATATCCCATACTACGTGGAGATAATCACTTGTGAAATGTGAATTAAACACGTGTATTAATAATAGGTTTTACACATTTATAATAGTTATATTTAATAATACTTAATTCTACTTAATACTACTTAATAATAATTATTATTTTTTAATAATAGGCCTACTTTTATCACTGCATATCTATGGATAATGTCTATATTATTTAGATAAGTATACATAATTTATATATTATAGGATTCACTTACATTGCATATATGCATGATGTTATACCGTAGTGGGCTATATGCTAAGTCGTTACTAAACAAGTTTATTTATCTATCAATATACATATGTGTGATGAATGTATAACATGTTCATTAAGTATAGATCAGTAATATATATATATATATATATATATATATATATACAGATATAGTATTAAGCTTAATGGAGGTATTCCTACTATTGGTATTAGGCTATTGTTTAATTGAATATGCATTGCTATTAAACACTGCATTGACCAATCAAATACATTCTGATAAGCTTATAATAACTATATTTCCCTCTGTATCATAATAATCGTTAAATTACACATAGGGGAAGTATCCTGTGATATTTCCTTATTTATAAATGTAAGCAGGTAGGTATACGCCTAGGTATAAAGAATATATTGTGATAGGTATCCTTAGGAGACTCTCCTATATATATATATATATATATATATATATATATATATATATATATATATATATATATTAAGGTGTATATAGGGTATATCCTGTAAAAAAACGGCATATAGTGTATGTTAAGATTAATCGCGGTCTTTAATTTATGTAAATATAATATAATGTAAATATAATTAGATGGGATATTTTTTTATTTTAAATTCAAATCTCAAAAAATAATTCAGATTTTAAAATAATTTAAATTTCATAACATTAAGATATATTATGTTCATAATTTTACAGAATTTTTAAATGATGAGAATATTAGTTTTGAAAATATTAGCATTTTAAAAAAGTAAAAAAATGTGACCAAAATGAAATATTCATTTTTTAAATTGTATTATTAACTCTATATCTAATCGCCAATATTTCCTGTAGATACAATATACGTATAATATTAAAAATATTGTGAAAAATTGAATAAAGTTAGTTAATTATTATCTGAGAAATAGTTAATTTCATAAGAAATTTTTTTTTTGAGATAATTGATTTTAACAATATCCTATATTATTTATAATGAAATGATGCTATGGTATTATTCTAGAATAACACCATCGGTAGCATCAATAGCATGTATACAATAACACCAACAGGTGTCGTTAGTTGACATGATAATACTGTACAATTGATAATACTCTTTTTAAATAATTCAAATTGATTTATAACTATTGAAAAATAGTGTTCAAAGATAACATATCTAATTAAATAAAACACAAAAATAAAATTAATTACTGGAATGTCATCATACTAAAGATTAATATTGAAGAGGAATGAATTTAACATAGAGGAGATGTGAGATATTTAGATACTTCGACATATCTAATTAACAATTGTTAATGTAATATCTCCATGGGATGGTCATTTTATTGAATTTACACGTATAGAGATAGTTAATGTAACCTATTGCGTCCGTATATTGAGTGTTTCTAAAAAAAAATTATTGAATTTAGACATTATTTTTATTATATAAAAAAGAAATGCAGAGACTATAAAAAAATATAAATCTATAAACCCAGAGACAAATAAATTACAAAATATATATTTTAAATGTAATAATAGACATATTTTATTTTTTTTTACAATTTTATTTTTTCAAATATAGGTTCTCTGGCATTGTGCATACATATGTTATTTATATATAGCTAAAGAAATTAGGTATATAATTTAGTACTTTTATCTAAACAGTCATTTATATATATAAGATAATATAAAAAACCAAATTATTCAGAGTAAAACGCATTTGAAAAGTCAACAATAAATACATTCAATAAAATTCAATAACAAATTTATAATGTAATTATATTATGTATTCTTATCATTGACTTGTATTGTCAGTGATTCTTATCTATATATATAAATGTTATTTTTATAAAAATGTATATATGAGATATACAATATTATATAACAATAGATATCAATGTATATTTCAAAATATATAATTGCTTTATTCTACTCATTAAATTTAATTCTAAACTGATTTCATAGATAATTTATTCACAGTTACTAGATAACATATCATCAAACGATACTCCATATTACAAACAACTTTATTTTTTGTCGTTTTCATGTAATTTATCCATGGCGATATCCCATTAAGCTATATATTTAAGCCCTTATACTATATATCATGAATTATATATTTTTCTATAAGAGTAAATGTTTCTTATATTTTTTTGGATAATACAAAAAATATTCTATGTAATTAATAGGATCAAAATTGTTTTTAATTTTAATTTGAAAATGTATCTATAGATATGATAAAAAATATTCTATAAAAAATATTCTATGTAATTAATAGGATCAAAATTGTTTTTAATTTTAATTTGAAAATGTATCTATAGATATGATAAAATATAAAATTAAATATCTATATAAACATAATATATTAAGTGTAATATTACGTGAGTCTAATATTACAATGAATATATAAGAAAGAAAATTATAATATAAAAAATGGTTATTTATTCACTCAACAAATAGTAATTTTATAATTAACTCTATTTTAAAATTATTTATTTATAAATTGTATTATTCAATATATGCAATATCGTTATTTTTTCTATATTAAAATATCTATAGGCGTTATTAAAAGCTCTGGTGCAGTCAAATACTATCTTTACACAAAGTATTTCAGTAACAGAAATACTCAAAACATTATATGATAACTTCTCTATACATATCTTTTGAGACATCATTTATGATTTATTTAAGTGTTTCAAATAAACACTCAATTTAATATCTGTAAAATCTGAATCCTCTTAGCATACATTATGCAATCATTCTCCATGTAAACGCATACATATCACTATAGCAAATAGAGAATATGTATTCTATGTATATGTTATTAAATTACTAATTCATAGTATCCCGATAATTATTTATTTGCACGAATTCAAATCATAAAAGATTCTCACATTTATCTTAAATTATATGTAATCCCTACGCAGTACTATATAGTGAAATGATATAATATGATATGGTGTTATCAATACATACTATACAATATATATATATATATAAAAATATATTTATTTATGCATGATCTATTTATTGCTATAGACTATGCATTTCTACTGTAGTACCAATATTATTAACATCGCATTCATCACTACAGGAGCGATAACCCGGAGACTTGTCCTATCTTCAAGGGGTTAACGGGAGAGTTTAGGAACAAGAATGACGTCACATTCAGCGGAGACATGCTGGGTGTGCGCAATCCTATAAAGGTGGACATGTTCCAGTGGCAGGTACTACTACTACTACTACTACTACTACTACTACTACTACTACTACTACTACTACTACTACTACTACTACTACTACTACTACTACTACTACTACTACTACTACTACTACTACTACTACTACTACTACTACTACTACTACTACTACTACTACTACTACTACTACTACTACTACTACTACTACTACTACTACTACTACTACTACTACTACTACTACTACTACTACTACTACTACTACTACTACTACTACTACTACTACTACTACTACTACTACTACTACTACTACTACTACTACTACCACTACCACTACCACTACCACTACCACTACCACTACCACTACCACTACCACTACCACTACTACTACTACTACTACTACTACTACTACTACTACTACTACTACTACTACTACTACTACTACTACTACTACTACTACTACTACTACTACTACTACTACTACTACTACTACTACTACTACTACTACTACTACTACTACTACTACTACTACTACTACTACTACTACTACTACTACTACTACTACTACTACTACTACTACTACTACTACTACTACTACTACTACTACTACTACTACTATTACTATTACTATTACTATTACTATTACTATTACTATTACTATTACTATTACTATTACTATTACTATTACTATTACTATTACTATTACTATTACTATTACTATTACTATTACTATTACTATTACTATTACTACTACTACTACTACTACTACTAGGGTGCCATCAAGTTCAAAGTGAAGGTGATCGATGATGACTCATCATTGGGTAAGGTAGATTTGGTTGACGAGTTTAGCGATGTATTAAGTTGGCCTGCATCATCGGGTGTTCGTCATTCGCAGTGGAAGGAACTAATCTTGATTGGCAAGAGGGCTAAGGATAAAACACAGTTACCTAATATAGTCTCTAATCTAATCTATATTTAGAACTAGATATTATAATAGTAACCAATTCAGTACCGTAATCTTCGTCATTATTTAGCAAAATATTTTGATAACATTACAATTGTAATGTTATTGTAATAAATTAATTTATGCTATTTTTATCTTATACTTATTCTTTATACTTAATCTACTAACTTAATGACTTATAAATGATATGTCGATATGCAATTATATGCATAGTTATTCATGAAATCAATCATAACTTAAATTAACTAAATCTCTACTTAAACATTACTTATTAACTACTTTAACCGTCATACATAACTGGTGACTACAGTTTGAAGATATTGCGTAAGTTTTACTGTGCCGTCAACTACTACGGAACCGAGTGCATCGTGAAATGTGTCGCTGAGAATGGTCCCGCCCATTATACCTGTGATCCGGGTAATGGCGATCGTGTCTGCAAACCAGGTAATCGAGTGAAGTCATAGCCACAATGCTGATAGCTATTCATTCTCAGGCTATGTATATATATATATATATATATATACATATATAGATTCTATATTAGTGAAATATATATGATATGGTGTCATACACTAGATCTATTATGTTATAATACAGTCTATTTATATATATTAATCATAATATGTATCGGGTCATTTGACCTATTTGCCGAGATAATTAGAACATAATAATTTCTTTTATACTTTATCATACTTTCGTATCATTTAATGTTAGGATTAATCTTTTATTTTAAATTAACTAGTCACCTGTTCTTAAAATCAGTTAAAAGAAGTCAATAAAGCTGTATTATGTATTGTAGAATATCATAGTATCTTATAATAAGTAAACATTGTAGCTAACATAATTATATATATCGTTTCTTCACATCTAATAATGGTAAGATGTCGACTGCAATGGTACCTTTTTATTAAGTGTATTCTCTGATTTTGCACAATATAATTGTCTATGTTTAACGTATGTTTAATGTATCTGTTCACTTGAAATATTATGACGAAACCAAGTATATTCTATTTATTTATAAATTTTAGATTATTCAAAATGTGAAATTATTGGCATTCATGAGCAGATCATGTCCTCGCTATTCCGCTCTATCTTGTCATTATAGTATTACATAATATAGTCAGCTAATATGTTATTTCTGAGTATGAGATAATACATTTAATATATTTACAATATTTCATAACTTAGAATGTAGATTTTATATGTACATTAGGATAGCCTATTTTAGTAAATTGTTTAATTCCTTTCATAGAAAAGTGCCAGTTATCTCGGAATAACTCATCTAAATCATTCTAAATATTATAAAAAAAAGAATTAAAAACCGAAAAAAATTAAGAAAGCTAAACAATATTTAAAAAAGATAAGAATTTGCATTGAAAATTATGAAAAAAAATTTAATTACAGATATATGAAACGGAAAATGTTTACAATTAAAATTTTCATATATAATAAATGAAATTTTAATTTATTTTTAATATTTTTCTAATTTAAAAAATAAAATTACCAATAGAATAATACAAAAAAAATTTTATATTATATATGTCTATCATCATATATGAATATAAAATTATAAGTATTTATAAAAAAATAACATATATTTATTCAAAAAATTACTTTTATTATAAACTAGTAGTTTTGGTGCAGTAAAAAATTGTGTTGTTAGAAAAATAAATGTTGTTTTTATTATACCTCGTATATATCCGTTTTAAGCTCACAACAAAGTTGTATGCTTTATTAAAATAATTTATCAACAAAATAATCAACAAAATTATATTAATATAAAAATTAAAAAAAATAATTTAAAATTTTTACGTAATTTTTTACTTTATTAATATTATAATACACGTATATATGTCAAATATTTTATTTTTATGATAATGCTCACTTAAAAAATACATAAAATATATAATTAAAATATAAATTTACATTGAATCATGTATGCAAATACTTCATCATTAAAGTGCACTTAGCTTTACCAATATTAAATATTTTGTGATGAAACCTCACAAATATATTTAATATAACATTTATGACCTACTGTTAGTGAGCTAGCAAAACTTTCAAAAACGGACTACAATTTGTAATTGTAATTGTACACTATACTATACACTATATAGTATATAAATTATAGTACATAATATAGAGTGTATATTGTAAAATATATAATGTAGAGTGACAGTGTACAATGTAAACTGTACACTGTACACTGTACAGTGTATAGTGTACATTGTATACATTGTATACTATACATTGCACTGCAATGAAGAACATGTATATAATACACGTATTCTCTTGTACACAGGTTATGAAGGAGTGAAATGTGTAACCCTTATTGACGACTGCATTGGTAACCGATGTGAAAACGGAGCTACTTGCGTCGATAAACACCTCGAGTACACCTGCACCTGTCTTAAAGGATTCACAGGTCTACAGTACAGTATACTCTATTCTCATTTATAATATACCTGTGTGGCTCAATTGGCAGAGTGTCAGATATGCAGTCAGTAGGACATGGGTTGGAAACCTGTTCGGACCATTAAAATAGGTCTAAAATGATATTTAAAAATGCTCTCATATAAATTTGTTTACAATATTATTAAACCTAGTTAACATATGGATGTATTATTGTGAGCCCCAGTTTCGAATGGACATTAGATCCATGTGGTTATAAGTAAAATCTTGATCTAAGTTCCAAACGACAATCATCCTTTCGATAGGTAATATCTTATCATTTTCTAGTAATTATTAAAGCAATCATAGATGTAATGCGAGTGACCCATTATCATAAGCATTGTATTATTATCTTACTATGGCATAGTTGTATAGTTATATTGTGATACTTTTTCAGGTGAAAGATGTGAAACCGACATCGATGACTGCTTGTCTAATAGTTGCGCTAATAACAGTACTTGTGTTGATGGTGTAGCTTCCTATACTTGTAATTGTACACATGGCTATGTAGGCCATCTATGCAAGTTAGTAATGGTAATGATAGTGGTAGTGGTAGTGGTAGTGGTATTGGTAGTGGTATTGGTAGTTGTAGTGATAGGGGTAGTGGTATTGGTAATAGTAGCTACTACTAGGAATAGTAGTAGTAGTGGTAGTTGTGGTAGTAGTAGTGGTAGTGTTAGTAGTAGGGGTAGGGGTAGTGCTAGTGGTAGTGGTAGTAGTGATAATGGTAGTGGTAGTGGTAGTGGTAGTTATAGTGGTAGTGATAAGGGTAGTTGTAGTGGTAGTAGTAGTGGTGGTGGTAATTGTAGTGGTAGTAGTAGTGGTATTAGTAGTTTTAAAGGTAGTGATGATAGTAGTAGCAGTGGTAGTTATAGTGGTAGTGTTAGTATTAGTTATACTGAATAACAATTCATACATATTGTCCTTGTTCTAGCTGTTGTGTTTATTTCCATATATTTGAATAAATTAATTATCAAATTTACATAATTGGTTATATGAATAACTTAATATTTAATTATGAAATGATGAATTGGTTGACCTATTTTGGTTGGCAAACATATTTAGATTGTTTATCACTATATTTATTAGTGTAATTTATCATTATATGTGTATATACATATATGAGTATTTTAAATTGTATATAAATTAAAAAAATAAATTAAATTAATACATTAATTGAATTAAATTAATTATTCATTTACATTTAGTGACATAAAAATACAACATGTTATATATATAACAATATAATATATATATATATATATATATATATATATTATGTAATGTATAGTACCATATGTATACTACCATCTGTATTATGTAATATGTATTAGTGTCAGTACCCAGTTATGACGGGTATATGAAATATTAATAATTAGTCGTTATCAATGGTTTATGCGTTGTATACCTAAGTAATCATCGATAACATAACTCTTAATTAGATAACGGTTCACCGTATAACTATTCACTACATAACTCGATGGCTTACTCGATAACTCAACTCTTACGTAACCCTCCTCAGAGATCACATATGCCAGGACGTCTCTCCGTGTAAGAACGGAGGAACGTGCTACCTGAACGCAACGTCTGATGAAGCCAGTTGCCTGTGTACCGATGCGTATAAGGGACCCAATTGCACGATAGATCGATGCACCGACGTCAAATGCTACAACAATGGTTAGACGAACAGGGCATCCTGTTGCGTGAGTCACGTGATAGTTGCTCACTATTACATTATATATATAGATTAGTATACTAACTTTTTATTATTTCAATATACTCTAGTATATAGTTATTAATATAAAAAGTAGTATAATAGTATAGTATAGTATAGTATAGTATAATATGGTATAGTATAATATAGTATGGTATATTATGCAGCATCAAATACAATATAGATATACACAAGATATACACATGAGTTACTATTATATCATATTTATTAATTTAATATGATATATAATGTTTAATATTGTTATCTATTATATCATCTATAATATATATATACTATAATATAATTGGGTATATTATAATATATATAATTATATATATAAATATCATTACATTAACTTTAACATATTTCAATATTGCATAATGAGAAAAATAATATCAAATACTTATCTATTAGCTATATATTTACCTGTTAGGATATAGTATTAATGCATTATATAAACAGTATAATATAAGGGTGAAACTAGAAAACGAATATCATTATATATTTGTATATATATATATATATGTAATTGTACTGTCAATGATTGTTAATAAATATAATGAATACAATAAACGCATTTAATAATAGATTGCATTCGATCCAAGACAACTTTATTATGAATATATATATATATATACATATATATATATTCATAATAAATAAATAATATTCAGTAATTGTATAATTAATTCATACAATTACAATATGATTGTGATGATTGTGAATGACCACACTGTAATCCATGATGAACTACTATGGCTGTTGGACCCATGTGAACATCCATAATGACATATATTATATAATATTGAATATGTATTATATATTGGGTATATTATATATATATATATATATTTATATATATTAGTAGTAATATGAATAAATAAATATAATTACATTGATAGGTGATACCTTAGTGTTTATTATAAACTAATGTAAACAATCAATTTAGTTTTTTAGTAAATGATAGATACATATTTGTTATTTAATATGTATATATATATATATATATATATATCTTTATATTAAGTATTTTATTGGACATACAAGGTTTGCTATAAATATAGAATACATTTATTATCACTATTTAATTGCTTATATGTTAGTTTATGATTAGAACATAATAATTGTAGATAGGATATACTAATGTTAATTTGTGAAGTACATTATTACATGTATGTATGTACATATATATATATGTATATACCATCGATATAAAGAAAGCGTGTTCTTTATATCGATGGTATATACATATAAAATACAGGATAATGTTATGATGATATAATAATTCTAGTTATGATTTGTTGATATTGTGAATGCATGTGTATTCTGAAGGTATTGTCACAAATCATTACTGATAACATGAAATCAGTTGTATACTTTCTATAACCTACAGTATGTGTCCAGTTTATGGTTGAACATATTTTGTTCTTGACCTATATGATATAGGTACTATATAATATAGATAGTTAATTCTGGGGTATCCTATATACAGCAGAGTTAACATATTTAACATCCAGCCTATGCTATAACTAGTAAAGCACAGTACACTATAGAACACTATAGTGGCACTATTGACATGGTTATTAACTGACCAATCTATTGCCTAATACATTTACAATTATAATTCTACTATAACTGACCACTACTATTTACTATTTACTACTATTTATATATTTACTATAACTGACTACCATTATATATTACTATAACTGACTACTCTTCTGTACATTTTAACTGACTAATACTTTTAACCACACTACTGACCACTATAACTGACCACTACTACTGACCACTACAGTAAGTAGCTGTTCCAGTAGCCATTCACACTTACTATTTCCATCAATAACATGATTTATATCGCTCCTTGTTAAACTGCTCCACTGAGTGAACTTATTAACCGATCAACACTTAGTAAACAAAATACTCAAACATATCATAACAATGGCCATATGATTATGTAATATATATGATTAGGTAATATGTATTATTGGCATTATATCACTCATTATATCACTTTTCAGAATGACTCATATATCTATTGACATTTTTAATTGTGACTCGTTTTTATTAAAAATAAGTATGACATACAATAGGTTTATAATATAATCTCGGCCTATTTATTTCACATTATACTGTCTTTGTATAGATCCAGTACTTTTATAATATCCTAGTGTGTTTTAATATAAATCACACTTATATTTATATATATGTAGTATATATTATATACACAATAATGATAATATTAATTTATTATAAAACTGTATATATACAAAATAAATAATATATATATATATAAATTGAAAAAATGTACATAGTATTTTAAATAAATAATGATATAATATTTTATTATTATATACATTATTATGGATTTATAATTTTGGTAAATTTGAAAGTGGGTATGTAACCTATATACATTATTTTTATTAATAAAATTATTTAGATTGTTAGTTAATAATTATATAGTTAATATTTTAACAAAAATATAATTAAAATCTATAACTCTACCAAAGAGCTAGTGAGAAACTTTCTCCCTAGCTCTATGGACTCTACTGATCCATAATATTATAAATGGAATTATGAGTTTGATTAGTTTATTCTTTATACTCTTTGTTGTTTATTTACAGGATTTACATATAATTTATTATTATTTTCCAATTTATTTTCCAATTTATGATTATTTGTACCCAAATAAATAATTTATAATAAAATTATGTAAATATATATATATTATATTATATAATGTAATATAATGTAATAATTATATAATGTATTGAAATAAATATATAATTTTCAGATTGATTATTGAAAATAATGAGAACTTTGTAAGTTATTAATTTATCTTTTAAAATGATTGATATCAGATATCTGATTCAGGAGTAATATGGATTCAAATTCCATCAACAATAAATACAATGTATGTAATAGTATTACTATGTTACATAGTATCATACTATGATAGTATGTATTACATTGTAATATATC